>CM065809.1:0-47500 GCA_033398695.1 Orobanche coerulescens
CCTCCCATCGCAGCAAGAATCGACCCAATCGGATAAATAACGAAGGAGATATTGCCGAAACAGTGGCATGTGCCGGAAAAAGAAGCCCATCGGGGGCCTCCTCTAATTGCGTCGTCGTGGCCTCACTTTTACCAGAAACTGTTTTGACCATATCTCCTTCGTTACTTATCCGATTGGGACGATTCTCGAAGCGTTAGAAACCTTATTCGAAGACCTATAACTTTATGTGATCAAATATCGATTACGAACCGGAATCCAAAATTTCCAACTTTCGATCATTTCCCCTAGGGGTACCCCTAGGGAAAATCACCTGAAAAATTTTCGAAATAAAAATTCAATTTTTTTGTCCAGGATTGCACGGATATTTATTTATAGTGTCCCGTGATGAGATTTTGTTATTTGGAAGAGTCTATCACCTGTAGATCCTCCGAATATATCCCAGAATGTGCCCTTCCTTTTATTTGAGCCTCTCACCATGAATCAGGGAATCAAATTTCGATTTTGATTTTTTAGATCTATAGTACTTTGAATAATCTTTCCAACGCCGCTTGATTCGACCCAATCGGACGAATAACGAAGGAGATATGGCCAAAACAATGGAGGAACAGCAATTGAGAAACGGCAAAAAACATCCGGAAGTGTCCACAAAATTGGCGATTATCGTATCGATCTCGCCCCATGTCGTAGGCCTTCGAATTAGCCTCCCATCGCAGCAAGAATCGACCCAATCCGATAAATAACGAAGGAGATATTGCCAAAACGGTGGCATGTGCCGGAAAAAGAAGCCCATCGGGGGCCTCCTCTAATTGCGTCGTCGTGGCCTCACTTTTACGAAGCTGTTTTGACCATATCTCCTTCGTTACTTATCCGATTGGGGCGATTCTCAGCGTTAGAAACCTTATTCGAAGACCTATAACTTTATGTGATCAAATATCGATTCTGAACCGGAATCAAAATTTCCAACTTTCGATCATTTCCCCAAGTACCCACAGGAAAATCACTGAAAAATTTTGAAATAAAAATTCAATTTTTTTGTCGAGGATTGCACGGATATTTATTTATAGTGTCCGTGATGAGATTTTGTTATTTGGAAGAGTCTATCACTGTAGATCCATGAATATATCCCAGAATGTGCCCTTCCTTTTATTTGAGCCTCTCACCATGAATCAGGAATCAAATATTCGATTTTGATTGTTTAGATCTATCGTACTTTGAAGACTCGTTCCAACGCCGCTTGAGTCGACCCAATCGGACGAATAACGACGGCGATCTGGCCAAAACAATGGAGGAAGCGACAATTGAGAAAGCGGCAAAAAACATCAGGAAGTGTCCACAAAATTGGCGATTATCGTATCGATCTCGCCCCATGTCGTAGGCCTTGAATTAGCCTCCCATCGCAGCAAGAATCGACCCAATCCGATAAATAACGAAGGAGATATTGCGAAAGCGGTGGCATGTGCGGAAAAAGAAGCCCATCGGGGCCTCCTCTAATTGCGTCGTCGTGGCCTCACTTTTACGAAGCTGTTTTGACCATATCTCCTTCGTTACTTATCCGATTGGGGCGATTCTCAGCGTTAGAAACCTTATTCGAAGACCTATAACTTTATGTGATCAAATATCGATTCTGACCGGAATCAAAATTTCCAACTTTCGATCATTTCCCCTAGGGGTACCCACAGGAAAATCACTGAAAAATTTTGAAATAAAAATTCAATTTTTTTGTCGAGATTGCACGGATATTTATTTATAGTGTCCGTGATGAGATTTTGTTATTTGGAAGAGTCTATCACTGTAGATCATGAATATATCCCCGAATGTGCCCTTCCTTTTATTTGAGCCTCTCACCATGAATCAGGAATCAAATTTCGATTTTGATTTTTAGATCTATAGTACTTTGAATAATCTTTCCAACGCCGCTTGATTCGACCCAATCGGACGAATAACTTGAAGGAGATATGGCCAAAACAATGGAGGAGCGACAATTGAGAAAGCGGCAAAAAACATCAGGAAGTGTCCACAAAATTGGCGATTATCGTATCGATCTCGCCCCATGTCGTAGGCCTTGAATTAGCCTCCCATCGCAGCAAGAATCGACCCAATCCGATAAATAACGAAGGAGATATTGCGAAAGCGGTGGCATGTGCCGGAAAAAGAAGCCCATCGGGGCCTCCTCTAATTGCGTCGTCGTGGCCTCACTTTTACGAAGCTGTTTTGACCATATCTCCTTCGTTACTTATCCGATTGGGGCGATTCTCGAAGCGTTAGAAACCTTATTCGAAGACCTATAACTTTATGTGATCAAATATCGATTACTGACGGAATCGAAATTTCCAACTTTCGATCATTTCCCCAAGTACCCCTAGGGAAAATCACACTGAAAAATTTTGAAATAAAAATTCAATTTTTTTGTCGAGGATTGCACGGATATTTATTTATAGTGTCCGTGATGAGATTTTGTTATTTGGAAGAGTCTATCACTGTAGATCATGAATATATCCCGAGAATGTGCCCTTCCTTTTATTTGAGCCTCTCACCATGAATCAGGAATCAAATTTCGATTTTGATTTTTAGATCTATAGTACTTTGAATAATCTTTCCAACGCCGCTTGATTCGACCCAATCGGACGAATAACGAAGGAGATATGGCCAAAACAATGGAGGAACGACAATTGAGAAAGCGGCAAAAAACATCAGGAAGTGTCCACAAAATTGGCGATTATCGTATCGATCTCGCCCCATGTCGTAGGCCTTGAATTAGCCTCCCATCGCAGCAAGAATCGACCCAATCCGATAAATAACGAAGGAGATATTGCGAAAGCGGTGGCATGTGCGGAAAAAGAAGCCCATCGGGGGCCTCCTCTAATTGCGTCGTGGCCTCACTTTTACGAAGCTGTTTTGACCATATCTCCTTAGTTACTTATCCGATTGGGGCGATTCTCAGCGTTAGAAACCTTATTCGAAGACCTATAACTTTATGTGATCAAATATCGATTCTGAACCGGAATCAAAATTTCCAACTTTCGATCATTTCCCCCAAGGGTACCCACAGGAAAATCACTGAAAAATTTTGAAATAAAAATTCAATTTTTTGTCGAGATTGCACGGATATTTATTTATAGTGTCCGTGATGAGATTTTGTTATTTGGAAGAGTCTATCACTGTAGATCATGAATATATCCCGAGAATGTGCCCTTCCTTTTATTTGAGCCTCTCACCATGAATCAGGAATCAAATTTCGATTTTGATTTTTAGATCTATAGTACTTTGAATAATCTTTCCAACGCCGCTTGATTCGACCCAATCGGACGAATAACTTGAAGGAGATATGGCCAAAACAATGGAGGAACAACAATTGAGAAGCGGCAAAAAACATCAGGAAGTGTCCACAAAATTGGCGATTATCGTATCGATCTCGCCCCATGTCGTAGGCCTTGAATTAGCCTCCCATCGCAGCAAGAATCGACCCAATCCGATAAATAACGAAGGAGATATTGCGAAGCGGTGGCATGTGCGGAAAAAGAAGCCCATCGGGGCCTCCTCTAATTGCGTCGTCGTGGCCTCACTTTTACGAAGCTGTTTTGACCATATCTCCTTCGTTACTTATCCGATTGGGGCGATTCTCAGCGTTAGAAACCTTATTCGAAGACCTATAACTTTATGTGATCAAATATCGATTCTGACAGGAATCAAAATTTCCAACTTTCGATCATTTCCCAAGTACCTAGGGAAAATCACTGAAAAATTTTGAAATAAAAATTCAATTTTTTGTCGAGGATTGCACGGATATTTATTTATAGTGTCCGTGATGAGATTTTGTTATTTGGAAGAGTCTATCACTGTAGATCATGAATATATCCCGAGAATGTGCCCTTCCTTTTATTTGAGCCTCTCACCATGAATCAGGAATCAAATTTCGATTTTGATTTTTAGATCTATAGTACTTTGAATAATCTTTCCAACGCCGCTTGATTCGACCCAATCGGACGAATAACGAAGGAGATATGGCCAAAACAATGGAGGAGCGACAATTGAGAAGCGGCAAAAAACATCAGGAAGTGTCCACAAAATTGGCGATTATCGTATCGATCTCGCCCCATGTCGTAGGCCTTGAATTAGCCTCCCATCGCAGCAAGAATCGACCCAATCCGATAAATAACGAAGGAGATATTGCGAAAGCGGTGGCATGTGCGGAAAAAGAAGCCCATCGGGGGCCTCCTCTAATTGCGTCGTCGTGGCCTCACTTTTACGAAGCTGTTTTGACCATATCTCCTTCGTTACTTATCCGATTGGGGCGATTCTCAGCGTTAGAAACCTTATTCGAAGACCTATAACTTTATGTGATCAAATATCGATTACTGACCGGAATCAAAATTTCCAACTTTCGATCATTTCCCCAGGGGTACCCACAGGGAAAATCACTGAAAAATTTTGAAATAAAAATTCAATTTTTTTGTCGAGGATTGCACGGATATTTATTTATAGTGTCCGTGATGAGATTTTGTTATTTGGAAGAGTCTATCACTGTAGATCATGAATATATCCCAGAATGTGCCCTTCCTTTTATTTGAGCCTCTCACCATGAATCCGGGAATCAAATTTCGATTTTGATTTTTAGATCTATAGTACTTTGAATAATCTTTCCAACGCCGCTTGATTCGACCCAATCGGACGAATAACGAAGGAGATATGGCCAAAACAATGGAGGAACAGCAATTGAGAAGCGGCAAAAAACATCAGGAAGTGTCCACAAAATTGGCGATTATCGTATCGATCTCGCCCCATGTCGTAGGCCTTGAATTAGCCTCCCATCGCAGCAAGAATCGGCCCAATCCGATAAATAACGAAGGAGATATTGCGAAAGCGGTGGCATGTGCGGGAAAAAGAAGCCCATCGGGGGCCTCCTCTAATTGCGTCGTCGTGGCCTCACTTTTACGAAGCTGTTTTGACCATATCTCCTTAGTTACTTATCCGATTGGGGCGATTCTCAGCGTTAGAAACCTTATTCGAAGACCTATAACTTTATGTGATCAAATATCGATTACGAACCGGAATCAAAATTTCCAACTTTCGATCATTTCCCCAAGGTACCCACAAGGAAAATCACTGAAAAATTTTGAAATAAAAATTCAATTTTTTGTCGATTGCACGGATATTTATTTATAGTGTCCGTGATGAGATTTTGTTATTTGGAAGAGTCTATCACTGTAGATCATGAATATATCCCGAGAATGTGCCCTTCCTTTTATTTGAGCCTCTCACCATGAATCAGGAATCAAATTTCGATTTTGATTTTTAGATCTATAGTACTTTGAATAATCTTTCCAACGCCGCTTGATTCGACCCAATCGGACGAATAACGAAGGAGATATGGCCAAAACAATGGAGGAACAACAATTGAGAAACGGCAAAAAACATCCGGAAGTGTCCACAAAATTGGCGATTATCGTATCGATCTCGCCCCATGTCGTAGGCCTTCGAATTAGCCTCCCATCGCAGCAAGAATCGACCCAATCCGATAAATAACGAAGGAGATATTGCCGAAACGGTGGCATGTGCCGGAAAAAAAAGCCCATCGGGGGCCTCCTCTAATTGCGTCGTCGTGGCCTCACTTTTACGAAGCTGTTTTGACCATATCTCCTTCGTTACTTATCCGATTGGGGCGATTCTCAGCGTTAGAAACCTTATTCGAAGACCTATAACTTTATGTGATCAAATATCGATTACGAACCGGAATCCAAAATTTCCAACTTTCGATCATTTCCCCAGGGTACCCACAAGGAAAATCACTGAAAAATTTTGAAATAAAAATTCAATTTTTTTGTCGAGATTGCACGGATATTTATTTATAGTGTCCGTGATGAGATTTTGTTATTTGGAAGAGTCTATCACTGTAGATCATAGAATATATCCCGAGAATGTGCCCTTCCTTTTATTTGAGCCTCTCACCATGAATCAGGAATCAAATTTCGATTTTGATTTTTAGATCTATAGTACTTTGAATAATCTTTCCAACGCCGCTTGATTCGACCCAATCGGACGAATAACGAAGGAGATATGGCCAAAACAATGGAGGAGCAGCGGTGAGAAAGCGGCAAAAAACATCAGGAAGTGTCCACAAAATTGGCGATTATCGTATCGATCTCGCCCCATGTCGTAGGCCTTGAATTAGCCTCCCATCGCAGCAAGAATCGACCCAATCCGATAAATAACGAAGGAGATATTGCGAAAGCGGTGGCATGTGCCGGAAAAAGAAGCCCATCGGGGGCCTCCTCTAATTGCGTCGTCGTTGCCTCTTTTTCTGTTTTGACCATATCTCCTTCGTTACTTATCCGATTGGGACGATTCTCAAAGCGTTAGAAACCTTATTCGAAGACCTATAACTTTATGCGATCAAATATCGATTACGAACCGGAATCCAAAATTTCCAACTTTCGATCATTTCCCCTAAGGGTACCCATAGGGAAAATCATTCGAAAAATTTTCAAAATAAAAATTTAATTTTTTTATCGAGGATTGCACGGATATTTATTTATAGTGTCCCATGATGAGATTTTGTTATTTGCAAGAGTCTATCACTGTAGATCATGAATATATCCCGAGAATGTGCCCTTCCTTTTATTTGAGCCTCTCACCATGAATCAGGAATCAAATTTCGATTTTGATTTTTAGATCTATAGTACTTTGAATAATCTTTCCAACGCCGCTTGATTCGACCCAATCGGACGAATAACGAAGGAGATATGGCCAAAACAATGGAGGAGCGACAATTGAGAAAGCGGCAAAAAACATCAGGAAGTGTCCACAAAATTGGCGATTATCGTATCGATCTCGCCCCATGTCGTAGGCCTTGAATTAGCCTCCCATCGCAGCAAGAATCGACCCAATCCGATAAATAACGAAGGAGATATTGCGAAAGCGGTGGCATGTGCCGGAAAAAGAAGCCCATCGGGGGCCTCCTCTAATTGCGTCGTCGTGGCCTCACTTTTACGAAGCTGTTTTGACCATATCTCCTTCGTTACTTATCCGATTGGGGCGATTCTCAGCGTTAGAAACCTTATTCGAAGACCTATAACTTTATGTGATCAAATATCGATTACGAACCGGAATCAAAATTTCCAACTTTCGATCATTTCCCCAAGGGTACCCACAGGAAAATCACTGAAAAATTTTGAAATAAAAATTCAATTTTTTTGTCGAGATTGCACGGATATTTATTTATAGTGTCCGTGATGAGATTTTGTTATTTGGAAGAGTCTATCACTGTAGATCATGAATATATCCCAGAATGTGCCCTTCCTTTTATTTGAGCCTCTCACCATGAATCAGGAATCAAATTTCTATTTTGATTTTTTAGATCTATAGTAGTTTGAATAATCTTTCCAACGCCGCTTGATTCGACCCAATCGGACGAATAACGAAGGAGATATGGCCAAAACAATGGAGGAACAGCAATTGAGAAACGGCAAAAAACATCCGGAAGTGTCCACAAAATTGGCGATTATCGTATCGATCTCGCCCCATGTCGTAGGCCTTCGAATTAGCCTCCCATCGCAGCAAGAATCGACCCAATCCGATAAATAACGAAGGAGATATTGCCGAAACGGTGGCATGTGCCGGAAAAAGAAGCCCATCGGGGGCCTCCTCTAATTGCGTCGTCGTGGCCTCACTTTTACGAAGCTGTTTTGACCATATCTCCTTCGTTACTTATCCGATTGGGACGATTCTCGGAGCGTTAGAAACCTTATTCGAAGTCCTATAACTTTATGTGATCAAATCTCGATTACGAACCGGAATTCAAAATTTCCAACTTTCGATCATTTCCCCTAGGGGTACCCCTAGGGAAAATCACCTGAAAATTTTTCGAAATAAAAATTCAATTTTTTTGTCGAGTTATGCGGATATTTATTTATAGTGTCCGTGATGAGATTTTGTTATTTGGAAGAGTCTATCACTGTAGATCCATGAATATATCCCAGAATGTGCCCTTCCTTTTATTTGAGCCTCTCACCATGAATCCGGGAATCAAATTTCGATTTTGATTTTTTAGATCTATAGTACTTTGAATAATCTTTCCAACGCCGCTTGATTCGACCCAATCGGACGAATAACGAAGGAGATATGGCCAAAACAATGGAGGAACAGCAATTGAGAAACGGCAAAAAACATCCGGAAGTGTCCACAAAATTGGCGATTATCGTATCGATCTCGCCCCATGTCGTAGGCCTTCGAATTAGCCTCCCATCGCAGCAAGAATCGACCCAATCCGATAAATAACGAAGGAGATATTGCCGAAACGGGGGCATGTGCCGGAAAAAGAAGCCCATCGGGGGCCTCCTCTAATTGCGTCGTCGTGGCCTCACTTTTACCAGAAACTGTTTGGACCATATCTCCTTCGTTACTTATCCGATTGGGACGATTCTCGAAGCGTTAGAAACCTTATTCGAAGACCTATAACTTTATGCGATCAAATATCGATTACGAACCGGAATCCAAAATTTCCAACTTTCGATCATTTCCCCTAGGGGTACCCCTAGGGAAAATCACCTGAGAAATTTTTGATTTAAAAATTCAATTTTTTTGTCGAGGATTGCACGGATATTTATTTATAGTGTCCCGTGATGATATTTTGTTATTTGCAAGAGTCTATCACCTGTAGATCCGCCGAATATATCCCAGAATGTGTCCTTCCTTTTATTTGAGCCTCTCACCATGAATCAGGAATCAAATTTCGATTTTGATTTTTAGATCTATAGTACTTTGAATAATCTTTCCAACGCCGCTTGATTCGACCCAATCGGACGAATAACTTGAAGGAGATATGGCCAAAACAATGGAGGAGCGACAATTGAGAAAGCGGCAAAAAACATCAGGAAGTGTCCACAAAATTGGCGATTATCGTATCGATCTCGCCCCATGTCGTAGGCCTTGAATTAGCCTCCCATCGCAGCAAGAATCGACCCAATCCGATAAATAACGAAGGAGATATTGCGAAAGCGGTGGCATGTGCGGAAAAAGAAGCCCATCGGGGGCCTCCTCTAATTGCGTCGTCGTGGCCTCACTTTTACGAAGCTGTTTTGACCATATCTCCTTCGTTACTTATCCGATTGGGGCGATTCTCAGCGTTAGAAACCTTATTCGAAGACCTATAACTTTATGTGATCAAATATCGATTACGAACCGGAATCCAAAATTTCCAACTTTCGATCATTTCCCCTAGGGTACCCCAGGGAAAATCACTGAAAAATTTTGAAATAAAAATTCAATTTTTTTGTCGAGTTATGCGGATATTTATTTATAGTGTCCGTGATGAGATTTTGTTATTTGGAAGAGTCTATCACTGTAGATCATGAATATATCCCGAGAATGTGCCCTTCCTTTTATTTGAGCCTCTCACCATGAATCAGGAATCAAATTTCGATTTTGATTTTTAGATCTATAGTACTTTGAATAATCTTTCCAACGCCGCTTGATTCGACCCAATCGGACGAATAACGAAGGAGATATGGCCAAAACAATGGAGGAGCGACAATTGAGAAAGCGGCAAAAAACATCAGGAAGTGTCCACAAAATTGGCGATTATCGTATCGATCTCGCCCCATGTCGTAGGCCTTGAATTAGCCTCCCATCGCAGCAAGAATCGACCCAATCCGATAAATAACGAAGGAGATATTGCGAAAGCGGTGGCATGTGCGGAAAAAGAAGCCCATCGGAGGCCTCCTCTAATTGCGTCGTCGTGGCCTCACTTTTACGAAGCTGTTTTGACCATATCTCCTTCGTTACTTATCCGATTGGGGCGATTCTCAGCGTTAGAAACCTTATTCGAAGACCTATAACTTTATGTGATCAAATATCGATTCTGAACCGGAATCGAAATTTCCAACTTTCGATCATTTCCCCACAGGGTACCCACAGGGAAAATCACTGAAAAATTTTGAAATAAAAATTCAATTTTTTTGTCGAGGATTGCACGGATATTTATTTATAGTGTCCGTGATGAGATTTTGTTATTTGGAAGAGTCTATCACTGTAGATCATGAATATATCCCGAGAATGTGCCCTTCCTTTTATGTGAGCCTCTCACCATGACTCAGGGAATCAAATTTCGAATATGATATTTTAGATCTATAGTACTTTGAATAATCTTTCCAACGCCGCTTGATTCGACCCAATCGGACGAATAACGAAGGAGATATGGCCAAAACAATGGAGGAACAGCAATTGAGAAACGGCAAAAAACATCCGGAAGTGTCCACAAAATTGACGATTATCGTATCGATCTCGCCCCATGTCGTAGGCCTTCGAATTAGCCTCCCATCGCAGCAAGAATCGACCCAATCCGATAAATAACGAAGGAGATATTGCCGAAACGGTGGCATGTGCCGGAAAAAGAAGCCCATCGGGGGCCTCCTCTAATTGCGTCGTCGTGGCCTCACTTTTACCAGAAACTGTTTTGACCATATCTCCTTCGTAAGAAACCTTATTCGAAGACCTATAACTTTATGTGATCAAATATCGATTACGAACCGGAATCCAAAATTTCCAACTTTCGATCATTTCCCCTAGGGGTACCCCTAGGGAAAATCACCTGAAAAATTTTCGAAATAAAAATTCAAATTTTTTGTCCAGGATTGCACGGATATTTATTTATAGTGTCCCGTGATGAGATTTTGTTATTTGGAAGAGTCTATCACCTGTAGATCCGCCGAATATATCCCAGAATGTGCCCTTCCTTTTATTTGAGCCTCTCACCATGAATCCGGGAATCAAATTTCGATTTTGATTTTTTTAGATCTATAGTACTTTGAATAATCTTTCCAACGCCGCTTGATTCGACCCAATCGGACGAATAACGAAGGAGATATGGCCAAAACAATGGAGGAACAGCAATTGAGAAACGGCAAAAAACATCCGGAAGTGTCCACAAAATTGGCGATTATCGTATCGATCTCGCCCCATGTCGTAGGCCTTCGAATTAGCCTCCCATCGCAGCAAGAATCGACCCAATCCGATAAATAACGAAGGAGATATTGCCGAAACGGTGGCATGTGCCGGAAAAAGAAGCCCATCGGGGGCCTCCTCTAATTGCGTCGTCTTCACCTCACATTTACGAAGCTGTTTTGACCATATCTCCTTCGTTACTTATCCGATTGGGGCGATTCTCAGCGTTAGAAACCTTATTCGAAGACCTATAACTTTATGTGATCAAATATCGATTACGAACGGAATCGAAATTTCCAACTTTCGATCATTTCCCCAAGGGTACCCACAGGAAAATCACTGAAAAATTTTGAAATAAAAATTCAATTTTTTTGTCGAGTTATGCGGATATTTATTTATAGTGTCCGTGATGAGATTTTGTTATTTGGAAGAGTCTATCACTGTAGATCATGAATATATCCCGAGAATGTGCCCTTCCTTTTATTTGAGCCTCTCACCATGAATCAGGAATCAAATTTCGATTTTGATTTTTAGATCTATAGTACTTTGAATAATCTTTCCAACGCCGCTTGATTCGACCCAATCGGACGAATAACGAAGGAGATATGGCCAAAACAATGGAGGAGCGACAATTGAGAAAGCGGCAAAAAACATCAGGAAGTGTCCACAAAATTGGCGATTATCGTATCGATCTCGCCCCATGTCGTAGGCCTTGAATTAGCCTCCCATCGCAGCAAGAATCGACCCAATCCGATAAATAACGAAGGAGATATTGCCGAAAGCGGTGGCATGTGCGGAAAAAGAAGCCCATCGGGGCCTCCTCTAATTGCGTCGTCGTGGCCTCACTTTTACGAAGCTGTTTTGACCATATCTCCTTAGTTACTTATCCGATTGGGGCGATTCTCAGCGTTAGAAACCTTATTCGAAGACCTATAACTTTATGTGATCAAATATCGATTCTGACAGGAATCGAAATTTCCAACTTTCGATCATTTCCCCCAGGGGTACCCAGGGAAAATCACTGAAAAATTTTGAAATAAAAATTCAATTTTTTTGTCGAGGATTGCACGGATATTAATTTAAATTGTCACGTGATGAGAAATAGTTATTTGGAAGAGTCTATCACTGTAGATCATGAATATATCCCAGAATGTGCCCTTCCTTTTATTTGAGCCTCTCACCATGAATCAGGAATCAAATTTCGATTTTGATTTTTTCGATCTATAGTACTTTGAATAATCTTTCCAACGCCGCTTGATTCGACCCAATCGGACGAATAACGAAGGAGATATGGCCAAAACAATGGAGGAACAACAATTGAGAAACGGCAAAAAACATCCGGAAGTGTCCACAAAATTGGCGATTATCGTATCGATCTCGCCCCATGTCGTAGGCCTTCGAATTAGACTCCCATCGCAGCAAGAATCGACCCAATCCGATAAATAACGAAGGAGATATTGCCGAAACGGTGGCATGTGCCGGAAAAAGAAGCTCATCGGGGGCCTCCTCTAATTGCGTCGTCGTGGCCTCACTTTTACGAAGCTGTTTTGACCATATCTCCTTCGTTACTTATCCGATTGGGGCGATTCTCAGCGTTAGAAACCTTATTCGAAGACCTATAACTTTATGTGATCAAATATCGATTACGAACCGGAATCAAAATTTCCAACTTTCGATCATTTCCCCAGGGGTACCCACAGGGAAAATCACTGAAAAATTTTGAAATAAAAATTCAATTTTTTTGTCGAGGATTGCACGGATATTTATTTATAGTGTCCCGTGATGAGATTTTGTTATTTGGAAGAGTCTATCACTGTAGATCATGAATATATCCCGAGAATGTGCCCTTCCTTTTATTTGAGCCTCTCACCATGAATCAGGAATCAAATTTCGATTTTGATTTTTAGATCTATAGTACTTTGAATAATCTTTCCAACGCCGCTTGATTCGACCCAATCGGACGAATAACGAAGGAGATATGGCCAAAACAATGGAGGAGCGACAATTGAGAAGCGGCAAAAAACATCAGGAAGTGTCCACAAAATTGGCGATTATCGTATCGATCTCGCCCCATGTCGTAGGCCTTGAATTAGCCTCCCATCGCAGCAAGAATCGACCCAATCCGATAAATAACGAAGGAGATATTGCGAAAGCGGTGGCATGTGCGGAAAAAGAAGCCCATCGGGGCCTCCTCTAATTGCGTCGTCGTGGCCTCACTTTTACGAAGCTGTTTTGACCATATCTCCTTCGTTACTTATCCGATTGGGGCGATTCTCAGCGTTAGAAACCTTATTCGAAGACCTATAACTTTATGTGATCAAATATCGATTACGAACCGGAATCGAAATTTCCAACTTTCGATCATTTCCCCAGGGTACCCACAGGAAAATCACTGAAAAATTTTGAAATAAAAATTCAATTTTTTTGTCGAGGATTGCACGGATATTTATTTATAGTGTCCGTGATGAGATTTTGTTATTTGGAAGAGTCTATCACTGTAGATCATGAATATATCCCCGAATGTGCCCTTCCTTTTATTTGAGCCTCTCACCATGAATCAGGAATCAAATTTCGATTTTGATTTTTAGATCTATAGTACTTTGAATAATCTTTCCAACGCCGCTTGATTCGACCCAATCGGACGAATAACTTGAAGGAGATATGGCCAAAACAATGGAGGAGCGACAATTGAGAAAGCGGCAAAAAACATCAGGAAGTGTCCACAAAATTGGCGATTATCGTATCGATCTCGCCCCATGTCGTAGGCCTTGAATTAGCCTCCCATCGCAGCAAGAATCGACCCAATCCGATAAATAACGAAGGAGATATTGCGAAAGCGGTGGCATGTGCGGAAAAAGAAGCCCATCGGGGCCTCCTCTAATTGCGTCGTCGTGGCCTCACTTTTACGAAGCTGTTTTGACCATATCTCCTTCGTTACTTATCCGATTGGGGCGATTCTCAGCGTTAGAAACCTTATTCGAAGACCTATAACTTTATGTGATCAAATATCGATTACGAACCGGAATCAAAATTTCCAACTTTCGATCATTTCCCCAGGGGTACCCCACAGGAAAATCACTGAAAAATTTTGAAATAAAAATTCAATTTTTTTGTCGAGGATTGCACGGATATTTATTTATAGTGTCCGTGATGAGATTTTGTTATTTGGAAGAGTCTATCACTGTAGATCCATGAATATATCCCCGAATGTGCCCTTCCTTTTATTTGAGCCTCTCACCATGAATCAGGAATCAAATTTCGATTTTGATTTTTAGATCTATAGTACTTTGAATAATCTTTCCAACGCCGCTTGATTCGACCCAATCGGACGAATAACGAAGGAGATATGGC
This sequence comes from Orobanche coerulescens, assembly GCA_033398695.1. Lineage (NCBI taxonomy): Eukaryota > Viridiplantae > Streptophyta > Magnoliopsida > Lamiales > Orobanchaceae > Orobanche > Orobanche coerulescens. Next base: position 14,290 of record CM065809.1, read on the forward strand.
CAAAACAATGGAGGAGCGACAATTGAGAAAGCGGCAAAAAACATCAGGAAGTGTCCACAAAATTGGCGATTATCGTATCGATCTCGCCCCATGTCGTAGGCCTTGAATTAGCCTCCCATCGCAGCAAGAATCGACCCAATCCGATAAATAACGAAGGAGATATTGCGAAAGCGGTGGCATGTGCGGAAAAAGAAGCCCATCGGGGCCTCCTCTAATTGCGTCGTCGTGGCCTCACTTTTACGAAGCTGTTTTGACCATATCTCCTTCGTTACTTATCCGATTGGGGCGATTCTCAGCGTTAGAAACCTTATTCGAAGACCTATAACTTTATGTGATCAAATATCGATTACGAACCGGAATCAAAATTTCCAACTTTCGATCATTTCCCCAAGGTACCCCACAGGAAAATCACTGAAAAATTTTGAAATAAAAATTCAATTTTTTGTCGAGGATTGCACGGATATTTATTTATAGTGTCCGTGATGAGATTTTGTTATTTGGAAGAGTCTATCACTGTAGATCATGAATATATCCCGAGAATGTGCCCTTCCTTTTATTTGAGCCTCTCACCATGAATCAGGAATCAAATTTCGATTTTGATTTTTAGATCTATAGTACTTTGAATAATCTTTCCAACGCCGCTTGATTCGACCCAATCGGACGAATAACGAAGGAGATATGGCCAAAACAATGGAGGAGCGACAATTGAGAAGCGGCAAAAAACATCAGGAAGTGTCCACAAAATTGGCGATTATCGTATCGATCTCGCCCCATGTCGTAGGCCTTGAATTAGCCTCCCATCGCAGCAAGAATCGGACCCAATCCGATAAATAACGAAGGAGATATTGCGAAAGCGGTGGCATGTGCGGAAAAAGAAGCCCATCGGGGGCCTCCTCTAATTGCGTCGTCGTGGCCTCACTTTTACGAAGCTGTTTTGACCATATCTCCTTCGTTACTTATCCGATTGGGGCGATTCTCAGCGTTAGAAACCTTATTCGAAGACCTATAACTTTATGTGATCAAATATCGATTACTGACGGAATCGAAATTTCCAACTTTCGATCATTTCCCAGGGTACCACAGGAAAATCACTGAAAAATTTTGAAATAAAAATTCAATTTTTTTGTCGAGTTATGCGGATATTTATTTATAGTGTCCGTGATGAGATTTTGTTATTTGGAAGAGTCTATCACTGTAGATCATGAATATATCCCGAGAATGTGCCCTTCCTTTTATTTGAGCCTCTCACCATGAATCAGGAATCAAATTTCGATTTTGATTTTTAGATCTATAGTACTTTGAATAATCTTTCCAACGCCGCTTGATTCGACCCAATCGGACGAATAACGAAGGAGATATGGCCAAAACAATGGAGGAGCGACAATTGAGAAAGCGGCAAAAAACATCAGGAAGTGTCCACAAAATTGGCGATTATCGTATCGATCTCGCCCCATGTCGTAGGCCTTGAATTAGCCTCCCATCGCAGCAAGAATCGACCCAATCCGATAAATAACGAAGGAGATATTGCGAAGCGGTGGCATGTGTGCGGAAAAAGAAGCCCATCGGGGGCCTCCTCTAATTGCGTCGTCGTGGCCTCACTTTTACGAAGCTGTTTTGACCATATCTCCTTCGTTACTTATCCGATTGGGGCGATTCTCAGCGTTAGAAACCTTATTCGAAGACCTATAACTTTATGTGATCAAATATCGATTCTGACAGGAATCGAAATTTCCAACTTTCGATCATTTCCCCAAGGGTACCCCACAGGGAAAATCACTGAAAAATTTTGAAATAAAAATTCAATTTTTTTGTCGAGGATTGCACGGATATTTATTTATAGTGTCCGTGATGAGATTTTGTTATTTGGAAGAGTCTATCACTGTAGATCATGAATATATCCCAGAATGTGCCCTTCCTTTTATTTGAGCCTCTCACCATGAATCCGGGAATCAAATTTCGATTTTGATTTTTTAGATCTATAGTACTTTGAATAATCTTTCCAACGCCGCTTGATTCGACCCAATCGGACGAATAACGAAGGAGATATGGCCAAAACAATGGAGGAACAGCAATTGAGAAACGGCAAAAAACATCCGGAAGTGTCCACAAAATTGGCGATTATCGTATCGATCTCGCCCCATGTCGTAGGCCTTCGAATTAGCCTCCCATCGCAGCAAGAATCGACCCAATCCGATAAATAACGAAGGAGATATTGCCGAAACGGTGGCATGTGCCGGAAAAAGAAGCCCATCGGGGGCCTCCTCTAATTGCGTCGTCGTGGCCTCACTTTTACGAGAAACTGTTTTGACCATATCTCCTTCGTTACTTATCCGATTGGGACGATTCTCGGAGCGTTAGAAACCTTATTCGAAGTCCTATAACTTTATGTGATCAAATCTCGATTACGAACCGGAATTCAAAATTTCCAACTTTCGATCATTTCCCCTAGGGGTACCCCTAGGGAAAATCACCTGAAAATTTTTCGAAATAAAAATTCATTTTTTTTGTCCAGGATTGCACGGATATTTATTTATAGTGTCCCGTGATGATATTTTGTTATTTGGAAGAGTCTATCACTGTAGATCATGAATATATCCCCGAGAATTTGCCCTTCCTTTTTTTTGAGCCTCTCACGATGAATCTGGGAATCATTTTTAGATTTTGATTTTTAGATCTATAGTACTTTGAATAATCTTTCCAACGCCGCTTGATTCGACCCAATCGGACGAATAACGAAGGAGATATGGCCAAAACAATGGAGGAGCGACAATTGAGAAGCGGCAAAAAACATCGGAAGTGTCCACAAAATTGGCGATTATCGTATCGATCTCGCCCCATGTCGTAGGCCTTGAATTAGCCTCCCATCGCAGCAAGAATCGACCCAATCCGATAAATAACGAAGGAGATATTGCGAAAGCGGTGGCATGTGCGGAAAAAGAAGCCCATCGGGGCCTCCTCTAATTGCGTCGTCGTGGCCTCACTTTTACGAAGCTGTTTTGACCATATCTCCTTCGTTACTTATCCGATTGGGGCGATTCTCAGCGTTAGAAACCTTATTCGAAGACCTATAACTTTATGTGATCAAATATCGATTACGAACGGAATCAAAATTTCCAACTTTCGATCATTTCCCCAAGGTACCCCACAGGAAAATCACTGAAAAATTTTGAAATAAAAATTCAATTTTTTTGTCGAGTTATGCGGATATTTATTTATAGTGTCCGTGATGAGATTTTGTTATTTGGAAGAGTCTATCACTGTAGATCATGAATATATCCCGAGAATGTGCCCTTCCTTTTATTTGAGCCTCTCACCATGAATCAGGAATCAAATTTCGATTTTGATTTTTAGATCTATAGTACTTTGAATAATCTTTCCAACGCCGCTTGATTCGACCCAATCGGACGAATAACGAAGGAGATATGGCCAAAACAATGGAGGAGCAATGATTGAGAAAGCGGCAAAAAACATCAGGAAGTGTCCACAAAATTGGCGATTATCGTATCGATCTCGCCCCATGTCGTAGGCCTTGAATTAGCCTCCCATCGCAGCAAGAATCGACCCAATCCGATAAATAACGAAGGAGATATTGCGAAAGCGGTGGCATGTGCGGAAAAAGAAGCCCATCGGGGCCTCCTCTAATTGCGTCGTCGTGGCCTCACTTTTACGAAGCTGTTTTGACCATATCTCCTTCGTTACTTATCCGATTGGGGCGATTCTCAGCGTTAGAAACCTTATTCGAAGACCTATAACTTTATGTGATCAAATATCGATTACGAACCGGAATCAAAATTTCCAACTTTCGATCATTTCCCCAAAGTACCACAGGAAAATCACTGAAAAATTTTGAAATAAAAATTCAATTTTTTTGTCGAGTTATGCGGATATTTATTTATAGTGTCCGTGATGAGATTTTGTTATTTGGAAGAGTCTATCACTGTAGATCATGAATATATCCCAGAATGTGCCCTTCCTTTTATTTGAGCCTCTCACCATGAATCAGGAATCAAATTTCGATTTTGATTTTTAGATCTATAGTACTTTGAATAATCTTTCCAACGCCGCTTGATTCGACCCAATCGGACGAATAACGAAGGAGATATGGCCAAAACAATGGAGGAGCAATTGAGAAAGCGGCAAAAAACATCAGGAAGTGTCCACAAAATTGGCGATTATCGTATCGATCTCGCCCCATGTCGTAGGCCTTGAATTAGCCTCCCATCGCAGCAAGAATCGACCCAATCCGATAAATAACGAAGGAGATATTGCGAAGCGGTGGCATGTGCGGAAAAAGAAGCCCATCGGGGCCTCCTCTAATTGCGTCGTCGTGGCCTCACTTTTACGAAGCTGTTTTGACCATATCTCCTTCGTTACTTATCCGATTGGGGCGATTCTCAGCGTTAGAAACCTTATTCGAAGACCTATAACTTTATGTGATCAAATATCGATTACGAACCGGAATCGAAATTTCCAACTTTCGATCATTTCCCCAAGTACCCAGGGAAAATCACTGAAAAATTTTGAAATAAAAATTCAATTTTTTTGTCGAGTTATGCGGATATTTATTTATAGTGTCCGTGATGAGATTTTGTTATTTGGAAGAGTCTATCACTGTAGATCATGAATATATCCCGAGAATGTGCCCTTCCTTTTATTTGAGCCTCTCACCATGAATCAGGAATCAAATTTCGATTTTGATTTTTAGATCTATAGTACTTTGAATAATCTTTCCAACGCCGCTTGATTCGACCCAATCGGACGAATAACGAAGGAGATATGGCCAAAACAATGGAGGAACGACAATTGAGAAAGCGGCAAAAAACATCAGGAAGTGTCCACAAAATTGGCGATTATCGTATCGATCTCGCCCCATGTCGTAGGCCTTGAATTAGCCTCCCATCGCAGCAAGAATCGGCCAATCCGATAAATAACGAAGGAGATATTGCGAAAGCGGTGGCATGTGCGGAAAAAGAAGCCCATCGGGGCCTCCTCTAATTGCGTCGTCGTGGCCTCACTTTTACGAAGCTGTTTTGACCATATCTCCTTCGTTACTTATCCGATTGGGGCGATTCTCAGCGTTAGAAACCTTATTCGAAGACCTATAACTTTATGTGATCAAATATCGATTACGAACGGAATCAAAATTTCCAACTTTCGATCATTTCCCCAAGGGTACCCTAGGGAAAATCACTGAAAAATTTTGAAATAAAAATTCAATTTTTTTGTCGAGTTATGCGGATATTTATTTATAGTGTCCGTGATGAGATTTTGTTATTTGGAAGAGTCTATCACTGTAGATCCATGAATATATCCCGAGAATGTGCCCTTCCTTTTATTTGAGCCTCTCACCATGAATCAGGAATCAAATTTCGATTTTGATTTTTAGATCTATAGTACTTTGAATAATCTTTCCAACGCCGCTTGATTCGACCCAATCGGACGAATAACGAAGGAGATATGGCCAAAACAATGGAGGAGCGACAATTGAGAAAGCGGCAAAAAACATCAGGAAGTGTCCACAAAATTGGCGATTATCGTATCGATCTCGCCCCATGTCGTAGGCCTTGAATTAGCCTCCCATCGCAGCAAGAATCGACCCAATCCGATAAATAACGAAGGAGATATTGCGAAGCGGTGGCATGTGCCGGAAAAAGAAGCCCATCGGGGCCTCCTCTAATTGCGTCGTCGTGGCCTCACTTTTACGAAGCTGTTTTGACCATATCTCCTTCGTTACTTATCCGATTGGGGCGATTCTCAGCGTTAGAAACCTTATTCGAAGACCTATAACTTTATGTGATCAAATATCGATTCTGAACCGGAATCGAAATTTCCAACTTTCGATCATTTCCCAGGGGTACCCACAGGGAAAATCACTGAAAAATTTTGAAATAAAAATTCAATTTTTTTGTCGAGGATTGCACGGATATTTATTTATAGTGTCCGTGATGAGATTTTGTTATTTGGAAGAGTCTATCACTGTAGATCCATGAATATATCCCCGAATGTGCCCTTCCTTTTATTTGAGCCTCTCACCATGAATCAGGAATCAAATTTCGATTTTGATTTTTAGATCTATAGTACTTTGAATAATCTTTCCAACGCCGCTTGATTCGACCCAATCGGACGAATAACGAAGGAGATATGGCCAAAACAATGGAGGAACAACAATTGAGAAAGCGGCAAAAAACATCAGGAAGTGTCCACAAAATTGGCGATTATCGTATCGATCTCGCCCCATGTCGTAGGCCTTGAATTAGCCTCCCATCGCAGCAAGAATCGACCCAATCCGATAAATAACGAAGGAGATATTGCGAAAGCGGTGGCATGTGCGGAAAAAGAAGCCCATCGGGGCCTCCTCTAATTGCGTCGTCGTGGCCTCACTTTTACGAAGCTGTTTTGACCATATCTCCTTCGTTACTTATCCGATTGGGGCGATTCTCAGCGTTAGAAACCTTATTCGAAGACCTATAACTTTATGTGATCAAATATCGATTACGAACCGGAATCGAAATTTCCAACTTTCGATCATTTCCCCTAAGGTACCCCACAGGAAAATCACTGAAAAATTTTGAAATAAAAATTCAATTTTTTGTCGATTGCACGGATATTTATTTATAGTGTCCGTGATGAGATTTTGTTATTTGGAAGAGTCTATCACTGTAGATCATGAATATATCCCGAGAATGTGCCCTTCCTTTTATTTGAGCCTCTCACCATGAATCAGGAATCAAATTTCGATTTTGATTTTTAGATCTATAGTACTTTGAATAATCTTTCCAACGCCGCTTGATTCGACCCAATCGGACGAATAACTTGAAGGAGATATGGCCAAAACAATGGAGGAGCGATTGAGAAGCGGCAAAAAACATCGGAAGTGTCCACAAAATTGGCGATTATCGTATCGATCTCGCCCCATGTCGTAGGCCTTGAATTAGCCTCCCATCGCAGCAAGAATCGACCCAATCCGATAAATAACGAAGGAGATATTGCGAAAGCGGTGGCATGTGCGGAAAAAGAAGCCCATCGGGGCCTCCTCTAATTGCGTCGTCGTGGCCTCACTTTTACGAAGCTGTTTTGACCATATCTCCTTCGTTACTTATCCGATTGGGGCGATTCTCAGCGTTAGAAACCTTATTCGAAGACCTATAACTTTATGTGATCAAATATCGATTACGAACGGAATCCAAAATTTCCAACTTTCGATCATTTCCCACAGGGTACCCACAAGGAAAATCACTGAAAAATTTTGAAATAAAAATTCAATTTTTTTGTCGAGATTGCACGGATATTTATTTATAGTGTCCGTGATGAGATTTTGTTATTTGGAAGAGTCTATCACTGTAGATCACATGAATATATCCCGAGAATGTGCCCTTCCTTTTATTTGAGCCTCTCACCATGAATCAGGAATCAAATTTCGATTTTGATTTTTAGATCTATAGTACTTTGAATAATCTTTCCAACGCCGCTTGATTCGACCCAATCGGACGAATAACTTGAAGGAGATATGGCCAAAACAATGGAGGAGCAACAATTGAGAAGCGGCAAAAAACATCAGGAAGTGTCCACAAAATTGGCGATTATCGTATCGATCTCGCCCCATGTCGTAGGCCTTGAATTAGCCTCCCATCGCAGCAAGAATCGACCCAATCCGATAAATAACGAAGGAGATATTGCGAAAGCGGTGGCATGTGCGGAAAAAGAAGCCCATCGGAGGCCTCCTCTAATTGCGTCGTCGTGGCCTCACTTTTACGAAGCTGTTTTGACCATATCTCCTTCGTTACTTATCCGATTGGGGCGATTCTCAGCGTTAGAAACCTTATTCGAATTCCTATAACTTTATTTTATCAAATATCGATTACGAACGGAATCCAAAATTTCCAACTTTCGATCATTTCCCAAGGTACCCACAGGGAAAATCACTGAAAAATTTTGAAATAAAAATTCAATTTTTTTGTCGAGGATTGCACGGATATTTATTTATAGTGTCCGTGATGAGATTTTGTTATTTGGAAGAGTCTATCACTGTAGATCATAGAATATATCCCGAGAATGTGCCCTTCCTTTTATTTGAGCCTCTCACCATGAATCAGGAATCAAATTTCGATTTTGATTTTTAGATCTATAGTACTTTGAATAATCTTTCCAACGCCGCTTGATTCGACCCAATCGGACGAATAACGAAGGAGATATGGCCAAAACAATGGAGGAGCAACAATTGAGAAAGCGGCAAAAAACATCAGGAAGTGTCCACAAAATTGGCGATTATCGTATCGATCTCGCCCCATGTCGTAGGCCTTGAATTAGCCTCCCATCGCAGCAAGAATCGACCCAATCCGATAAATAACGAAGGAGATATTGCGAAAGCGGTGGCATGTGCGGAAAAAGAAGCCCATCGGGGCCTCCTCTAATTGCGTCGTCGTGGCCTCACTTTTACGAAGCTGTTTTGACCATATCTCCTTCGTTACTTATCCGATTGGGGCGATTCTCAGCGTTAGAAACCTTATTCGAAGACCTATAACTTTATGTGATCAAATATCGATTACTGACGGAATCAAAATTTCCAACTTTCGATCATTTCCCCAAGGTACCCCTAGGAAAATCACTGAAAAATTTTGAAATAAAAATTCAATTTTTTTGTCGAGGATTGCACGGATATTTATTTATAGTGTCCGTGATGAGATTTTGTTATTTGGAAGAGTCTATCACTGTAGATCATGAATATATCCCCAGAATGTGCCCTTCCTTTTATTTGAGCCTCTCACCATGAATCAGGAATCAAATTTCGATTTTGATTTTTAGATCTATAGTACTTTGAATAATCTTTCCAACGCCGCTTGATTCGACCCAATCGGACGAATAACGAAGGAGATATGGCCAAAACAATGGAGGAACGACAATTGAGAAGCGGCAAAAAACATCAGGAAGTGTCCACAAAATTGGCGATTATCGTATCGATCTCGCCCCATGTCGTAGGCCTTGAATTAGCCTCCCATCGCAGCAAGAATCGACCCAATCCGATAAATAACGAAGGAGATATTGCGAAGCGGTGGCATGTGCGGAAAAAGAAGCCCATCGGGGCCTCCTCTAATTGCGTCGTCGTGGCCTCACTTTTACGAAGCTGTTTTGACCATATCTCCTTCGTTACTTATCCGATTGGGGCGATTCTCAGCGTTAGAAACCTTATTCGAAGACCTATAACTTTATGTGATCAAATATCGATTCTGAACGGAATCAAAATTTCCAACTTTCGATCATTTTCCACTAGGGTACCCCTAGGGAAAATCACTGAAAAATTTTGAAATAAAAATTCAATTTTTTTGTCGAGGATTGCACGGATATTTATTTATAGTGTCCGTGATGAGATTTTGTTATTTGGAAGAGTCTATCACTGTAGATCATGAATATATCCCGAGAATGTGCCCTTCCTTTTATTTGAGCCTCTCACCATGAATCCGGGAATCAAATTTCGATTTTGATTTTTTAGATCTATAGTACTTTGAATAATCTTTCCAACGCCGCTTGATTCGACCCAATCGGACGAATAACGAAGGAGATATGGCCAAAACAATGGAGGAACAGCAATTGAGAAACGGCAAAAAACATCCGGAAGTGTCCACAAAATTGACGATTATCGTATCGATCTCGCCCCATGTCGTAGGCCTTCGAATTAGCCTCCCATCGCAGCAAGAATCGACCCAATCCGATAAATAACGAAGGAGATATTGCCGAAACGGTGGCATGTGCCGGAAAAAGAAGCCCATCGGGGGCCTCCTCTAATTGCGTCGTCGTGGCCACACTTTTACCAGAAACTGTTTTGACCATATCTCCTTCGTTACTTATCCGATTGGGACGATTCTCGGAGCGTTAGAAACCTTATTCGAAGACCTATAACTTTATGTGATCAAATCTCGATTACGAACCGGAATTCAAAATTTCCAACTTTCGATCATTTCCCCTAGGGGTACCCCTAGGGACAATCACCTGAAAATTTTTCGAAATAAAAATTCAATTTTTTTGTCCAGGATTGCACGGATATTTTTTTATAGTGTCCCGTGATGAGATTTTGTTATTTGGAAGAGTCTATCACCTGTAGATCCGCCGAATATATCCCAGAATGTGCCCTTCCTTTTATTTGAGCCTCTCACCATGAATTCGGGAATCAAATTTCGATTTTGATTTTTTAGATCTATAGTACTTTGAATAATCTTTCCAACGCCGCTTGATTCGACCCAATCGGACGAATAACGAAGGAGATATGGCCAAAACAATGGAGGAACAGCAATTGAGAAACGGCAAAAAACATCCGGAAGTGTCCACAAAATTGGCGATTATCGTATCGATCTCGCCCCATGTCGTAGGCCTTCGAATTAGCCTCCCATCGCAGCAAGAATCGACCCAATCCGATAAATAACGAAGGAGATATTGCCTAATCGTTGTCATGTTCCTGAAAAATAAGCACATCTGGGGCCTCCTCTAAGTGCGTCGTCTTGGCCTCACTTGTAACTGAAACTGTTTTTACCATATCTACTTCGTTTCTTATCCGATTGGGGCGATTCTCAGCGTTAGAAACCTTATTCGAAGACCTATAACTTTATGTGATCAAATATCGATTACGAACCGGAATCGAAATTTCCAACTTTCGATCATTTCCCCAAGGTACCCCTAGGGAAAATCACTGAAAAATTTTGAAATAAAAATTCAATTTTTTTGTCGAGGATTGCACGGATATTTATTTATAGTGTCCGTGATGAGATTTTGTTATTTGGAAGAGTCTATCACTGTAGATCATGAATATATCCCCGAGAATGTGCCCTTCCTTTTATTTGAGCCTCTCACCATGAATCAGGAATCAAATTTCGATTTTGATTTTTAGATCTATAGTACTTTGAATAATCTTTCCAACGCCGCTTGATTCGACCCAATCGGACGAATAACGAAGGAGATATGGCCAAAACAATGGAGGAACGACAATTGAGAAAGCGGCAAAAAACATCAGGAAGTGTCCACAAAATTGGCGATTATCGTATCGATCTCGCCCCATGTCGTAGGCCTTGAATTAGCCTCCCATCGCAGCAAGAATCGACCCAATCCGATAAATAACGAAGGAGATATTGCGAAAGCGGTGGCATGTGCGGAAAAAGAAGCCCATCGGGGCCTCCTCTAATTGCGTCGTCGTGGCCTCACTTTTACGAAGCTGTTTTGACCATATCTCCTTCGTTACTTATCCGATTGGGGCGATTCTCAGCGTTAGAAACCTTATTCGAAGACCTATAACTTTATGTGATCAAATATCGATTACGACCGGAATCAAAATTTCCAACTTTCGATCATTTCCCCCAGGGGTACCCACAGGAAAATCACTGAAAAATTTTGAAATAAAAATTCAATTTTTTGTCGAGGATTGCACGGATATTTATTTATAGTGTCCGTGATGAGATTTTGTTATTTGGAAGAGTCTATCACTGTAGATCATGAATATATCCCAGAATGTGCCCTTCCCTTTATTTGAGCCTCTCACCATGAATCCGGGAATCAAATTTCGATTTTGATTTTTTAGATCTATAGTAGTTTGAATAATCTTTCCAATGCCGCTTGATTCGACCCAATCGGACGAATAACGAAGGAGATATGGCCAAAACAATGGAGGAACAGCAATTGAGAAGCGGCAAAAAACATCCGGAAGTGTCCACAAAATTGACGATTATCGTATCGATCTCGCGCCATGTCGTAGGCCTTCGAATTAGACTCCCATAGCAGCAAGAATCGACCCAATCCGATAAATAACGAAGGAGATATTGCCGAAACGGTGGCATGTGCCGGAAAAAGAAGCCCATCGGGGGCCTCCTCTAATTGCGTCGTCGTGGCCTCACTTTTACCAGAAACTGTTTTGACCATATCTCCTTCGTTACTTATCCGATTGGGACGATTCTCGAAGCGTTAGAAACCTTATTCGAAGACCTATAACTTTACGTGATCAAATATCGATTACAGACCGGAATCCAAAATTTCCAACTTTCGATCATTTCCCCTAGGGGTACCCCTAGGGAAAATCACATGAAAAATTTTCGAAATAAAAATTTAATTTTTTTGTCCAGGATTGCACGGATATTTATTTATAGTGTCCCTTGATGAGATTTTGTTATTTGGAAGAGTCTATCACCTGTATATCATGAATATATCCCGAGAATGTGCCCTTCCTTTTATTTGAGCCGATCACCATGAATCAGGTAAACAAATTTCTATTTTTATTTTTTAGATCTATAGTACTTTGAATAATCTTTCCAAAGACGCTTGATTCGACCCAATCGGACGAATAACGAAGGAGATATGGCCAAAACAATGGAGGAACGACAATTGAGAAGCGGCAAAAAACATCAGGAAGTGTCCACAAAATTGGCGATTATCGTATCGATCTCGCCCCATGTCGTAGGCCTTGAATTAGCCTCCCATCGCAGCAAGAATCGACCCAATCCGATAAATAACGAAGGAGATATTGCGAAGCGGTGGCATGTGCCGGAAAAAGAAGCCCATCGGGGCCTCCTCTAATTGCGTCGTCGTGGCCTCACTTTTACGAAGCTGTTTTGACCATATCTCCTTCGTTACTTATCCGATTGGGGCGATTCTCAGCGTTAGAAACCTTATTCGAAGACCTATAACTTTATGTGATCAAATATCGATTACGAACCGGAATCAAAATTTCCAACTTTCGATCATTTCCCCAAGGGTACCCAAGGAAAATCACTGAAAAATTTTGAAATAAAAATTCAATTTTTTTGTCGAGGATTGCACGGATATTTATTTATAGTGTCCGTGATGAGATTTTGTTATTTGGAAGAGTCTATCACTGTAGATCCATGAATATATCCCGAGAATGTGCCCTTCCTTTTATTTGAGCCTCTCACCATGAATCAGGAATCAAATTTCGATTTTGATTTTTAGATCTATAGTACTTTGAATAATCTTTCCAACGCCGCTTGATTCGACCCAATCGGACGAATAACTTGAAGGAGATATGGCCAAAACAATGGAGGAACGACAATTGAGAAGCGGCAAAAAACATCAGGAAGTGTCCACAAAATTGGCGATTATCGTATCGATCTCGCCCCATGTCGTAGGCCTTGAATTAGCCTCCCATCGCAGCAAGAATCGGCCAATCCGATAAATAACGAAGGAGATATTGCGAAAGCGGTGGCATGTGCCGGAAAAAGAAGCCCATCGGGGCCTCCTCTAATTGCGTCGTCGTGGCCTCACTTTTACCGAAGCTGTTTTGACCATATCTCCTTCGTTACTTATCCGATTGGGGCGATTCTCAGCGTTAGAAACCTTATTCGAAGACCTATAACTTTATGTGATCAAATATCGATTACTGACAGGAATCAAAATTTCCAACTTTCGATCATTTCCCCAAGGGTACCCCAAGGAAAATCACTGAAAAATTTTGAAATAAAAATTCAATTTTTTTGTCGAGTTGCACGGATATTTATTTATAGTGTCCGTGATGAGATTTTGTTATTTGGAAGAGTCTATCACTGTAGATCCATGAATATATCCCGAGAATGTGCCCTTCCTTTTATTTGAGCCTCTCACCATGAATCAGGAATCAAATTTCGATTTTGATTTTTAGATCTATAGTACTTTGAATAATCTTTCCAACGCCGCTTGATTCGACCCAATCGGACGAATAACGAAGGAGATATGGCCAAAACAATGGAGGAGCAATGATTGAAAGCGGCAAAAAACATCCGGAAGTGTCCACAAAATTGGCGATTATCGTATCGATCTCGCCCCATGTCGTAGGCCTTGAATTAGCCTCCCATCGCAGCAAGAATCGACCCAATCCGATAAATAACGAAGGAGATATTGCGAAAGCGGTGGCATGTGCGGAAAAAGAAGCCCATCGGGGCCTCCTCTAATTGCGTCGTCGTGGCCTCACTTTTACGAAGCTGTTTTGACCATATCTCCTTCGTTACTTATCCGATTGGGGCGATTCTCAGCGTTAGAAACCTTATTCGAAGACCTATAACTTTATGTGATCAAATATCGATTCTGACGAAGGAATCGAAATTTCCAACTTTCGATCATTTCCCCAAGGTACCCCACAGGAAAATCACTGAAAAATTTTGAAATAAAAATTCAATTTTTTTGTCGAGGATTGCACGGATATTTATTTATAGTGTCCGTGATGAGATTTTGTTATTTGGAAGAGTCTATCACTGTAGATCCGCGAATATATCCCGAGAATGTGCCCTTCCTTTTATTTGAGCCTCTCACCATGAATCAGGAATCAAATTTCGATTTTGATTTTTAGATCTATAGTACTTTGAATAATCTTTCCAACGCCGCTTGATTCGACCCAATCGGACGAATAACTTGAAGGAGATATGGCCAAAACAATGGAGGAAGCGACAATTGAGAAGCGGCAAAAAACATCAGGAAGTGTCCACAAAATTGGCGATTATCGTATCGATCTCGCCCCATGTCGTAGGCCTTGAATTAGCCTCCCATCGCAGCAAGAATCGACCCAATCCGATAAATAACGAAGGAGATATTGCGAAAGCGGTGGCATGTGCGGAAAAAGAAGCCCATCGGGGGCCTCCTCTAATTGCGTCGTCGTGGCCTCACTTTTACGAAGCTGTTTTGACCATATCTCCTTCGTTACTTATCCGATTGGGGCGATTCTCAGCGTTAGAAACCTTATTCGAAGACCTATAACTTTATGTGATCAAATATCGATTACGAACGGAATCGAAATTTCCAACTTTCGATCATTTCCCCAAAGGGTACCCCTAGGGAAAATCACTGAAAAATTTTGAAATAAAAATTCAATTTTTTGTCGAGGATTGCACGGATATTTATTTATAGTGTCCGTGATGAGATTTTGTTATTTGGAAGAGTCTATCACTGTAGATCATGAATATATCCGAGAATGTGCCCTTCCTTTTATTTGAGCCTCTCACCATGAATCAGGAATCAAATTTCGATTTTGATTTTTAGATCTATAGTACTTTGAATAATCTTTCCAACGCCGCTTGATTCGACCCAATCGGACGAATAACTTGAAGGAGATATGGCCAAAACAATGGAGGAACAACAATTGAGAAAGCGGCAAAAAACATCAGGAAGTGTCCACAAAATTGGCGATTATCGTATCGATCTCGCCCCATGTCGTAGGCCTTGAATTAGCCTCCCATCGCAGCAAGAATCGACCCAATCCGATAAATAACGAAGGAGATATTGCGAAAGCGGTGGCATGTGCCGGAAAAAGAAGCCCATCGGGGGCCTCCTCTAATTGCGTCGTCGTGGCCTCACTTTTACGAAGCTGTTTTGACCATATCTCCTTCGTTACTTATCCGATTGGGGCGATTCTCAGCGTTAGAAACCTTATTCGAAGACCTATAACTTTATGTGATCAAATATCGATTACGAACCGGAATCAAAATTTCCAACTTTCGATCATTTCCCCAAGGTACCCACAGGAAAATCACTGAAAAATTTTGAAATAAAAATTCAATTTTTTGTCGAGGATTGCACGGATATTTATTTATAGTGTCCGTGATGAGATTTTGTTATTTGGAAGAGTCTATCACTGTAGATCCATGAATATATCCCGAGAATGTGCCCTTCCTTTTATTTGAGCCTCTCACCATGAATCAGGAATCAAATTTCGATTTTGATTTTTAGATCTATAGTACTTTGAATAATCTTTCCAACGCCGCTTGATTCGACCCAATCGGACGAATAACGAAGGAGATATGGCCAAAACAATGGAGGAACGACAATTGAGAAGCGGCAAAAAACATCAGGAAGTGTCCACAAAATTGGCGATTATCGTATCGATCTCGCCCCATGTCGTAGGCCTTGAATTAGCCTCCCATCGCAGCAAGAATCGACCCAATCCGATAAATAACGAAGGAGATATTGCGAAGCGGTGGCATGTGCGGAAAAAGAAGCCCATCGGGGCCTCCTCTAATTGCGTCGTCGTGGCCTCACTTTTACGAAGCTGTTTTGACCATATCTCCTTCGTTACTTATCCGATTGGGGCGATTCTCAGCGTTAGAAACCTTATTCGAAGACCTATAACTTTATGTGATCAAATATCGATTCTGACAGGAATCAAAATTTCCAACTTTCGATCATTTCCCCAAGGTACCCCTAGGAAAATCACTGAAAAATTTTGAAATAAAAATTCAATTTTTTGTCGATTGCACGGATATTTATTTATAGTGTCCGTGATGAGATTTTGTTATTTGGAAGAGTCTATCACTGTAGATCATGAATATATCCGAGAATGTGCCCTTCCTTTTATTTGAGCCTCTCACCATGAATCAGGAATCAAATTTCGATTTTGATTTTTAGATCTATAGTACTTTGAATAATCTTTCCAACGCCGCTTGATTCGACCCAATCGGACGAATAACGAAGGAGATATGGCCAAAACAATGGAGGAGCAACAATTGAGAAGCGGCAAAAAACATCAGGAAGTGTCCACAAAATTGGCGATTATCGTATCGATCTCGCCCCATGTCGTAGGCCTTGAATTAGCCTCCCATCGCAGCAAGAATCGGCCAATCCGATAAATAACGAAGGAGATATTGCGAAAGCGGTGGCATGTGCGGAAAAAGAAGCCCATCGGGGGCCTCCTCTAATTGCGTCGTCGTGGCCTCACTTTTACGAAGCTGTTTTGACCATATCTCCTTCGTTACTTATCCGATTGGGGCGATTCTCAGCGTTAGAAACCTTATTCGAAGACCTATAACTTTATGTGATCAAATATCGATTACGAACCGGAATCAAAATTTCCAACTTTCGATCATTTCCCCAAGGGTACCCACAAGGAAAATCACTGAAAAATTTTGAAATAAAAATTCAATTTTTTTGTCGAGGATTGCACGGATATTTATTTATAGTGTCCGTGATGAGATTTTGTTATTTGGAAGAGTCTATCACTGTAGATCATGAATATATCCCGAGAATGTGCCCTTCCTTTTATTTGAGCCTCTCACCATGAATCAGGAATCAAATTTCGATTTTGATTTTTAGATCTATAGTACTTTGAATAATCTTTCCAACGCCGCTTGATTCGACCCTATCGTACGAATAACGAAGGAGATATGGCCAAAACAATGGAGGAACAGCAATTGAGTAACGGCAAATATCATAAGGAAGTGTCCACAATATTGGCGATTATCGTATCGATCTCGCCCCATGTCGTAGGCCTTGAATTAGCCTCCCATCGCAGCAAGAATCGACCCAATCCGATAAATAACGAAGGAGATATTGCGAAAGCGGTGGCATGTGCGGAAAAAGAAGCCCATCGGGGCCTCCTCTAATTGCGTCGTCGTGGCCTCACTTTTACGAAGCTGTTTTGACCATATCTCCTTCGTTACTTATCCGATTGGGGCGATTCTCGAAGCTTTAGAAAGCTTATTCGAAGACGTATATCTTTATTTGATATAATTTAGATTACGAACCGGAATCAAAATTTCCAACTTTCGATCATTTCCCAAAGGTACCCCACAAGGAAAATCACTGAAAAATTTTGAAATAAAAATTCAATTTTTTGTCGAGGATTGCACGGATATTTATTTATAGTGTCCGTGATGAGATTTTGTTATTTGGAAGAGTCTATCACTGTAGATCATGAATATATCCCGAGAATGTGCCCTTCCTTTTATTTGAGCCTCTCACCATGAATCAGGAATCAAATTTCGATTTTGATTTTTAGATCTATAGTACTTTGAATAATCTTTCCAACGCCGCTTGATTCGACCCAATCGGACGAATAACTTGAAGGAGATATGGCCAAAACAATGGAGGAGCAGCAATTGAGAAGCGGCAAAAAACATCAGGAAGTGTCCACAAAATTGGCGATTATCGTATCGATCTCGCCCCATGTCGTAGGCCTTGAATTAGCCTCCCATCGCAGCAAGAATCGACCCAATCCGATAAATAACGAAGGAGATATTGCGAAAGCGGTGGCATGTGCGGAAAAAGAAGCCCATCGGGGCCTCCTCTAATTGCGTCGTCGTGGCCTCACTTTTACGAAGCTGTTTTGACCATATCTCCTTCGTTACTTATCCGATTGGGGCGATTCTCAGCGTTAGAAACCTTATTCGAAGACCTATAACTTTATGTGATCAAATATCGATTACGACAGGAATCAAAATTTCCAACTTTCGATCATTTCCCAGGGGTACCCACAGGGAAAATCACTGAAAAATTTTGAAATAAAAATTCAATTTTTGTCGATTGCACGGATATTTATTTATAGTGTCCGTGATGAGATTTTGTTATTTGGAAGAGTCTATCACTGTAGATCATGAATATATCCCAGAATGTGCCCTTCCTTTTATTTGAGCCTCTCACCATGAATCCGGGAATCAAATTTCGATTTTGATTTTTTAGATCTATAGTACTTTGAATAATCTTTCCAACGCCGCTTGATTCGACCCAATCGGACGAATAACGAAGGAGATATGGCCAAAACAATGGAGGAACAACAATTGAGAAACGGCAAAAAACATCCGGAAGTGTCCACAAAATTGGCGATTATCGTATCGATCTCGCCCCATGTCGTAGGCCTTCGAATTAGCCTCCCATCGCAGCAAGAATCGACCCAATCCGATAAATAACGAAGGAGATATTGCCGAAACGGTGGCATGTGCCGGAAAAAGAAGCCCATCGGGGGCCTCCTCTAATTGCGTCGTCGTGGCCTCACTTTTACGAGAAACTGTTTTGACCATATCTCCTTCGTTACTTATCCGATTGGGACGATTCTCAAAGCGTTAGAAACCTTATTCGAAGACCTATAACTCTATGTGATCAAATATCGATTACGAACGGTAATCAAAATTTCCAACTTTCGATCATTTCCCCAGGGTACCCCTAGGAAAATCACTGAAAAATTTTGAAATAAAAATTCAATTTTTTGTCGAGGATTGCACGGATATTTATTTATAGTGTCCGTGATGAGATTTTGTTATTTGGAAGAGTCTATCACTGTAGATCCATAGAATATATCCCCGAATGTGCCCTTCCTTTTATTTGAGCCTCTCACCATGAATCAGGAATCAAATTTCGATTTTGATTTTTAGATCTATAGTACTTTGAATAATCTTTCCAACGCCGCTTGATTCGACCCAATCGGACGAATAACGAAGGAGATATGGCCAAAACAATGGAGGAACAATTGAGAAAGCGGCAAAAAACATCGGAAGTGTCCACAAAATTGGCGATTATCGTATCGATCTCGCCCCATGTCGTAGGCCTTGAATTAGCCTCCCATCGCAGCAAGAATCGGCCAATCCGATAAATAACGAAGGAGATATTGCGAAAGCGGTGGCATGTGCGGAAAAAGAAGCCCATCGGGGCCTCCTCTAATTGCGTCGTCGTGGCCTCACTTTTACGAAGCTGTTTTGACCATATCTCCTTCGTTACTTATCCGATTGGGACGATTC
The DNA here is from genome assembly GCA_033398695.1 of Orobanche coerulescens. Lineage (NCBI taxonomy): Eukaryota > Viridiplantae > Streptophyta > Magnoliopsida > Lamiales > Orobanchaceae > Orobanche > Orobanche coerulescens. Next base: position 33,750 of record CM065809.1, read on the forward strand.
TCGAAGCGTTAGAAACCTTATTCGAAGACCTATAACTTTATGTGATCAAATATCGATTACGAACCGGAATCCAAAATTTCCAACTTACGATCATATCCCCTAGGGGTACCCCTAGGGAAAATCACCTGAAAAATTTTCGAAATAAAAATTCAATTTTTTTGTCCAGGATTGCACGGATATGTATTTATAGTGTCCCTTGATGAGATTTTGTTATTTGGAAGAGTCTATCACCTGTAGATCCGCCGAATATATCCCAGAATGTGCCCTTCCTTTTATTTGAGCCTCTCACCATGAATCCGGGAATCAAATTTTGACGGTTGGATCGGATTTTATTCTCTTCGGAATGGTTTAATTCTTTTCCTTCTTCTTCGGTCAAACACATTCCGAGGCACACTTCGGACCACCACTCTCTTCTTTGCAAATTTAGTACATTGAAGAATATTCCCACCTCCTCGTTTCGGTTCCAAAATATGTGGACTAAACACCATAATTTTTTGAGCACCGTTAAGGAATCGTGGGATATTCCTCTTCCTTTTGATGGTCTTAAGAAACTTTCTTTTAAACTTACCCGGCTTAAGCTTACTCTCAAGGAGTGGAACCATATTCATTTTGGTAATGTTTTCGATAAAGTTGCTAAAGCCCAGGAATGTGTGAAACATGCTGAGGAGAATTTTGACTCCAATCCAACCATTGCTAATATGGACAATCTTAAGTCGGCTAATATGGCCCTCAACCTTGCTTTGGCCATTGAAGAGACTTTTTGGAAACAAAAAGTCCGTATGAAATGGACTATGGAAGGGGAAAGAAATACTAAATTCTTTCATGACCTTGTCAATAAGAATAGGAGTAAGAATTTTATTCATAATATTCATGACGACGGAAACATCCTGGATAATCCCAATGATATTAATGACTCTGCCGTGAGATTTTTTAACAACGGTTTTCAAAATACTGACACGGATATCTCTCAAGTTAAAGATAACCTCATCCCTTCTCTTATTACTGAGATTGATAGTGATGAGCTTTGCATCAATCCCTCTCTTGAAGAGGTGCGTGAGGTTGTCTTTGATATGGAGGGTGATAGTGTTGCGGGGCCTGATGGGTTTAATGCTAAATTTTTTCAAGAGTGTTGGGATATTATTGCTTCTGATGTTCTTGAAGCGGTGTGCGATTTCTTTGGAGGAACGGCGCTGTCTCAAGCTTATTCCTCCACCACCTTGTCTTTGATTCCTAAAATCTCGGCGCCTAACTCTTGGAAAGATTTCAGACCTATTAGCCTTTGCAATACGTCTTACAAAATTTTTTCTAAAATCCTTAGTAAGAGGCTGAGTCGTATTCTTCCTCGCATTATTGTCCCTTCTCAGTCGGGTTTCATCAAGGATCGGCTCATCACGGATAACATTCTCACAGCTTTGGATGTTGTCCATGACATTTCTAGATCTAAGATGAACACCATTATTAAGCTTGACATGGAGAAAGCTTATGATAGAGTCAATTGGGATTTTCTGTTCAAAATTTTAGCTCAATTTGGTTTTTCTGATCGTTTGATCAATTTGATTAAACAATGTGTGAGTTCGCCTTGGTTCTCCATTTTAATTAATGGTTGCTCGGTCGGCTATTTTAAATCTGGGAGAGGGCTGCGTCAAGGGGACCCGATATCTCCATTATTGTTTGTAATTGCATCTGATTACTTCTCTCGATGTATTGATGACATGTTTGCTCGTAATCCTCAAATGGCGTATATCATTCGCAAAAATGTTAAGATTTCCCACTTAGCTTACGCTGATGATACTCTTCTTTTCCTCAAGGCGTCGGAGAGTAATTTGCATATTCTAAATAATCTTCTTAACCACTATGAGAATGTTTCGGGGCAGAAAATTAATAATGCTAAAAGCCTTTATATTATGCAGTGCCCTCCCTCTAATTTGGCTAATCTTGTGCACACCATTACGGGGTTCCAAATGTCTAGCTTACCGATCACCTACTTGGGAGTTCCTCTGTGGAAGGGGAATCCCACCTTTGCTATGTTCCATGAGATTGTCCGTAAAATTCAACTTAAGATTTGCTCGTGGAACCACCATCTTCTCTCTTTAGGTGGTCGGATCGAGCTTACTAAATCGGTACTCAACTCTATTGCATTTTATTGTCTTCAAGTGGTGAAACCTCCGGCTAATGTAATCACATTCATTGAGAGGCTTTTCAATAAATTCCTGTGGGGATCTAATGATGCTAAAAATAAAATGCACTGGGCGTCTTGGTCTAAACTGTGTTACCCTACGAGTGAGGGTGGTTTGGGTTTTCGGGATCTTAATGATATCATTAAAACAGCTGAGTATAAATTGTGGTGGAGGTTTCACACTTCTAATAACATATGGTCTCAATTTCTTATGGCTAAATATTGCAAGAGGCTTCACCCAATAGTGGTGAAAATTAACCCATTTGATTCGGTCATTTGGAAGCGTATGTGCAATATTAGGCTTCTTGCGGATAAGCTGATTTTTTGGAATAGTGGTACAGCAGATGCTTATTTTTGGCATGATATGTGGTGTGATTTTAGCCCTCTAACTAGTTTACATCCATCTAAGTCCAAATCTCGTCTTAAAGATTTTTGGTCTAATGGGGTTTGGGATAAAACTAAGTTATTGGCCTCTATTCCGCCTGATTATTGTGATTATATTTGTGCTCTTCCTGCTGATGTGGCGAATCCTAAAACTTGCTGGAAACTGTCCTCTAATGGGGACTTTTCCTTTAAAAATACTTGGGATCATATTAGACAACGTAAGGAGGTTAATAAATGTCTTAAACTTTGCTGGAATGCTATTATTACTCCTACGATTTCCATTTTTATGGTTCGTGTGTTTAATAAATGGATCCCTACTCCGGATTGTCTGGCTCGTAGAGGTATAATGTCTAACATTTCTTGTTTTTGTTGTGGGGGTCAAGAAAGTCTCCTTCATCTCCTTGTGGCCGGGCCAGTGGCCTCTAAAGTGTGGGATGTCTTTTACTCGATTGCTGGCCTAGCTCGCCCGAACATTATTAGTGTTAACCAATTTTTGAGGAGTTGGTTCAGCAAAGCGCAAGGTAAAATACATATCTTCCATATCATTCCCGTGCTTATTTTTTGGTTTCTTTGGTGCTGTAGGAATGATAAAAGAGTGAAAAAGATTCCTTTCACGGCCAAGCGAGTTTGTGCTAGAGTTTGGAACTACCTTCGCTTCATTAAGGTGCCTAGGAAAGCTCGGCACTTTTGGCTTCGGGGGGATGGCTTTGCGGCTAGGTTGTGTATTTCGATACCCCCACCTCCCAAAATAAAATTCACGACCGTCAGTTGGGCTCCCCCTCCCGTTGGGTGGTTTAAATTGAATACGGATGGGTCGGCCAAAAATAATCCAGGCTTAGCGGCTGCCGGGGGGATCCTTCGGGATCATCGGGGTACTCCTATATTCTGCTTCTATGAATTTATTGGCGAACAATCTAACTCTTATGCGGAGCTCTTTGCGATTTGGCGGGGAATTGACCTTTGTGCGGAGAAAGGGCTCCAAAATATTTGGGTGGAAGCCGATTCGACCTCTGCTATTAATTTGGTTGCTTCCGAGTCTGCTTGTCAATGGCAACTTCAGGGATTAGTTTCTAAAATTAAAAAAATGGCTAGCGATATTAATATTCGTTACTCACACATTTATAGGGAAGGAAATGCGGTTGCCGATCACCTTGCGAATCAAGGCTGCCTTCATAGAAATTACTCCTACTCTGATTGTCAAGATCTCGTAGGGAAGATTCGTGGACTGATTCGTCTCGACAAAATGGGATTCCCTTATATTAGGAGTAGGAAATACTTTGATCCCTAACATGTAATCTGTCTTCTTTTTAGCTTTTAGCTTTTATGATGGGTTTCCAATCATTTGGCTTGGTGAGGATCTAGCCACCCTCGGTTTTTAGGCGTGTAGAGGGGCTCGTCCTCCCTCAATATCTCTGGGCGTGTAGTGGGTCTCGTCCCCCCACATTTTTGCTCCGTTTAATATATTTCGGTTTTTAAAAAAAAAAAAAAAGTATGAACTAATTCAACCTAGCGTCACTTTTCCTCTCTTTTCCACTGATAACGGCTCTCCATCTCGCTGTCACCGCCGCTTCTGAGCGGCGGTCCTCCTCTTTCTTCGCCGTTTCGGATGATTTTTTCCATGGAACCGTCTGACAAACCCGATGCGGAGATCTTTCCTCACTTTGCATCGTTTAATCTCCCAAAAAACCTAACTACGAACTTCCTAAACTACAAAACGCCCTCCTTCTCTAGCAAATCGGCGACCGACGGGAGGAAGGAGAAGATTTTCGCTCAAACAACTTCACTGCGGTCGAATCGGGACCTTTATAATATGGATGGTCTTCATCCGTCACCAAATTTCTCAAATCCGTCGCGGGCTGGGGAAGGTCCTTCCTTGGAGCAACTTAATGTTAAAATCGGAGCCCAGGAGATGGAAGAAGGGGAGATCCCGGATATTGAGGAGTTCATTCCGGAAACTCCAAAAAGCGACCAAGGGAAACATCCGCCGCCTTGTTCCGGCGTGCCTGGCGGTCAGGTGGAAGTGCAGCCGATTTCTTTTGCAAAAATAGTCAACAACCAGTCTCCAAGGGCGGATACGTTGGGTACTATCGATCTCTCGGGGGAGATGCCGACGGCTATATTCTCGCCGGAGGAGTGTGCTCAGGTATCGGACGTTTACAAAAACGCCCTAATTGGAAAATTTTCATTTGGCAAACCTGATAATATCTCTATTGCTAATTTCTTGCAAAAATCGGGTTTTGGTGTGTGCAAAGTCCAGTTCTTGAATTTTAAACATGTATTAATCTCACTGCAAAATGAAGATTTATATGCTAAACTTTGGCTCAAAAGGGAGTTTAATCTACTGGGATACCCGATGAGGCTTTTTAAATGGGATCCATTTTTCAACTTCAAACATGAACCGGCCTCTGCTCCAATTTGGATAAAAAATTTTGCTTTGCCCATTCAATGGTTTGATCCGAGGGCGTTACAAACGGTAGGCTCCCTTGTCGGCAACTATATTAAAGCGGATAACCTCACTTTAAACCGATCCCGGCTGAATTTTGCTAGGATATGTGTGGAAATTAATCTGAAAAATAGACCTCCAAAAACGGTTGCTATTCGGTGTGGTGATGTTTTTACTAAACTTGAGGTCGAATATGAAAAATTACCTAAATTTTGTCACCATTGTCACCACATTGGGCATGATATTGATGAGTGTTATGTTAAAAATCCGGAGCTAAAACCTAAACTTTTTGTGAATAAGTTTGAAAACACGAACAATGCGAAAAAAGGAAAGAATAAAGAAGAATGGGTGCAGGTTCGTGCTGGAAATCATAAAAATATAACGAAGAAAATACCAAGGGGCAAGGGTGCAGAGTTAACCTGCACTTCCCCCGTCCCCCCCTATCTAACGAGTGTATTGTTGAGGATGACACAGGGGATACAAAAGAGGATGATGATATTCCGGTCGACAACATGTTTGCTGCCCTCCAGAATGCGGAAGATTTGGAGCAAATTGAACAACAAATCCGCGAGACTCACTCTTCCAGTAAGAAAACTAAACTGTCACCTTCAACATCAGGTAACAAAAAAATTAACCCTTCTGCCAAAAACGATTCAGGTCTGTTTATCAAAAATGATTCCCCCACTGTCCGTAGTGGCCCTGGGCCGTTTATTAATAATCAAAATGGGCCGGGCCCATTTGCTCCTGATGTTATTATTTCTGCACCAATTGCTCCTGATGTAGTTTTAAAATCTGTTGGCTCGACTTCGGGGTCGGGTTCCTCGGCCGCTAGTGGGGGATCAAGTACCCACAGTAGCTCGCCCCAAGAACCCCTACGAATCACGAATGAGCAGGAGTTATTATCCTCGGATAGTGACTCCGTACATAGAGATTCGAAGGACGATCTTGAGGAAGCGGGGTCCGAACCATCTTTTGATCCGATAGATGATGGTCTTTCTAAATCTTTCTCGGATGGTAAAGGAGAAGGAAAAGGGCGGAGAAAGTTAGTCATTGCTCTTCCTTCCTCTAATGTTTTGGAATCTAAATCGGATTCGCCCGGTAAAAAAACCAATAAAAACAATAAAAAAAATAATACTAATAAACAGTCGGCCGTCTCATCTAAAATGGAAACTAGACGATCTCGTAATCAATGATTAGTGTCATTATTTGGAATGTGAGAGGCATCGGGAATGAATCGGCCCAAAAAATTGTTAAATTGCTTAAGAAGGATCATCGTCCTAATATTTTGGCCCTTATTGAGCCTAAGGTTGCTTTGAACGCACCCTTTTTTTGTAGGTTGTTTGGTTTTGATAATGTCGTGGCGAACTCTAATAATCATATTTGGATTTTTTCGGACCATGCCACTAACATCCGTGTTTTACATAATGCAGATCAAATGATCCATACTCAAATTAATTTTAAGGAATTGATTCATCCTTTTTTACTCACTGTTGTTTACGGCAAAAATACCAAAATTGAGAGACGTTCTCTTTGGGAGGATCTTATTTCGGTTAGTCAAAATCATATCCCTTGGATGGTAGGCGGTGATATCAATATCGTCCTATATCCACAGGAAAAAAAAGGGGACACCCCTCCTATCCTTTCCGAAATGGAGGAATTTAGGGACGCGGTCCTTGAATGCGACCTCATGGACGGAGGATATGTGGGATCCCCTTTCACTTGGTATAGTAATTCGGTGTGGCAAAGATTGGATCAGATTTTCTTTTCTTCGGAATGGGTGAACAAATTCCCTCATTGTTGTGTGAGACACATCCCGAGGCATACCTCTGACCATAATTCACTTTTGTGCAATTTTAGCCCGGATTCTAATCGGCCCAAATCGTCTTTTCGTTTTCAAAACATGTGGGTTCAACACCATCTTTTTTTACAAACGGTTAAAGATTCTTGGGACATTCCCTCGCCCTTCCCGGGCCTTCTTAAATTGTCGAACAAGCTTTTACGTCTCAAACTCACTCTCAAAGAGTGAAACAAGTTCACTTTCGGCAACATTTTTAAAAACGTTGAAAAAATCCAAATGGAGGTTGCCGAGGCCGAAGGGATCTTTGACTCGGATCCAACCATTGGCAACATGGTTAATCTTAAAAAACTCAACGCTTCCCTTATTCGCACATTATCCATGGAAGAGTTCTTTTGGAAACAAAAGGCCCGTATGAAATGGACAATGGAAGGGGAAAGAAATAGCAAATTCTTCCATGATTTGGTTAAGAAAAAAAGGCACAACAACCACATTCATAGCATTCATGATAATGGGTCCATCATCTCGGATGAGATTGGTATTCATCAATCGGCCGTGGCTTACTTTTCGAATTTATTCAAAAACGAACCGGTTGACATTGATCAATTTGACAAGGATCTTATTCCTAACAATATTCTTGATTGTGACAATCTTTTTATGTGTTTCCCCCCTACCCTCGATGAGATTAAGAAAATTGTTTTTGATATGGAGGGGGATAGTGTGGCCGGTCCCGATGGCTTTAATGCGAAATTTTTTCAATCTTGTTGGGATATTATTAAAAGTGATATTTTGGAGGCGGTGTTAGATTTTTTGGGGGGGGGGCGATCTCACGCAAGCGTTTTGCTCAACGTCTATAACTCTCATTCCCAAAATCCCCTCCCCTAACTCTTGGAAAGATTTTAGACCGATTAGTTTGTGCAATACTACTTATAAAATCATTTCCAAAATTCTTAGCAAACGGTTGAGCTCTATCCTCCCGAGGATCATCAATCCCGCTCAATCGGGTTTCATAAAGGACCGATTAATCACGGATAATATTCTCACGGCCTTAGAAGTCGTCCATGACATTTCTCGTTCTAAGGATAACTCGGTTATTAAACTTGATATGGAAAAAGCTTATGATAGGATTAACTGGGGCTTTCTCTTCAAAGTGCTTACTAGTTTTGGTTTCTCCCATAATCTTATTAAATTAATTCAACAATGTGTTTGCAATGCTTGGTTCTCTATTATTATTAATGGCTCATCCGTGGGTTTTTTTAAAAGTGAGAGGGGTCTTAGACAAGGGGATCCCTTATCCCCCCTTCTTTTTATTTTGGCCGAAGATTACCTTTCGAGGAACATCGACCATACTTTCAAAAAAAACCCGGCCATGTTTTTCACTATTCGCAAAAACGTTCATATTACTCATCTTGCGTTTGCCGACGACATGCTCCTTTTTGTTAATGCGTCTCATAATAACCTTATTTTGCTTAGACGGTGCCTCCAACATTTTGAAGCGGTTTCGGGGCAAAAAATTAACAATGCTAAAAGTACTTTTCTTATGCATAACCCGACCGCCGGCGATGTCGCTCGTGTTAAGGATATCATGGGATTTTCTTTTTCGGAGCTCCCCATGAATTACCTTGGTGTCCCTATTTGGAAAGGCAACCCCACTTTCAATATTTTTAGTAACGCCATCCTTAAAATCCAAAACAAAATTTGCACTTGGAATCATCACCTCCTTTCTTTAGGAGGGAGGATCGAGCTTATCAAGTTGGTTCTCAATTCCATCCTCTTTTATAATCTTCAAGTTATCAAACCCCCGGCCAATGTTATCTTATTTTTTGAGAGGCTTTTTAATAAATTCCTTTGGGGTTCTAACGAGCGTAAGAAAAAAATGCATTGGGCCGCTTGGAAAAGACTTTGTTACCCTACTCATGAAGGTGGGATAGGGTGTCGTGATTTAAATGATTTAATCCAAGCGGCGGAGTTTAAAATGTGGTGGAGATTTAGGACGAATAAGAATATTTGGTCTAACTTTCTTATGGCTAAATATTGCAAAAGGCTCCACCCCATGGTGGTCAAACCTAATCCTTTTGATTCTCCCAATTGGAAAAGGTTATGTGCCATTCGTGGGGAGGTTGATAAATTCATTTTTTGGAATAGTGGCTATGCTAATTCATCTTTTTGGCATGATAATTGGTGCGACTTTAGTCCCCTTTCGAATTTGTTTCCCACGAAATCTAAAGATTGTCTTAATAAATTTTGGAATAACGGGGAGTGGAACTACTCCAAGCTTAAGGAGATCCTTCCCCAAGGCTATTGTGATTATATTTGCTCTCTTCCATGTAATATAGCCAATTGCAAACCGAGTTGGAAGCTTTCCTCTAACGGGGATTTCTCGTTTAATTGTACTTGGGAGAAAGTCCGTCAAAAAAAACCCACCCATTTCATTCTTAAGAGGTGTTGGAATTTTGCTATTACTCCAACCATCTTGATGTTTATGGTCCGGGTTTTTAATAATTGGATTCCCACGCCCGATTGTTTAATTCGTAGGGGGATGGTGGCCGATCCTCGTTGTTTTTGTTGCAACGGAGACGAATCTCTCATCCACTTGCTTTGGGAGGGGCCCGTGGCTAGCAAAGTGTGGGATTATTTCCATTCTTTGGTGGGTTGGCCCAAACTCTTCACCAAGGATCTCAATCTTATCTTCCCATCTTGGTTCAACAAGACTTTTGGTAAGACTCATATTTTTCATATCATTCCCGTGCTTATATGTTGGTTTTTATGGTGTTGTAGGAATGATAAAAGAATGAAGCAAATTCCATTTACGGTTGATCGTGTGTGTTCCCGGATATGGAAGTACTTAAAATCCATCAAAGTCGAAGGGAAGCATCGGGTGTATTTTTGGAAAGGGGCCGAGAATTTGGCGGCTTCCCTAGGTATTAATCCGAATATCATTTTTACTCGCAAAGTGGTTAGTGTTCGTTGGATTAAACCATCTCCCGGGTGGGTTAAGCTCAACACGGACGGGGCGGCCAAAGGGAACCCGGGTCCCGCGGCGGCCGGTGGGGTTATTAGGGATCATTTTGGGTCGCCTCTTTTATATTTTTGGGAATTTGTTGGGTCTCAAACTAACACATTCGCGGAGTTACATGCCGTTTGGAGGGGGCTAAACCTTTGTGTGGAGAAAGGTTTTTCTAATGTGTGGGTTGAAGTTGATTCTACCATATCTCTCAAATTAATCCAGGAGAACTCTTCATCTCCTTGGAATGTTCAAAGCTTGATTAGCAAAATTCAAAAACTTCTTTCGTGCATGAATGTTCGCCTTTCTCACATCTATAGGGAAGGGAACTCGGTTGCCGACTTTTTTGCCAACCAAGGATGCCACCATCGAGATTATTTTTGTTCGGATGGCCATGATCTCAAGGGGAGGATCCTTGGTCTTATTCGTTTAGATAAAATGTGTTATCCGTATTTAAGATGCAAAAAAATTGTTTCTTAGTTTGGCTTTTTCGTGGCTCTCGTTGATATAATTTTGGGCGTGTAGAGGGGTTCGTCCTCCCTCAATATTTTGGGCGTGTAGTGGGATTCGTCCCCCCACACTCGTTTTGGTCCGTCTAATATATGTGGTGGTTGTTTTTAAAAAAAAAAAAAAATTATGAACTAATTCAAATTCACAAAACACACTTATGTTTCTCTCTCTACAATTTTTTCTCTCCCTTCTCTCTAAAATCTTCATCCAATATTCATCTGTTCTTGAGTTTTCCGATCGCTACTTTCAAACTCATCTGATAACGTCTACATTTTTTATCCCTACCGCCGCCTAGTGCGGCGGTCCTTTTTATTAAAAAAAAAATATTCATTTTCTGCCTTATGGCAGATTCAAAGCTGCCAACTGGGGCGGCTACTTTTGGTAGCCCCAATATTGACCCCGCCCCTCACCCAACATCACCATGTGATATCAATATTTTACATCGGGAGAAAGCTAGCACGAAAGATGCTCAGAATAAAAAACTCAATAGTGCTTTTCCAAGCACAAATTGTGGATCTTCATCCCATTTGTCATCTTCTCCCACAGATCTAGAGGCATGTGTTGGTGATAACAATATTAAAAACGCACAAAAAACGAGCCAGCAAAACAAATTCCAATCGGTTTGTATTAAAAACACAAACTCCACTTGTGAAAAAAAGGAATCTCACGAAGACCCTATCAGTCACCTTCTCCCTACAAATGCGGTGCCTTCCTCTGCGGTCTCTTCCGCCGCTGTAAGCCCAGGCGAGCACGGCTGTTCTCCCTTCCCGGCATTTCCGTTCAACCTCACGGCGAATTTCGTGACAAACAGACCCCCGAACCCTAACTTGGGTATAAAGTCGGCCGGCCCGTCGGAATCTGATGTGCTTCCTCCCAGACTCGATCTCCCGGTGATTGGTTCGGGTGCTTCGGTGGTGGGTGGTTCGGTTGCGGGTTCTCATGGCGGCTCGGGTTTGGGCTTCGGTCCTCTTTCTTGTGCTCCGGCTGATTCTGGCGCCTCGGACTTCCAGCAGGCGGTCGCCCCTGCTTCGGTCGGCGCCTCCGGAACCCTGCGGGAGAAAGCGGCTGTCATCGCCGGCAGTGTGCTTAAATACCTTCCCCCGGCCGTCCCACCGGTTGTGGCTGTCCGTGAAGAAGGTGAGATTTTTTGGGACCCGAATTCTTCTAACACTGCTGGTTCTTCTCCAAACAGGTCTCGCATCGGCGCGTCGGGGCATGTCTCCTTTGCTGATGCTGTAAACAGAGGGCCTTCCTCGAACGCTCGGCTTGGTCAGGTGGACCTCTCCGGTGACATCCCGACCGCTGTTTTCTCAGTTGAGGAATGCGAACAGGTATCGAGTATCTATAAAAATGCTCTTATTGGTAAGTTCTCGTTTGGGAAACCGACGAATGATACCATATCTAAACAGTTGCAAGAAGCTGGATTTGGTCCCTGTAGAGTCCAATTTTTAAACTTCAAACATGTCCTTATTAATCTCGAAAATGAAAATTTCTGTGCTAAATTATGGCTTAAACGGGAGTTCAACATCCTAGGATATCCTATGAGATTATTCAAATGGGATCCTTTTTTTAATTTTAAACAAGAACCCGCTGTAGTTCCGATTTGGGTTAAAATTCATGCCTTACCAATACATTGGTTTGATTCTCGTGCTCTTCATACTGTTGGTTCCCTTATTGGTACTTTTGTAAAAGCGGATGTGAACACCCTGAAAAGGAACAGACTTCAATTTGCGCGTATTTGTGTTGAAATTAGTCTTACAGATGTGTTACCTAACTCGGTTGGCATCAAGTGTAATGGTGTTTTAACCGAGTTAGAAGTCGAATATGAAAAACTACCCCTTTATTGTCGGCATTGTCGTCATATTGGTCATGACATTGATGCTTGTTACATTAAAAATCCAGCTTTAAAACCCAAAACTTTTGAGAATAAGTTTCGAAACAAAACGAATTTGGAATAGGGTAAAGAAATAGAAAAAGAACAATGGGTGACGGTTGGTCACACTAACTTTAAATCCCCTTCGAAAAATAACAATTTAAAGAATGCTATAATTACGATACCTGACGTTAGACCAGGCCCATCCGTTAGGCCGGTTAAGATTTCTAATGTTAGTTTGGGAGATGTTGCAGAAAAAATGGTCGTATCAGATAAAGACAAGGAGGCGCTGGTGAATACGAACAATATGTTTGCGGTTTTTCAAGATGAGGAAGCAGAAGCCCAAAATCTGGTGAAAGACTGTGAAACTGATAAAACAAACAATGCTATTAGTGATAGTAATAAAGTGACCGGCTCTTGTAGTAAACCCACCCCGGCATCCCTTATCGTCAATGTTTTGATTGAATCCCTCCCCTCCAAAATGGCTGGAGTCTGTCCTGTTAATTCCCTCCCCTATTCTCCCCCAGCCATTTTGGATATTTGTGATGATTCGTTGAATGATTCTCAATTTGAGGCTCCTGCTGCTCGGCCTAATTCTCCTTCGGCACATTCCATAATGCTATTCTTCTGAATGGTATAATAAATTCAATAATTGTGTTGTTAGGCACATTCCAAGACACACTTCGGACCATCATGCTCTTCTTTGTGAATTCTCCTCCTCTCGTATTAAACACCCCTCTTCCTTTCGCTTCCAAAATATGTGGACTAAACACCACGAGTTTTTGGAGGTGGTTAGAGATTCTTGGTCCATTCCTATTCCATATACGGGTCTTTCAAAACTTTCTAAAAAACTGCCCCGTCTTAAACTTGCTCTTAAAGACTGGAATAAGAGTGTGTTTGGGAATGTTTTTGTTAAAGTAGCCGAGGCTCAAAACCGTGCGGCCGAAGCGGAGTACAATTTTGACAATGATCCTTCTGATGTCAATAAGGAATATCTTCATAAAATGAATGAGAATCTAATCTGGACTCTTTCTCTTGAAGAAATGTTTTGGAAACAAAAAACGCAAACGAAGTGGATTTTGGAAGGGGAGAGAAATAGCAAATTCTTTCATGATCTTGTTAATAAGAAAAGAAAAATGAACTTCATCCATAATATTGTTGATAATGGTAATAATCTCTCGGACCCTACGGATATTGCCAACTCGGCGGTCCATTATTTTGATAATTGCTTTACCAAAGAGAACACCGAGTGGGAGAATGTGAGGCTTGACATCATTCCTAAAAATATTGACCTCGTAGATAATAATATGATTTGTGGTATTCCTTCGTTGGAAGAGGTTAGAGGTGTGATTTTTGACATGGATAGTGGGAGTGTTGCTGGGCCAGACGGTTTTAATGCTAAATTCTTTCAAGTGTGTTGGGATATCATTCAATTTGATGTTCTTGATGCGGTTATTGATTTCTTTAAAGGGGCGGAATTAACTCAAGCGTATTCTTCTACGACGCTATCATTAATTCCTAAAATTCCGTCCCCTCATTCTTGGAAAGAATTTAGGCCCATTAGAC
>CM065809.1:652500-935857 GCA_033398695.1 Orobanche coerulescens
CCTACTGGATCCGGTAATGATAAGCTACTTCAGGACGTGATTCGTATGCGTCCTCCGCAGTTTGATGGTGCTTCCGACCCTTCTGGTTGGGAGAATTGGCTATTCGAGATAGAGAAAGTGTTTGAGGCTGCTAATTGTTCCGAGGAGAGGAAAGTACCCATTGCTCAGTACTTCCTCGCCAAGGAGGCAGCGACATGGTGGCAAGCGGTGAAACCGCGTGACCGGGCAGCTACGTGGGCAGAGTTCCGGGATCTGATGGAAGACGAATTCTGTCCGTGGCCAGTGAAAGAGGGGAGGATCCGAGCCTTCTTTGAGGCTAAGCCCCAAGATGTTCCTATTTCTCAAGCTATCAAGGACTACAATCAACAGCTGCACTACGTGAGAAACCAAGTCCGAGATGAGCTAGATAAGATCCGCCACTTTGATATGCGGATGAAGCCGAGGGTGCGCCACTACATGTCTGGTCTTGGGTGCACGACTTTGAAAGTTTATCAGAATAAAGCGATGGCTTACGAGATGTCATTTTCTGCGACAGAGACGGCAGCTGAAGGAAAGAAGCAAAAGACCTCCGGTCAGTTTTCGGGAGGCAAGTCAGGAGGGTATCCGAAGGCTCAGTCTGGTTCGCGAGTCTTCGGGAGTTAGTCGCCATCAGTTGGTCGAGGGAACAGTTCCAGGTCTGCTCCTGCTGGTTCCGTTCGTGGTCCTACGTGCTTCAACTGCAGTCGTCCGGGTCACATGATGAGTGAGTGTGATAGGCCTCCGATCCAGTGTCTTTCTTGTGGTCGTATGGGTCACCGTGCTAAGTTTTGTACGGATGCAGCTCGGGCTCCAGTTACTCAGATATCTGCTCCAGCTGCAGGAGAGCCGAGTGTGAATCAGGCACCGACAGTTCCTCAGCCGCAGCAGAGTTTTGGTAGAGGTCGAGGTCATGGTCAGCCTTCTAGAGGGGGAGCTTCTAGTGCGGGGTCTGTTCCACCCCGTGTGTATGAGATGAGGCGAGCCGGAGATCCCGACCACATCCTTGATCATCCTGTTTCCGTATTGTTCGATTCTGGTGCTACGCATTCTTTTATATCTATTGATTGTGTGCGTCGTCTGCATGTTGATTACCTTGTTGCTTGTGAGCCTTTTGTTGTTAAACTTCCTAGCGGGGATAGCATCGTGGGGGACCGTGAGATTAGAGATTTTTCTGTGAGTATCGCGGGGAGGGATTGGCCTTCTAATCTGATTGCGGTAGATATTAGAGATGAGGATTTGATTCTGGGTGAGGATTGGCTGGACCGTCATGGGGCGATCATGAATTATAGAACGAGGACTGTTTCGATGTTAGCCTCTGATGGTACCGAGCATTCTTTTGTGGGGCGTAAGCGGGGTAGCCAGAGATTATTGATCAGCGCTTTGAGGGCGGTGAGACTTCTTCGGGGAGGTTGCACGGGCTATTGGTGTTACGCTTTGAGATCAGAAGAAGGGGGAGTCGAGCTCTCGTCTATTCCGGTAGTATGTGAGTATCCTGACGTTTTTCCAGATGAGTTGCCGGGTTTGCCGCCGGGCCGAGAGGTTGAGTTTACCGTCGATTTAGAGCCGGGGGCAGCCCCGATTTCTAAGACACCATACCGTATGGCGCCTGCCGAGATGCTTGAGTTGAAGAAACAATTGGGAGAGCTACTAGACATGGGGTATATTCGACCGAGTGCTTCGCCTTGGGGCGCACCGGTCCTATATGTAAAGAAGAAGGATGGGTCACTTCGTTTATGCATCGACTACCGAGAGTTGAACAAAGTGACCATCAAAAACAAGTATCCACTCCCGATGATTGATGACTTGTTTGATCAGTTGCAAGGGGCGACCGTGTTTTCGAAGATTGATTTGAGATCGGGATATTATCAGCTCCGAGTGAAGGATACCGATATTCCGAAGACGGCCTTTCGGACGAGATACGGTCACTACGAGTTTGTGGTTATGCCTTTTGGGCTAACCAACGCACCAGCCGTGTTCATGCAGCTTATGAACAAAGTCTTTATCGAGTACCTCGATAAGTGTGTAGTCGTTTTTATCGACGACATCCTGATTTACTCGAGGAGCGAGGAGGAGCACGCCCGTCATTTGCATATTGTGTTAGATATTTTGAGAACTCAGCATCTTTTTGCGAAGTTCTCAAAGTGCGAGTTTTGGTTACGGGAAGTTATGTTTCTCGGTCATGTGATCTCGGCCGAGGGTGTTCGGGTGGACCCACATAAGGTACAGCGGTGTTGGATTGGGCGCCGCCAAGAACGTGAAAGAGGTCCGCAGTTTTCTGGGATTAACCGGTATTACCGTAGGTTCGTCGAGGGTTCTCTAAACTTGCTCGACCTCGACTCGATTGTTACGAAGTCGAGAAGTTTGTGTGGACCGATGAGAGGCGTAATAGTTTTGAGGAGTTGAAGAAGCGGTTGACGACCGCTCCTGTTTTGGCTTTACCGAGTGGTAATGATGGTTTCTCAGTTTATAGTGATGCTTCGGGCCAAGGGCTCGGATGCGTACTTATGCAGCACGGGAGGACGATTGCTCATGCTTCCCGTCAGTTGAAACCATATGAATTGAATTACCCTACGCACGATCTTGAGTTGGCCGCAGTCGTATTTGCGTTGAAAATCTGGCGTCATTACTTGTATGGCTCGTCGTGTCAGATTTTCACCGATCACAAGAGCCTGAAGTACATTTTCACGCAGAAAGAGCTTAATATGAGGCAGAGGAGGTGGTTGGAATTGATTAAGGATTACGATCTCGAGATCCTTTATCATCCGGGCAAGGCTAATGTGGTAGCAGATGCCTTGAGTCGGAAGTTAGTATCGCTTCGAGCGCTTGAGTTACTTACGGCCCAGTCAGGACTTCAGCGTGAGTTTGTGAAGTTGAGCATTGAGATTGTACTGCCAGAGAGTTCCGGGCAGTTGCGTACTCTTGAGATTTCTTCGTCTCTGGTCGAGGACATTAAATCGGGACAGTTGGAGGACCCGATGTTTATTCAGCTTCGGGAGAGTGTAGAGAAGGGGAAAGCCCCGGGATTTGTTATTCATGAGGACGGAGTGTTGAGATTCCGAGGTCGGTTGTGTGTTCCGAACGACTCGGAATTGAGACAGAATATCATGCGAGAGGCTCATGCGTCACCTTACTCAGTCCATCCGGGCTCGAGTAAAATGTATAAAGATCTGAGGAAGAATTTCTGGTGGAACGATATGAAGAAAGAGGTAGTTCAGTTTGTGGCTAAGTGTTTGACTTGTCAGCAAGTCAAGATTGAGCATCAGCGGCCAGCCGGATTATTGAAACCACTTCCCGTTCCGGAATGGAAGTGGGAGGACATCTCTATGGATTTTGTCACGAGTTTACCGAGGACGAAGACCGGTATGAATATGGTATGGGTGATTGTAGACCGACTGACTAAGTCGGCACATTTTCTGGGCATCAAGGATACTTGGGGTCCGTAAAAGTTAACTCGTATTTTTATTGCACGGATAGTGAGGCTTCATGGTACACCGAGGACCATTATTTCAGATAGAGATGGCCGGTTTGTATCGCACTTTGGCAAAGTGTACATAAGGCATTGGGGACACGATACGTTTGAGCACTTGCTCCATCCCCTGCATCGATGGATGTCCGAACGTACCATCCAGACGTTCGAGGATTTGTTGCGCGCGTGTGCGTTAGACTGGAGTAGTAACTGGGAGGATCATTTGGCCTTAATTGAGTTTACTTATAATAATAGCTGGCACGCATCGATTAAGATGGCACCATATGAGGCACTTTATGGCCGACGTTGCCGATCACCGATATGTTGGGATGAGCCGTCCGATTTGGTTGGCACTGAGCCGAACCTTGTGTTGGAGACGAGAGAGAAAGTTGAATTGATTAGAAAGAGGATGTTGGCTGCTCAGAGTCGACAAAAGTCTTATGCGGATGTTAGGCGTAGACCTTTGGAGTTTGAGGTGGGAGATCACGTTCTGTTGAGAGTATCTCCGACGAAAGGAGTTTTCCGTTTTGGGAAGAAGGGGAAACTCAGCCCGAGATATATTGGACCTTTCGAGGTATTGGAGAGAGTCGGCGAGTTGGCATACCGTTTGGCTTTACCTCCGTCGCTGAGTCATGTACATAGCGTATTTCACGTTTCCCAGTTCAGGAAGTACGTTCCGGACCCGTCCCACATTATTTGTAATACCCGGTTGTAATTCAGTAATTATCATTCAGTATTTATCATTCAGTAATTGATACTCAGTAATTTTCACTCATTATTAATCAATTGTCACTCAAATTCAGTCATGGTATTCATCATTCAGAGTAATTGTATCGTATATCAATCGTCATTCATCACTAATCGGATTGGAGTTTCGTGCCGCGTTTATCATCATTGTCATTTCGTTGCGAGCTGTGCGTGAGGAGTAGCGCACGCTACATAATCCTTTTAGCGTACGCTAATTGGGTATAGGTAGCGCACGCTACCACTCAGCTTTAGCGCACGCTAAGGTTGTCCTGGCTGCAGTCCAGAAGGTACTGGACTGCAGTGAGATATTTGTAGCGCACGCTACGAGTGGTAAGTAGCGCGCCCTAACGGGTTGTAAAAGCGCACGCTATATGTGTGGAGTAGCGCGCTAGGGACAGATCGAGTTGAGTCCGGGCTACCGGATCGCATCGATTATTTCATAGCGCACGCTATGTGTTGTTGTTAGCGTCGCAACCGATATATTAGCGCACGCTAAACTATGGTTGCGGCACGCTATCGAGGTCGATCGAGGGCGCAGCTTTACGACTCCGATCGGGCATCAATATTTCGTTAGCGCACGCTAATAATGGATCTTAGCGCACGCTAGTAGTATGGTCGTAGCGCACGCTACAAATAGGTACGTAGCGCGCGCTACCGTGTTCGGACAGTGGGTACTGGACTACCCAAATTACACGTTAGCGCACGCTATGCACAAGGGCTAGCGCACGCTAACCTGGACTGAGTATAAATTGGACAGTTTAGTCAGAGTTCGTCATTTTTCATCTCATCATTCCTTCGGTAGTTTTGGGCGATTTCGAGCGATTCGGAGAGGATTCTTCGAGGTGTAATCATCAATCATCATCTTCAAGCTCATCTTTCGGATTGATCATTATTTCATCATCTTCATCACATCGAATCTAAGGTATTAATCTCTTGGATCTAGAATTT
Organism: Orobanche coerulescens; assembly: GCA_033398695.1. Taxonomy (NCBI): domain Eukaryota; kingdom Viridiplantae; phylum Streptophyta; class Magnoliopsida; order Lamiales; family Orobanchaceae; genus Orobanche; species Orobanche coerulescens. The sequence continues at coordinate 657,680 of CM065809.1, forward strand.
CGGATTTTTGGGGTTTTCCTTCCGATTTCTTCGTGTAAGCTTGGATTATCATTGGAATATGTTAGTTATGGATTATCTAACTTGTATAAACATATTCCTACGGGTTTAATGGTTATTTTCGGAATTATTTCAAGAACCCTTGGAGTTGACTTCGGTTAATTGGGGATTTTCCGATTGATGTTGTTGTAATCATGAGTTATGGATTCCTAATGGATTATTGATATCCTTGAAAGTGTTTTGATGGTTTGAAATACTCATCTTGGAGTTGGTTTCGATTCATTCGAGCTCGGATATCGTTGTGTCGACGTTTGAGTCGATTATGATCGCTTTTATTTGCGTAATGATCGGATTATTGGTAATTGTGTTATTCAAGGTTGTTCGAGCGACCGATATTTCATTTAGGACGTTGTTCGTGGACGGACATTCATCATCGGTATTGTGTAAGTTAATTCTTACTCGGTTAAAAGGATATTCATACCTTTTGTTGTTGATCATTCATAATCATAACTCATTCATCATTGTATTAATCATATTAAAACTTGTTAATGTCAATTAATCACTTCAGTCATAAGGAACGACGGTTCCAATCTTTTCGTTGAGCTATCATTCATTTCATTATTACCCTCATCTCGGTGAGTCATTCTTGACCTTGTCAGATTATTATTTATTCATTGATATTCATTACGGTCATTCTCGTTCATATGACCTTCTGGGTTCATATTGCGTGGCCGGGTGTGGCTGTGTGGAATTTTTAGTCGGGCACACGATGGTTATTGTATTGGGTTCACTGATACATTAGACCGTGCACACGGGAAAGCGTTACACCGTGAGACTAATTAGGTACACGGACGGGTGTTGTACACTTACACAGAACATTACGGGCGTACTATGATACTCCTCTTCAGCGTAATTCATAATTAAAATAATTCATAACTTGATTAATTCATGATTGTGTAATTTCAACTCTTGAGGATTGTTGTTCTGTATGACCCGTTGGGGATATTGTTTTTCGTGTCATGGTAAGGCTAAAGCACGGGAGAGCACGGTGACGGCGAGGAGTCCCAGTGATACTAGTAGGGGCCCAAATCTGCTCACCATTTATTCGATCATTCATGTTTCCTTTATTTATTCCATTGCAGACATTCCGTTTGAATGCTCATTTCATTCGGTGTTGTGTATTTTCTCTTCAAATAAAATACACTAGTATTCATGTTGTCCTGGTGTGTTGTAACTAAACTCCTCATCGGAGTAATTATTGTTGTAATGTAGTTCGGTACTACATTTATCTTGTGTAATTCATTCATTTTCATTTGCCTGGTGGGTCCCAGGTTGGGGATCTACGGCTCTGTATTATCCGCCTAGTTTGGGGTGTTACTGAGTTGGTTTCGGAGCGTGGTTGTGAATTCTACCCTACAAGTCATGTCTCATTTGCATTCTTTTTCATCGGAATAGTATCATTGGACTTTCGCGTCACGTGTGACCTGTGCGGATGCCGAGCCAATCAGACCAAAGAACTGTAAGACTTCTAACGCCATGGTATAATTTCTCGCAATAGTCATTCATTCATCATTCATCATTTGACAATCCTCAAATATCATCATTCATTATGATCGGCACGATCATATTAACTCATCAATCACTCAATTCATTTCATTACTCGATTAATAATCGGGACGATCATGTTAACTCGTTAATTACTCAATTCATTTCATTACTCGGTTGTCAATCTGGATGATCATATTATCAATCTTGTTAAGTTATTCAAGATAATCATTTCAAGAATTTCATCGGATAATCATGTAACTTCAGAAATCATTCATATAATCACTAAGTTAGAGCATGTATACTCATTTTCATCATCTCATGACATAATCATAACGTGCTAATCATGCGGGAAATATAATCATTATGCGACCTTCCTACTTGAAGATGGAGAGAGCTATCAGGATGCACGGAGAGGCGCGGTGCGGACCGAAGCCCGAGAAATAATCACTGGCCGGGAAATCGTGCCTGGACTCGGCTCGACGAGAAGATGTTCGGGTTGATCCACTCACTTTTATGCAGCCATGATGACCCATGTGCGGTTGCTCAATCATCATTGCGCCACTCTGACCGGATTAATCGAGAGAACTCTCCCGTATGAGATGGCTACTAAGGACAGTGCTGAACAACAACCTTCATCTTTCAGCAAGAAATCATCGAAGCGTAATCGGCCCGAAGGCGGTTGGTCAACCTCCAAGAAACCTCGTGCGGATCCTACCGCTTTACGGCGTCCTCCTACGGCACCTAATCTGCGGGATCTCGCCCCGAGCACGGCTTCGGCCATCATCTGTTTCAACCGTGGGGCGCCGGCCATTTAAGATTAGGTACGACGCCGTCTATCACATGTCATAATTGTTGGATTTTTGGGCATAAGGCCAGTTTTTGCCGAAAGAACTCCAAGTCGGCTCCGGTGGCATCTCAGCCCCGAAGCAACCAAGCGTTTAATCGATCGCTTTGTCAACGCTGCTTAAGACAATGGAAGCAAATAGAGTGGGAGCTCGTATTTATCGACGGAGCGTCCGGTTCGGGGCCGTGTCCGGATTCATGTGTTGAAGAGGATCGACGATCCGGTGGCCCGAACGATCTCGTATACTCGTAATTTTATTTCAACCCGTGTGTACCTTTTGATACGGTGCACCGCATTCATTCATTTTCAAGTCATGATTGAATAAACTTAATTTGGATAGTCCTATTGCTTGTGGACCTCATACCATCGGTGTACTGACGATAGAAGATTTTCTAAATCATACCAAGGTAAGCTTAATGACCGCAATTGGTCGGTGGACCTAATCGTGGTGAATTTATCTAAGGACGATGTAAGATTGAGTGTTAATTAGATGGATTGTCATGATGCCGTTCTCAATGTTCGTAGCGCATGGTCACTATCATTTTCGTCGTTGGTCGTCGAATGTGTACTTCAGGAGGTAATCCCCGTTGTCCCGAAGGATTACTATTATGATGGAAGCAGAGAAATTCCGCAAGCAAGTTGTTCACCATTCATTGTATCATTTTCATCGATTGGCCTTTCTAAGGCAATCGAGTTGTTCAGTCATTCATTGTATCATTTTCATCGATTGGCCTTTCTAAGGCAATCGAGTTATTCAGTCATTCATTGTATCATTTTCATCGATTGGCCTTTCTAAGGCAATCGAGTTATTCAATCATTCATTGTATCATTTTCATCGATTGGCCTTTCTAAGGCAATCGAGCTATTTAATCATTCATTGTATCATTTTCATCGATTGGCCTTTCTAAGGCAATCGAGCTATTTCATCATTCATTGTATCATTTTCATCGATTGACCTTTCTAAGGCAATCGAGCTATTCAATCATTCATTGTATCACTTTTTATCGATTAACCATTCTCGGGCAATCGAAATGTTCAATCATTCGGGCTATCATTGTCATCGTTTGACGATGTATTCCAGACGAGTTATCTGGTTGCTTTCTCATAGAGTAGTGGAATTCAGGAGTGAGTTGAAGCCGGTACGTCCCCATTATCGAAGACACCGTATCGGATGGCCCCGACCAAATGCAGGAGTTGAAGATTCAACTTGAGGATTAGTTCGAGAAAGGTTATCTCCGACCGAGTGTGTTCCCGTGGGGAGCACCAGTGTTATCTGTCATGGAGAGGTATGGTTCGTTCGTGTGTGTATTATTATCAGGAGTTGAACAGGGTGAGGATCAAGATTAGTATCCTCTATCCCGTATCGACGATCTTTTGGATCAACTTCAGGGAGCTTCAGTATTTTCCAAGATCGACTTAAGATCTGGATATCATCGATGCGGATTCGAGAGTCGGATATCACGAGGACGGCTTTTCGAACACGCTATGGTCGCTATGAGTTTGCGGTTATGCCGGTTGGGTTGATTATTGCACTGCGGTATTCATGGAGTTAATGAATCGGGTTTTCATCGACTTTTGGATCAGTTTTGTTGTTGTCTTCATCGATGACATTTTGATTATTCTCGACCGGAGGAACACGAGGTTCATTTTCATCGGGTTTCCGACGTGTTAAGACGAGAGCAACTTTATGGGAAGTTTTCCAAAGGTGAGTCTTTGGATGTCCAGTGACTTTTCTCGGACTGTAATTTCATCGGATGGAGTGCGTGTTGATCCTCGAAGACGAAGGCTATCCAAGATTGGTCACCTCAGAAGAATGTTAAGCAAATCAAGCTTTCTCGGATTAGCCGGCTATTATCGGCGGTTTGTGGAAGGATTTTCTAAAAATTGTTCACCAATTCATTCATCACTCGATCAATCTCATTGTTCATCAATTCATTCATCACTCAATCAATCTCATTGTTCACCAATTCATTCATCACTCGACCGATCTCATTGTTCACCGATTCATTCATCACTCACTAATCTCATTGTTCACCAATTCATTCATCACTCACCAATCTCATTGTTCATCAATTCATTCATCACTCATCAATCTCATTGTTCAATCAATTCATTCATCACTCGATTAATCTCATTGTTCAATTAATTCATTTATCACGAGTCAATCTCATTGTTCGATTAATTTATTAACCATCCATCCATCTCACGGTTCGATTGTTGATCTTGTGAATCAAATTTTTCAATCTTGTGAACTTGTTCAAGGTAATCATTTCAGAATTTCATCGGATAGGCTTGTCACCTCACTTGATTTTTCAGCGATCTTCTCATATTACGGCGTCATGTCGACGATCGTTTTATTGCATTATTAATGCATCCATTTTGTTAGAGCATGTATGCTCATTGTTATCATTTCATCTCGTAATCATAGTGCAATCTTCATACGAGATCTGTGATTATCGCGTGACTTTCCTGCCTCGGTATGGAAGGAGTTCCGAGGGACATCGGACTCCGACGTCCAAGAGATCGTTTCTAGTCGTATTCATGCTGGGAGAGCATCTTCATCTCAGACAACGAGTTCGACTGTTGTTTGCTTAAACAGTGATACAACGGGACATTCATCACCGGTGTTGAGCAAGTTAATTCTTGCTCAGTAATAGGATAATCATTCATTTCATCGTCGTTCAATTGTTCGCATAGGTCATTCATCATATATCAATCACGTTAAGACTTATATTTATCAACCAATCATTCACCTCACGGGGAACAATGGTTCCAATAATTTCATTTGAGTTATCACTCATTTCGTTATTAGTTCACCTCGGCGAGTTATTCTTGATCCTTGTCGGATATCTAATCATTTATCATTCATCTTAGTCACTCTCATTTTGGTAACCTTTCGGGGTCATATTAAGCGGTGAGTTCAGGTTTGGGTCTTCGTCGAATCGTTGGGATCGAGGAGATCGATGGTATGGAGGATATCGATGTTGGGCACAGTTGATATATAGCCTTGTCTTTCAGATGACTATATAACTCAATCCGTAATAATGTGTCATGGTTGTGGATCATTTATTGTTGATCTATCTTATAATGATCGTATTTGAGAATCTTGAGATTTTGAGATCGTTTGATGCATTCCTTTTGGTGTCATACCGAGACTTCGTGATATTTTTGGGAAATCGTTCATTGTGATCCGAGACGTCAAGACTTGGGGACTTGGGCGTGCGATTGATTTGGTCCCGAGAACTATTTGGACATTATTGTTTGCAGATCGTGATGGATAGTTCATGTTTGTTTACCCTTAGTTTCGAGGACGAAACTCTTTTAAGGGGGGGTGTATGTAATACCCGGTTGTAATTCAGTAATTATCATTCAGTATTTATCATTCAGTAATTGATACTCAGTAATTTTCACTCATTATTAATCAATTGTCACTCGATTCATCATGGTATTCATCATTCGAGTAATTGTATCGTATATCAATCGTCATTCATCACTAATCGGATTGGAGTTTCGTGCCGCGTTTATCATCATTGTCATTTCGTTGCGGTATGCGTGAGGAGTAGCGCACGCTACATAATCCTTTAGCGTACGCTAATTGGGTATAGGTAGCGCACGCTACCACTCGGCCTTTAGCGCACGCTAAGGTTGTCTGCCGCACCCGTAAGGTACCGGATCGGCAGTGAGATTATTTGTAGCGCACGCTACGAGTGGTAAGTAGCGCGCGCTAACGGGTTGTAGTAGCGCATGCTATATGTGTGGAGTAGCGCGCTAGGGAGATCGAGTTGAGTCCAGTGGCTACCGGATCGCATCGATTATTTCATAGCGCACGCTATGTGTTGTTGTTAGCGTCGCAACCGATATATTAGCGCACGCTAAACTATGGTTGTAGCGCACGCTATCGAGGCCGATCGAGGGCGACAGTTTGGACTCCGATCGGGCATCAATATTTCGTTAGCGCACGCTAATAATGGATCTTAGCGCACGCTAGTAGTATGGTCGGCGCTGAAATAGGTACGTGGCGCGCGCTACCGTGTTCGGACAAATGGTACCGGACTACCCAAATTACACGTTAGCGCACGCTATGCACAAGGGCTAGCGCACGCTAACACGGACCGAGTATAAATCGATGCTTTAGTCGAGTTCGTCATTTTTCATCTCATTTCATTCCTTCGGTAGTTTTGGGCGATTTCGAGCGATTCGGAGAGGATTCTTCGAGGTGTAATCATCAATCATCATCTTCAAGCTCATCTTTCGGATTGATCATCATTTCATCATCTTCATCACATTGAATCTAAGGTATTAATCTCTTGGATCTAGAATTTCGGATTTTTGGGGTTTTCCTTCCGATTTCTTCGTGTAAGCTTGGATTATCATTGGAATATGTTAGTTATGGATTATCTAACTTGTATAAACATATTCCTACGGGTTTAATGGTTATTTTCGAATTATTTCAAGAACCCTTGGAGTTGACTTCGGTTAATTGGGGATTTTCCGATTGATGTTGTTGTAATCATGAGTTATGGATTCCTAATGGATTATTGATATCCTTGAAAGTGTTTTGATGGTTTGAAATACTCATCTTGGAGTTGGTTTCGATTCATTCGAGCTCGGATATCGTTGTGTCGACGTTTGAGTCGATTATGATCGTTTTTGATTTGCGTAATGATCGGATTATTGGTAATTGTGTTATTCAAGGTTGTTCGAGCGACCGATATTTCATTTAGGACGTTGTTCGTGGACGGACATTCATCATCGGTATTGTGTAAGTTAATTCTTACTCGGTTAAAAGGATATTCATACCTTTTGTTGTTGATCATTCATAATCATAACTCATTCATCATTGTATTAATCATATTAAAACTTGTTAATGTCAATTAATCACTTCAGTCATAAGGAACGACGGTTCCAATCTTTTCGTTGAGCTATCATTCATTTCATTATTACCCTCATCTCGGTGAGTCATTCTTGACCTTGTCAGATTATTATTTATTCATTGATATTCATTACGGTCATTCTCGTTCATATGACCTTCTGGGTTCATATTGCGTGGCCGGGTGTGGCTGTGTGGAATTTTTAGTCGGGCACACGATGGTTATTGTATTGGGTTCACTGATACATTAGACCGTGCACACGGGAAAGCGTTACACCGTGAGACTAATTAGGTACACGGACGGGTGTTGTACACTTACACAGAACATTACGGGCGTACTATGATACTCCTCTTCAGCGTAATTCATAATTAAAATAATTCATAACTTCAGTTAATTCATGATTGTGTAATTTCAACTCTTGAGGATTGTTGTTCTGTGTAACTGACCCCGTTGGGGATATTGTTTTTCAGGTCATGGCAAGGCTAAAGCACGGGGAGAGCACGGTGACGGCGAGGAGTCCCAGTGATACTAGTAGGGGGCCCCAGTCTGTTCAGTCATTTATTCAGTCATTCATGTTTCCTTTATTTATTCCGCTGCAGACATTCCGTTTGAATGCTCATTTCATTCAGTGTTGTGTATTTTATCTTCATATAAAATACACTAGTATTCAGTGTTGTCCTGGTGTGTTGTAACTAAACTCCTCATCGGAGTAATTATTGTTGTAATGTAGTTCGGTACTACATTTATCTTGTGTAATTCATTCATTTTCATTTGCCTGGTGGGTCCCAGTTGGGGATCTACGGCACTGTAATATCCGCCTAGTTTGGGGTGTTACATTATTGACTTTGGGGACGTGGAGATAGAGAAGGATATTACGTTTGAAGAGAGGCCCGTCAGAATTTTGGAGCGTCGTGACAAGCAGTTAAGGCACAAAACCATTCCTTTGGTTAAGGTGCAATGGTCGAGGCACGGAGTAGAAGAAGCAACGTGGGAGCTAGAGGAGAATATGCGTTCGAGTTACCCCGAGCTTTTTGATTCTTAAGTTTCGGGACGAAACTTTATTTTAGAGGGGGAGAATGTAATATCCGTAACTTTTCTATTTTTAGCGGTTTCCATTTTTGGTGTATGTCTATTTTTATCGACTCGCTTGTAACCGTTTCGACATTTTGAATCTATTTTGTTCTTGGAGTTTTTCCATTTGGACGAGTTTTGATGATGTTTTCACGTAATTTCATTTTATGACATGTTTTGCCGTATGAACGTTCGATTCTTGTAAAACCCGTTCGTTTCCGTTGTTTCTTGGTTTGTGCAAGTTCGTATGGTTGAGTTGGTCATGTGGAGACTTTCGGTTTGTAAATCCGACGTCGTTTCGTGATTTTCGGGCACTTGGGCCATTTTTGTAATTTCCTAATAGTTTAGGGAATATCGTTTTCGTTGTCGCATTACGGACCCTTAGGTGGTCGGAATCGTATTTTCCTTTCAGCGCTTAGCTCCGTCGTCTTATATGCTTCGCGTTCATGTTCCTGGATTCTGACCTCGTCGTGCATTTCGTGTTTTGTACCTCCGATACCGCAGATCTGCCGACATGAGCAGCAGATCAATCGCTGCGTAGGTAGCGCACGCTACCCCTGTTGCCTTGCGTGCGCTACCAATGTGCAGTTAGCGTGCGCTAACTCATTTTTGTTAGCGTGCGCTAACGATGGCAGCAGTAGCCACTGGACCGGTCTCAGCCCCGTTAGCGTGCGCTATACAAGCTAGTTAGCGTGCGCTATACAAGCTAGTTAGCGTGCGCTAACTTCACATTTTTAAAGATCAGGGGCAGTTTAGTTTCAGCATTATTTTTCATTCTTTTCCTTTCCTTCCCTTCCTACGGGCGATTTTGGCGATTCAGAGCAGATTGTGGAGAGTAACCGGTGGAGTTCCCTTCCAGTCCAATTCTTGTGTCTCGAGCATAACACACCACCATCTAAACCCATCTCCATCGTCCGAATTCAAGGTAATTTCTCAGGAACCCTAACTTTGACGGATTTGGGGGTTTTTCGGGATTTTAGCGATTAGTTCCGGACTATTCAATTATGTTACGATATTCTTCACCAATTGTGATTATTGAATGATTCCAAATCCAGTTTTCTTGATTTTAATCCGCGAATTATCAATACGGGGAGATTTTGTGTAAACCCTCACCCGTATTGATTGAACGTCTATTGTCGTTATTTGTAATCGGGGTTTGGGAGTATTCCTTTCGATTATTGATGTCCGTTGGGACTGAGTTATGCTAATTCTTCGTTTAGGAACCGTCGTTTTCCATTCGGATCATCCGTAGTCACTTTTCACTTCCGATCCTTCGAAGATGTCACAAAGGCAAGTACTTTACATTTGTTTACCTGTTCTAGTATTTGAATTATGGCTGTATCGTGGTTGTTGTGGATGGATATATGTATGTTCACCTAGGGACGGTCCGACGGGGCCTCTAGGGATACGTATTGCCGTGAGTATGCGTATCGTGAACTGTGGTTAGCCACCCAGGGATGTCCGACGGGACTCTGCGGGGTACGGTGGCCGTGAGTCTCGTACCAACGGTTAACTTTGAATTGTGATTTGTTGGAGATAATGTGTTTTGTGATTGTAAATATTCCGGAATATAAAACGTTTTCTAAAAATGATTTTTGGCGCATTATTCATCTGATTAGAATGTAGTTCAAATGGATTGTACTTGCACTAGCAGTTGTCGCTAACCCCTTAAATGGGGGAAATACTTTTTGTATTTCAGGTATTGATCGTGGGGACAAACGAGCACTCGGGCCGTATGAGGATGATGGGCAAGCATGATATTGTCCAGTATTTGATTTTCGATGTTATGTCTGTCGGTTACTATTGATGTCTGATTTTGGGATTTATGTATTATAAAATTGGTTTAAGTACTCGAGTACTTCCTGTTGAAATTATTAATGTTATGTTCCCGTTTTGGGAAATGGATTTGATGTCAGATTTTAATTGTCGGTTTGTAGTCTTTTATTGGAATTGTCGTTTTATTAATGATAGTTTGTCGTTGTCGAATGTCTTGTTGGTATGTTAGCCTGGTGGATTCCACAGTGTGGGGTCCACGGCGCTGTAATATGCCCTGAATGTCTTGGGGGTGTTACATTTAGCGTGCGCAACAGCCTTATCGTGCGCTAACTGACTTTGTTAGCGTGCGCTATCGCAGTCCAGAGGCTACTGTCTGGCTTCGTACATGTGCTTACGTACGTAATGCCCATGCATTAGCGTACGTAACTTACACTGTCTAGCGTACGCAAGTCCTTACATTTAGCGTGCGCTAATACCAGTTGACTTGCTACAGTCTACACCTACCACGAAGATGCTCGTGACCCCACATGCCGAAAGCAATCAATAAAGCCAAGATTCCCTGTTGACCGATATACAGTTAGCGTGCGCTAATCAACATGCATTAGCGTGCGCTAACACTACATTACAACATCAGTTGACTTATTAGAACGTGCGCCGAAAGTGGTCTGGTCCACACGCAGATTCCTTCCGATCTGACTGCATTAGCGTGCGTTATCTTATATCCGTAGCGTGCGCTAAACCTGCACGATAGCGTGCGCTACTCATGATTATTAGCGTGCGCTAATAATGTTACACTTAGCCATTTCAGCTATTCTTGTCCAACGTCTCAACATACAGAATGCGAACATACGGCATACTGAATACATATACTTCTTAAATGTAATTGTCAACCAAGTACGACAATTATACCAATACAGATGTCTCAGTCCTTCATTTATTTTATCCATACTGTACAGATTCCACGCTGTACAACATAACTTGGATAAAATAATCTTAAACAACAGTAGTGGAAATTCCGGATATTACATACTACACCACTTAAAATAATTAGTTTCGTCCTCGAAACTTGCAATCCGTCATAAAAACAAACAAACCGTTCAACCAAAATATCCCGAAACCATCACGACAACGATCAATCATCATTATTACCGAATAACCAAAATAGCATACTTACATATGCGCCAAGTCGACGATCTCCTGAGATACTAGCAAGTGACTTTACTGTAAAGCTTCAAGACGCTTACGATCACAATTTCATGAGTCTCAACAAAAATATAACATCTTCGTAAGAAATAATCTATCCGTTTCAAATCCTGTCTGCCTGATTACACAATCAGGTCCAAATCCTGATACAAATCAATAATACACGATACATCTGTGAAACAACTGCCCAATACAATGGCAACGAATCCCGAAATATCGACACAAAATCTGAACGCTCAGATGGTCACCAACAATGATCAACAATCAACCGAATTTATCATCGACATGATAAATTCCAATATGACCAACCAGAGGTCAAAACACAATCGAGAATATCATCATCATGATAAACTCCAATATTACCAACGAACGATCAACGAAAACCGAGAATACCTTCACACGGTAAACTCCAACACGATCAACACAGAACCACAGAAACAGATATACAAAAGAATAACATTCTCAAAATGACACACCAATCACATACAGTGTATCTCAATAAACATACCCGACTGGTGAGCATACCCCTCGACGTACGAATCACCAATCGCAAATCGACGAACATACCCAATCATACATAGAGTGGGAACGACCACTCGAGATCCAAAACGACTAGCATGGGGGTACCATCCCCAAATCCACACTTACAAGGAAACCATTCCAAATCACTATGGTAAAATCGCGCTACTACCATACCAATGGAATCACATTGCACATATGTACCGGTTTCACAAAATCCAAAGTTCCAAGATTACATCGTGTGCGTGAATCTACAACACACAACATATTCTCTTATCCGATAAATCAACCGATCATCCCTGGATAACCAAACTGCCATACTAAAGTTCGAATCTCTATTCATCGTTCCATACTGATGTCTCATCCAGTTCGTGAGTCATTCTCAGAACTTCACCACGATATGCATTATGCATTAAATGCGTATGTACATCAATCACATTTTCAATACCAGTTTGAAATCATATAATCTTGTCAAGGAGACAAATTTTCGAAAGTTCATTCAAAAATTTCAAAACTCAAAACATAAATTTTCGTAAGACCACGAAATCAATTTTCGAAAAATTAAATTGGCTCGATGGTGCCAAGTATTCGATAACAGTTTCGTTCGAATCCACACGATTTCGAAGTTTTAAAATGAAAAGTATGCAAATGCTCGACTACATCCATACTCCTGTATACCAATCCGGTTCGTCACCAATATCCACCGATATTCCATCGGGAAAACCACATGATAGAGTTCCAAAATCTCAATATATAAATTCCGTTAAAACTCCTTTTTCCACATATGGCTCGCAACATCAACCATTAACCCATCCTGGATTACCTCAACCATGCTATGACAAAACATTGAAATATCAACAAGTCAAACACAGCGAAAGACTTCCCGAGAAGTTTCATTTGAACAGATAAATTAAACCCCGAAAGGTAGTAATAAAATCGATAAATGATTGGTAACGTGTTTTACAAATCTCGGGAGTTTTAGAAAACAAGAAAAAGCCTTTTGAAATATTAGGGTCTCAGCCCGTATCTCGTTCGCATTACAAAAAGTTTAAAAAGTAGAAAACCCCTTTTCGGACTCCAAGTCCTGGTTTATAAAACTATTTCAAAATCGATTGGGTCTCGGCCCAAAATCATTTTCCGTAAAACATCCGTAAAACATTCATTTTGAAAAGTGTCATTTTCAAATGCTCAAAAACAGTTTCATGTATCACAAAATGATCTATCATGACTACATGTTCTTCTCAACAATCCACAGCATTTCTCCCAAATGCATAATTCTGTTCCGAAATCTAACCGACATATTGATTTCCAAAATCATAACTTCTCAAGATCATAAATCCTGTTCCAACTCTGTCACCTTATACTGTACCGCATAATATATTTCTGAATCTCAAAACATATCAACTTAGAATGGCAATAAATCTCAATGCAATTCAAAAATCCAAATACTTACAGATCGTGAAGCCGACGATTCCCCGTGATACTGGCACATGTCTCGACTCGAGAAAATACTCGACACAGATATTTTCAAAACACACATTTTGCAAACTCAGTTCAACTCGAGAAAACAACACAGCTCTATCTGAAGAAACACGTTAACACCATTTGAAAAAGTTACAACAATCCCAGTACCACACTGGTAAATCACATAACGCACAAGCCCGAGTGAACAACAAAAACCCAGAGCTCAAACACTTGTCAACCGACAACTCGAATGACACGACAGAAGCACGACCCAACTCGACCCGACTGCCTAGGTTTTCACAACCTAATCTCCGATACCATATTTTGTAACACCCCCAGAGCCGACCGGGAATATTACAGCGTCGTGGGACCCGAGATGGAACCCACAAGGCTGAAGGAAATTTTCGCAAACATTTACAAACGCCCAAGAGGCTAACGACGGTATTATCTATTAAAAACATTCGAAGATTTATAAAACTCGTTTATCAAACCGTCGTAAAAACTCATTTGAAACCACAAGGCCCGAAATGCCAAGACTCAACAGTTTAAGAACATACGTTAAGCTATCGCTACACGCATCGGCTAATAGATTTAGAGAACGATCGCCAAGGTAACCTAAGTTACCAGATACCAAAAGACCATTTAAAAATACTCACGCAGCGGAAAAATACCAACCATAAAGATACTCTAGCAGCGAAATACAAGAACCAATCAAGAAACTCAATGCACACAACATGTCCTAGCCAGTATCCTCCGGGAAGCTCATCTCTTCATGACCGCTACAAGCTCGATACTCCAAAAACCTAAAAAGAAATCCCACGACGGGGTCAGCCATAATATCCAACAATGATATCAATCACATCACATGAATAATAGATACCAATGAGAATACAGAATAAGAATACGACCAATGTAATCTTATCGTCATAACCTTACCAAAATTCACATCTCGCACAGTACCCAAGGTTCTCAAAACATCATCATAACTCACTGTTACGAAATCTACTAACTCTGTCCAATCCAAATCCGTCGGGTAACATCATCACATCTCGACACGAAAACCATTTGCCCATCAAAGACAAATACCAAGGGAAATACAGAACATACCTCAAGATGCACAATCTCATGACACTCACGTCAGTCTAATCCGAGATCAGATCAACACAACATACGAACATGGTCCTAACACAAGACCTACAAATGCATACTCATATGACAACGTCAATATGATCACAACAATAACGACAATGTATACTTATGGCAACCCATAATATACATATGCACAATAACAACACATATGGTAATCCAATGATCCAGCGCACACAGCTATAGATTCCCATGATGATTCCCGTCGGATCAAAGCATGGTGGACATATGACAACAATGCACAACTGCACAAAACACAGTACACAATGCACGACAATAACAATGCACAAATGCATGACAACAATGATACATGAATGTATCACAACATGATCGACACAAATGACAAAAATGATTAGAGTACTTGCTCCGAGTCCTTCGAGAGCAATCTCGATGTCCAAACCATCACGAACCATTATTCTGAATATTCGACGATCCAAAATGTCACGAACAGTAGATAATTCACGTCTTCGTCTATACCACAACATATCTTCGATACCAAGTATACCAACAATAAATGTAAATCACATATCTTATGATTTAATTCCCAAAACTCGTATACAACCTATAATCCCAAATCCCTTGTGATTACGATTATAAACATTGCTACACGAATTATAAACGAATGAAACTGAAACCATTCATTAAATATTATAAACTGAGCAAGTAATAACTTGCCTCGATACCGACGAAGCTGTTACCAATTCCATTGTCGTCATCTACAAGTCCCTCGGCCCCAATCAATGCAATTCACGAACATTCTCGAACACGACCGCAACATACGGTTATAAACACCGATCAATAATCTCAACCTATTACAATAATCGATAAACAACAAGTTCGACAACAATCAACAATCGATAAAACCATTCCACAAACCCAACGGCTTGACTATATCTCGATTAAACACTAGTCGGATCAATCCTACTCAAACCAGCACGAATTTACAACCACAACACGAAAATACTGCACTTTCTGCCTTCTTAGCGCACGTTAATCACCTAACGTAGCGTGCGCTAAGTTGCTCCCGTTAGCGCGCGCTGGACAGTAAGCTTAGCGTGCGCTACTGTTGTACAGATGCATGTTTTTCAGATTCCGATCAATATATGGTGATTTATCGAGAACACTAAGTGATTCTAAACCATGTTCATAGCTATCAAAACAACGAAATCTGATATCCTTTAACATATAAACAATCATCCAACTTATAATCCAAGTTCCATATCCATATATCATCTTCCTTAATATCAATACATGAAACACCAAGAACGTAACAACACTTCCTTAATCTTCCATTACAGAGAGTAATCATCGACAATAACATCAACATCCGAAACTGAGGAGAAGGATTAATTCACTTATCTCAAGAAAACGAACAACACAATCCAAATCACAAGAATCATATTAATATCATCATACTCCGGTAATCCATCTCATAATCATGCTTGTCAACTTGTTTATGTAATAATCATCAACTCAAGAACATCAACATTCAATCCAAAACGAAATCCAAAGATGGAGAGTATTACCTTTTCGAAGTAATGGATTGATTTCCAAGGTTGAATCCATTTCCAAGAATCACCAATGATTTCAAGAACAAAGCTTTAATCCATGATTTCCATCTTTAATCTTGTTAAAGAGGATCATCCCTCAGTGTTTAGGAACTCCAAATGTCCTCCCAAGGTTGTCTCTATCGGGTGAAAGGAAAGAAATGGACGAAATGCTTCATAACACCCGTTTGTCCCTTTATATAGAATACATTACTAGCGTGCGCTAAACCTTATGTTTAGCGTGCGCAATGTACTCTTTAGCGTGCGCTTAACCGACTTTGTTAGCGTGCGCTATCGCATCGCAGGCTACCGTCTCAAGCCGTACATGTGCTTACGTACGTAATGCCCATGCATTAGCGTACGTAACTTACACTGTCTAGCGTACGCAAGTCCGTACATTTAGCGTGCGCTAATACCAGTTGACTTGCTACAGTCTACACCTACCACGAAGATGCTCGTGACCCCACATGCCGAAAGCAATCAATAAAGCCAAGATTCCCTGTTGACCGATATACAGTTAGCGTGCGCTAATCAACATGCATTAGCGTGCGCTAACACTACATTACAACATCCGTTGACTTATTAGAACGTGCGCCGAAAGTGGCCTGGTCCACACGCAGATTCCTTCCGATCTGACTGCATTAGCGTGCGTTATCTTATATCCGTAGCGTGCGCTAAACCTGCACGATAGCGTGCGCTACTCATGATTATTAGCGTGCGCTAATAATGTTACACTTAGCCATTTCAGCTATTCTTGTCCAACGTCTCAACATACAGAATGCGAACATACGGCATACTGAATACATATACTTCTTAAATGTAATTGTCAACCAAGTACGACAATTATACCAATACAAATGTCTCAGTCCTTCATTTATTTTATCCATACTGTACAGATTCCACGCTGTACAACATAACTCGGATAAAATAATCTTAAACAATAGTAGTGGAAATTCCGGATATTACACTTTAATCAAATATTCACTTAATATGTTATACCACATGAGTCCAGATTGTTTCAACCCATATAAAGATTTCTACATTTAATTGTATAAATTTCTCTGGGTTTCCATGATTCAGGCAACTTAAATCCTTCAGGAATTTTCATATATATATCAGCATCAAGTGATCCATATAAATATGCTGTAACAACATCCATGAGATGCATATTAAGATTATAAGATACCGATAAACTAATTAAATAACGAAAAATAATGGCATCCATAACAGGGGAATATGTTACCTCATAATAAATCAGAGGTCTTTGTGAAAAACCTTGTGCAACAAGACGAGCCTTGTATGTTACAATCTGGTTTTTCTCATTTCGTTTCCTTACAAAGACCCATTTATACCCAACAGGTTTCACATTACTGGGTGTGACAACAATCGGTCCAAACACTTTTCGTTTTCTAAGAGAATTTAGTTCGGCATCTATTGCATCTTTCCATTTTGGCCAATCAGGTCTATTTTGACATTCGAAAATAGATATGGGTTCAGGATCGTCATCTCAATTATTATATCACACTCAATGGAGTATGCAAATATCTCATCAATGTGATTATTTCTCCCGTTCCATAAATTCCCCGTATTAATATAATTAATAGATATCTCTAGATCATTTGTATTTTCAGTTTCATTTTCAATGACCTCCTTGTTTGCCTCAGCTTGTATTTCAACATGATCATATTTTTCATCATTTTGTGTTTCTTTAGCACATTCATTTATATTGGCTATTTTTCTTTTCCGGGGATTTTTGTCTTTGGAACCAACAGGCCTTCCACGTTTTAAGCGTGCTTTAGATGTACTTCTATTTTCATTTTCTTTTGGAACTTCAATCCGAGCAGGAGTATTAACAGCTGGAACATGTGACTTTGTGACTCTTTTCATATCAGTAAATGCATCTGGTAATTCATTTGCCAAACCTTGTAAATGTACAATTTTTCTTACATTTTCTTCCCATGATTTTGTATATGGATCCAAATATAATAATGACGGTACATACCATGTTATGTCCTTTTCCAGCTGTTTATTACCTCCCCCTAAGGTTGGGAATCCTCTCTCATCAAAATGACAATCAGCAAATCTTGCTTGAAAAACATCACCTATTAGAGGTTCAAGATATCTAATAATAGAGGGTGAGTCAAACCCAACATATATTCCCAACCTTCTTTGAGGTCCCATTTTTGTTCTTTGTGGGGTAGCTATTGGTACATATACTGTAACACCCCCAGAATCAAACTGGGAATATTACATTCCGTAGACCCTCTCCGTGAGGATCCACCAGGCTAGACATCAAAACCACACAATAACTTACATACCAACATGATAAAATACCAAATCTGTAGACCAACTTGGTCTTTCGTCACTAGCATACAAGTCAAAAATACACATTTCTATCTCGACTCATACTCATACAAGGGTAAAATACACTCACAAACAAAAAGTACGACAGCGGAAAAGACCATACACGTACTCCGACTAACTGCACCCAAAACTGGCCTTCATGTGATTAGTATCATTCGTCTTCCATCATCCTTCGCGCCTATCCTGTGTTTTGCTCCCAAACCTACATGTACTTGGATGCAAAACAGACATCCACCCCCCGAATACTCGGGGGTTAGCAAAACTCCACTGTTTTGCTAGTACAAGTATAAAGTGAAAATACGAGCCATACATAACACATTCCGAGAATACAACAAAAGACTTCCCGAGATATTTTGATTTAAAAATAGTTTAAGTCTTGAAAGTAAAACGAAACAAGTAAGCACTTTGCAAACACTTCCAAATCTCGGGAGTTTTAAAAACATTTGTGATTGAAAAGTTCTAATTCCTCAAAAGCCACTTAGGGTCACCGCCCCAAAATTCATTTTCCAAAATGCAAATCCGTTAACAAAAACACGGGGTTCACGACCCAACCATTCCGGTCACAAAACACAGGGTCCACGACCCAACCATTCCAGTCACAGAACCCAGGGTCCACGACCCGATCATCAACTTCAATTCACTTCCAAAGACATTAGACATAATACATTACTCTTATGCCATTCTAGTCAAACAACACGACAAAATATATAATGCCTCTCGACCCCGAGCCCCAAGCATTGTGATACTCCGGACATATCACAATTAATCATCAGTACAAACATTCTGGCAATTCTCGCGACCCAGTCCGGCCCTCAAGCCACCAAATCCCTGTGCGCCCCGTCGAGCGACCCCAACTGAGAATGCCCACTCGAAAGTAACTCTCGTGACTCGGTCCAGCCGCTAAGCCACCAGGTCCCCGTGTGACCCCATCGAGTCAACCCTGAGTGAGAGTACCCGAGAAAAACCTTACAACTCTCATCAATTCACAATTTCCAAAACCGAAATCCTCAAGAGTCAATCACAATATATATAGTCGAGGTATTTTGCTAGAATGACCAAATTATCCAACACATACTCATGACCCAGAACTAATATGAACAACAAAGAAGAACATTATCTCAATAGCACCGAACCAATATCACATAAGCTCACATATTCACACACATCCGCATGACTCCACACGCAATCTTAACAAAATAATTGAACTTTTAATTTACCGACGACAAATCACACATAATGGCATCACTCGAAAGTAGGGTGATCCTATACTCGACACTAACACACATAGTCAATTAAGCACATTAATTCCCGAACACAAGAATCATCTTTTAAGAAAACCATGATTGTAAATATACCGATTCTTTTGAAAAATGGTTGTAAACAATTCGTTTAGCACATATCGTTGATTACCAACTATTATATCCACAAAACACGTAATGTATGGGCAAGATACTTGCCTCGATAATCGATACCGGATACTCCGACGAACATGGCTCAACCGGGAAATCTCGAACGCCCACAACTCTCCGGCGGAAACGACGGTAACACAACCGATCAGAAAACGGCGAACGGAAGGGTTCCGACTCAAGTTCTTCGCAAGGAACCTGACCCTAACATCATACCATGAATAAATTGACGATCGTACGAGGAAGAATAATCGTAGAATGCCCGAATCCCCTTTGTGACATTTTATCGAACACTTTCAAGGCGTCGCTTAGAAACTTAATAAAACGACGAATCCTTGGCAATCCAACCGTGAAAAAATAAGGGATTCGATATAATACAACTTAATAATCAACAATCCATCACTATTCTAAGTTATTACGGATCAAACGGGCGAAATCAAGCAAAACCCCCAATATCCCAAAAACTAAGGTTTTAGGAAAACTAACCTTGATTCGCTGGATTGAAGGATGTTATGTGATGATCAATCGATGATATGAACTCCAGAACTTCGTGGATTGATTGACAAACATCATGGCTCCAAGATCCCCAAGGCTCCAGCTGCGGAATAAAGAGAGAAATGGGAAAAATGACTGAAACTGGACTGCTCGGCCATATTTATACTGGTGCAGCCTAGCGTGCGCTAGGCTGCCGAGCTAGCGTGCACTAATGGGCGGTCATGGTCGAGAATGTTCGGCCGGGGCCCGCCATCATGCCTTGGACACGTGCGCTGTCGGCCTGGGCCGCAATCCAGAGACTTCCTGGACTAGACCGCTCGGCCAGGTAGCGTGCGCAGCCTTCCGGCCGTAGCGTGCGCTACCTGCCGGCCGTAGCGTGCGCAGTGTCCTACAGTAGCGTGCGCTACCTGCCGATCCTCCCGAGTCCAGAACCTCTCTGTCCCTACTATCTCAGCCGACTAGCGCGCGCAGCTAACCGGCTGTAGCGTGCGCTGCCTTCCGGCCGTAGCATGCGCTACCTTCCGGTCGTAGCGTGCGCTATGGCGGTTCCTGCCGCACCCGTCTAGCCAGTGCCCGCAACCGTCCGGCCAGTGCCCGACCACCATGACTCGACGACTCGATTATCTGAAATCGCACGAAACGAACACGACAAAACGCTCGTGGGCAACATCATTGATCCGAAATGAAAACAACATACAACAAAACATCATATACGGCCATAAACACCAAAATCAGTTGTCGAGAAAATAATTTCAGCGCTCGGAAACCGGGAAATATCCGAAAAAAATCCAAAATAACCGGAACAGAAATCGTGGGTATTACATATACTACACAACCAAAAATTTTTAGATGGGAAACATCTGGCTCCTGACCAAGTGCAAGTTGATATGGAGTATATTTATGATTAGCACTTGGTCTTAACCTTATTAGTGAAACAACATGTAAAATTGCATGACCCCAAACAGTAACTGGTAGCTTTGTTCTCATTATTAGTGGTCTAGCAATATATTTAAGGCGTTTAATTAATGATTCAGCTAAACCATTTTGTGTATGCACATGCGGAACAGGATGTTCGAATGTAATTCCAATTGACATACAATAATCATTAAATACTTGTGATGTGAATTCACCAGCATTGTCAAGTCTCACATTCCGTATAGTATAATCAGGAAATTGTGCCTTTAGTTTGATTATTTGTGCAAGGAATCTTGCAAATGCCATATCACGACTTGACAATAAACAAACATGTGATCATCTACTAGATACATCAATTAAAATCATAAAATACATGAAAGGTCCTGATGGTGGATCAATAGGTCTACATATGTCACCTTGAATTCTTTCGAGAAATGTAGGTGATTCCTTTTCAAGTCTGCCTGGTGAATGCCTTGTTATAAACTTTCGAAGAGAACAAACTTCACATTGTTTATTATTTATGAGTTTTATACCTTTCAATGGGTGACCATGTGTACTATTAATTATTTTTCTCATCATCGTGGAGCCAGGATAACCTAGGCGTTCATGCCATAATGTCAGTATTTTGGGATCCTATTTTATTATCAAATTACATTCAGTTTCATGAATATGTGTATAATGTAATCCACGAGATAATTGTGGTAGTTTTTCCAGTATTTGTTTCTTTCCCAAAATATTAGCAGTAATGTACATATATTTCATATTACCTTCAGTTACTGTTTTAGTATCATATCGTTGACGGTATATGTCATTAAAGCTCAACAAGTTTCTCTTAGATTTTGGAGAAAATAAAGCATTATTAATGACAAATTTTGTTCCATTTGGTAATATGAATTTAGCATTACCTGTTCCTTCAATCAAGTCCGCGGGACCTGAAATTGTATTTATTACTGCTTTTGTAGATTGTACCTCAGTAAAATATTTCTTATTTTTGAGGATTGTATGAGTTGTGCCACTGTCCGGGATGCAAATGTCTCCAATACCTTCCATACTCAAACTCCTTAATGAATAAGAATATAAGACTAAAAGATGGTAAGTTAGCTTAATATAATAACATTTATTAAATACTTCATACAAACTTCAAATGAGATAATACACATTTCAAACAAGAGAATACAAACAAGAGAATACAAACAAGTACAACAAAGATGCAACAAATATGGAAATCACATATTTATTTGTTTATTTATTTATTTTATTCTATGTCCATGTCCACGTTTGCATCCTCAGTAAAATCTGCAGCTTCTAGGTAAGTTGAGTCGTCCCCAGGTTCATGTTCATGAAAATTGACTTCCTTTTCTTTATTTTTCAGAGATGCCTTATACATTTTACAAATATGGCCTGACGTTCTACATGCCTTAGCCCAATGTCCCTTTTTTCCGCATCTGAAACAAGAATTTTCATTTTTATTGGATGAACCTTCTTGGACATACTTATCTTTGTCTTGTTGGTTTTCATTAATCATTTCATTTTTGGGAGGCCTAAAGTAATTTCCATAATCACGGCCACGACCTCGACCTCGACCTCGACCACGAAAGTGGCCGCGACCGCGTCCCCGACCTCGACCTCTAAACCAACCATGACCACCACGTCCTTGATTAGTAGTTGTGGCATTTGCTTCAGGAATCGCTATCACCCCTGTAGGACGAGACTGGTGATTCTTTATCAATAGATCGGTATTCTTTTCAGCAAGTAAGAGTGCTGCAATTAATTCAGAGTATTCGGTATATCCCCGCATTCTGTATTGTTGTTGCAGTATTAGATGTGATGTATGGAATGTAGCATACGCCTTTTCCAGTTTTTCACCTCCTGTTATGATTTTACCACAAAACTCTAGTTGTGATACAATTCTAAACATAGCAGAATTATACTCACTCACACTTTTAAAATTTTGGAATCTTAACTTGTTCCATTCATCAACTAGTGCGAGTAATAACACTTGCTTTTGATACCCAAATCTTTTCTTAAGATTGTCCCATAAAATTTTGGGATCATCCACTTTCATGTACTCTAGTCTTAATCCTTCATCAAGATGTTGCCTCATGCATTTTAATGCTTTTGCTTTATTCATAGAAAGCTCTTTTTCATCTACCTCTTTTTCTTTCGTAGCATCTGACACATTATTTATTAGAATATTTTCGAGTCCTTTGCATCTGAGATGTGTCTTCACATCATTTGTCCAAGACATATAATTGTCTCCATTAAGATTCAAGGGAGCGAAATCGAGCTTAAGATTGGACATGGTTATCTATTACAAAACATAAGATTGAAATATAATTAACACATAGCTATTACATTTAATGATGTCACCTAAACAAAAGTATAATTAAAATTATTACTCAATACAAATACCATTCATGCTTAAATATTAAACACAACAAACCAACTAAAAACTAAAAGAAGAATCGTGACCATCATAATGATGATCACATATGTCTCATTAAAGCAATCGACTTGAGTGTAGCAAATGATGAAATTGAAAAATGTAATAAGAGTGAGGAAAGTCATAAAATATTTACCCAGATATTTTGGAAATGATTAATAAGTGTGGAGTATAATATGAGTATTTATAGATTTGATTTTTGAAATATGGCCGTTTATGACCGTTGGAGAAAAGAAGAAAAAAAAAGTTTATTTTATTGTTAATTATCATTAAAATTGGTGAATATGTTCTTATATAATTTAATGAACTAACCGTTGGTAATTAGAGTTTGGGGATATATATATATATATATATATATATTATAATCTATATAAATAGTTATAATAATATCACTACTCGATTATAAAATCTTTCATGACTACTAAAAATAATAATATCACTACTCGATTATAAAATCTTTCGTGGTCTTATGAATGGGGATTTTATATTCCTCCATTAGTAATTCTCCACAAAATATAGATGAAGATTCAACTCTTCACTAATAAATGGAACTCTTCAAATAAAAATAGGTAAAGATTTTTACACTTCACACAAATTCATTATTATTTAGGTCCTACATATAATTAGTCCATAGTCCAATAATCATCTTAAAAATAAGATTGAGCTTAGGTCCTTACGCATATAAATTTAAATTGATGATATTTACATAATTATTATATTTGCTTAAATATATTAATTATCATCAATAATGATATTAGATTAATACCATATCTAAATATTATTATTTCATAAATATAAATAAAGTTAATTACATACCTTTAGAATTTAAAGATGATGTACCAATATATCGAGTCCGGCTGCGGAATGAGATTAAATCGGTAGAGCTCGTGCTGATAACGTGTTGTAAAATCGGATATTTTTATTACTTCACAATATATATTATATATATTGTAATATATATTACTACGATATAAGCATAAATGAGGATGAAAGGAGATGAAGAAATTGAGTTTTTATTAGAATGAATTATATCTCCAAAGCTATACCAAATAGGTCTATGTATAGCTCAAGTTTACATGCTATACAACAAATTAATATTATTTATTATACAACACAATTATCTTTATATTAGATATTTCAATCCAATAATTGATTGAATTATTGATTGTTGATCCCACATATCATTATTGATGATATTATAACAATCAAGACCAGATAAATTAATTAAAAGTATAAAAAGATGTCTTCAAAAATACTTTTCTACTTTGTCCATGTATATAAATATATAGATAAGATATTTATGGAGAGTTGGAAAGAATAAATGTATGTGTTGGAATATGAACCATAAAATTCTTTTTCTTTCTTTGGAGATAAAATGAAGTGTGTTTTTATAAATGCTATTGAACAATTAGTTTGTTTTTGTCTATTACAAGTGAGTCTAATTTTTTTGTGGAACTTTTTCCTTCTATATATAGAGGGTTTTGGCCAATCAGAAGACTGACAGTTGGGGAATGTTTGAAATATATCCAAACATATGTCAGAAGGAGAGAATGTCTCGAACGCGTGGCGACATTTGAGGGTTGCTTTGGGAAGAGGGAGGACGGATTGCATTAACTGTCATGTGTGCCTGTTCCGCACGCATTTGGTGATAATTATCCATTGCGTGGTCGGTTATGGGTCGGCCTCCTGCCTCCAATTGCTCTGCCCGGTCATGTTATAATGGGGTTTTGGAGCATAATTGGTATGAATCTGGTCGTCTCTCCTTGTCGTCCCTGCTCGGTCGAGCCGAAAACCAGTTTTTGTCTCCCGGTTCGGGGGACCAGTATGGCTGAGCTGGCGGGGAGTGGGTGAGTGGATGCCAAAGCGGATCGACCCATTATCATTACCATCGTAAACTAAAAAAGACATGACCACACCAGCTAGTGCTTGAGTTGTCTTAATCTTCCTGACAAATATTATATCTATAATATAAATGAGAACAGTTTAGTTAATAGTGTGCACCTTGAAAGACAATTCTACTCCTTCCCTTCTTTCATTCTTTTGTGTTGAATTTAGTAATACTTAATAATATCAAATATTCAATAACTATAAAGTTTAAAAAATACTCCTATAATATTAAATTAAATTAAAATAAAATGAAATAATTTTCAAAAAAAAGACTTTTTTTCGAGAGGACCACCGTTGATCTCCAACAAACCTCCGGCGGCCGAAAACTTCTACCTCTTCAAATAACCTACATCAATTGCATTTAATATTATATATGAAATGTGTAACTTCTTTAACATTTTATATACGAAATGTTTATAGTATAAAAAGGGTATTGTTCAACCAACTTCATCATCTTAAAATATGTTTTTCAAAATAGTACCCAAAAAATTAACTTGTATTTTTAGATTTAATTTTGTTTTAGCATTTTCCGATTATTCAAAATTAATGTGTATTTTTTGAGTTTTTTTTGGATTATACGTAATTTTCTGATTTATTTGTAATCAAGGTTTGTTCTGTTTTTAAATATAATATATATGTAGAATCTAAGCAGATGTTTACTATTTACAATAATTATTTTTATTAATTTTTATATTCATAGTTACCTTCTTAATTTTACCTATATTGGTTAAATAGTGTAGGATACATAAACCACACTGTATATTTTGGACTTAATGCTAAGTACTTTTATTTTGAAGGATATATTTATATTTTTAATATTATAGTTATATTTTTAAGAGTTTATTGTAGCTTTTGGATTTTCTAACTTTATTTTTAATTTCAGAGTGCATTTATACTTGTTTTGTAATATATTTTTGTGGTTATTTGTATATTTTTGTTCTTCACTTGTACGTTTTTAGATCTATTAAAATAAATATATTTTAAAGTATTTGTGTTAACTTTTTTCAGGATTTATATGTAATGTTAGCATTTATTTCCAATTTCTAGGATTTACCTGTAAATTTTAGATTTTTTGTTTTGAATTTTTACGTACTTTTTACATTTATTTGTACTTCTTCATAATTTATATGTATTGTTTTTAATACAAAATTTTTTACATTATTACTAATTTATTAAAAATTGAGATAAATTAGTTGTATCTTGTTTATAATTCTATAAACGTATTCATACTGGAGATTACTTCTATTTATATTCTTCAGTATTTACTTATATTATTTTTGGATTTATTTACACAACATTGATTTTTTAAAAATATTACTTATTTACTGGTAATTATTTTTGATATTTTAAGATTTATAAAAATTATTTTATAATTCAGATGATTTTTTTATCTAATATATATTATTAAATAAAAAAAGAGAAAATTTTTATATATTTATTTCTCTTCTCAACTTAAGATTATTTTTGTGCTTATATAATTTTAAATTGATATCTAATATAATTATTGACTACGATTCTAATTCCTACCTTTATACGGGTAGTACAATATCTACCCATTCCAAAAAAAATTCCAAAACACTTTAGCAATAAAATTAAAAGAAAAATAATGAAAACAAAAAGAACCAAATAAGAAAAGGTAAATAAAACTGAAAAAAATGTGAGATTTGATTAATTAATTTAATTTTTTTTTATTTTCCTGATACGAATCAATATTTAAATAATGTACTTTGGCCCTGTTCTTTTGGACTAATATTTCAGTTTTTCAATTCAGTTCAGTTCAGTTCAGGTCTGTTGTGTCGAGAATTATACTCTCCGACCGACGATCGCCTCGGAGATCGGGCGACCTAGCCATTGCCGAGCAGTCGAGGCAGAACTGCCGACCAGAGATCGGGCGGCCTAGTCTCAGCCCCGCAGACAAGATGTATCGGCCGACCGAAGGTCCCAGGACAAGTCCCGATGCCGAGCGATCGACATCTAAGACGATCGTCTCTCGGTACTTGGCGATCGACTCCTGGCGGCCGACAAACAGACAATCATCTCTCGGCACTTGACGACCGACCCTTGGTGACCAACCGATGCCGACCTCTGGCGACCGACCATTGGCGACCGCCTCATGCCGCTCAACGCCGATGGTCATCCAGTCGGCAAAGGCCGAGCCTCAAGACAGAATCCACGTGCAGTGCCGAGACAAGATCCGCATATCATGGATCGTTGACCACAGCCTGTCAACATCCGTCCACCAGTCGACAGGCCCGCTGAAAGGTGTCAGTAGGGCCGCATGTGACAGTGACTCCGGACGCGTGCTGACTCCTCATTGGACCGCACAGCTGGCTGCCAGCAGCTGCCTTGGACTTTAGGCCGACAGCCCTGTGACTTGAAGACGATCGCCCCATTATTATAATGGCCGGAAGGCGATCGCCCGCCAGAAGACAAGGCTCCTCAGCCCCTATAAATAGAAGGCTCCCTGCACTCGGCCAACTCTCTGTCTCCCGCGATTTCAGCACACAATACAGAAGCAATACACATCACTTGGCTTTCTCCTACTCTTGGCAACAGCTATCTTTCGGTTCTTTCTTCTCTCGGCCTATCTCATACAGAAGACGATCGGCAGGGACGAAGAACACCAAGCTTCGCTCAAGAGCTGGATTAACAGAGTCTTTCTACACTCATTGTACTTAGATTCTCACATTAATACTTGTATCCACGAATAGTTGTATTAATAACATCTCGCGAGAGCATTCAAGCCCGGGCCTAACAAACCCGGCAAATCTTGTGTTTATTCATTTTCTCTCGGAAGTGCTCCCGCAAATTTGTTTGTTGTCCGTCCATTCCAGCAGTATTTAATCTTCGGATAAATATTTTGGGCAACAACAATTGGCGCTAGAAGAAGGGGATCTAACCCTTAAATTTTTATTCCTACCGTCTCGAAGAACACTCACTGTTCTCGGGGCATATACTTGAAGTGACACTCACTGCGCTTCAAAGAAATCTTTCAGAAATCATGTCTTCCGCCTCCGCGTCGAAGAAAGCCGCTGGCCAGCCCGCCAAACGCCTCGTTCCGTCTCAGTCTGAGCCACAGCCAATGGCGGAAGGTAGCCGCCGCGGTCAGAGACGCTCGATCCCGCCCCTGGACGACGGCCCAAGCCTCTCGCTCGATCAGCTCCGGACCGCGGAACAGATCGACGAGGCCATGGCCGTCCTACAGGAGCGACGGAGCGCTCTCAATGCGCCTCCCGCTATCACCCCCTCGGCCATCCGCCGGAAGACCAAACGGAAGTTCAAGGCATTGCTGATCGGTCGATCGCCAGGAGGCTCTCATCTGCAAGGAGAGGCGCTCGCCAACCGGGGCACCTCTGTCTTCGATCGCCTGGGCAGCGACCCGTCTTGGCGACCGGGGCAGTCCGGTCCCAGCTACGAGACGACGGAGTTTGAGTCCGTCACCAGGAGCTCGGCCTACCCGACTCCCAGAAGGCAGCCCAGCCGTCTGGCTCCCCCTCCCCAAATAGCCGAGGTCGGCAGCAGCGGAGTCCGGAGATCGGTACACGATCGCCTCGGCTCTCGCTCCCAAAGCCGATCCCAAGCGACCGAGCCACGGCGATGGCCGCGATGCAACGTCAGCTCGACGACATGAAGGCGCTCCTGGAATCCGGGGCAGATGCCAAGAAGACGATCGCCGAGCCGAGCGAGCCGCTCGCGGTCGGCATCGAGCTCGCCCCCGTGCAGCATAAGATCGCTCCTCCGCAAACACCTTTGTACGAGGGGAGATCAGACCCCGAAATGCACCTGAGCAAGTTCAACATCTACATGACCGGGTGTGGGGCATATGACGCGACCAGGTGACGAATGTTCCCAATGACGCTGGACGACCTCGCCTACAGGTGGTACGCCTCATTGCCGCCTCGGTCCATCGGCTCCTTTAACCAGCTGGCGAACGTCTTCACAGCGTACTTCGCCACCAGGGTCGCTCGACCAGAAGGTCCCCATCGCATGATGCGAATCAAGCAAGGCGAAGAAGAGTCCGACTCGGACTACATCGACCGGGTAGACGAGATCATTCTCAACGGCGAGCCCGTAAGCGATGAGATCGCCCTCTACGTGGTCCTAGGAGGATTCCATGGTCTTTCGCCTATGTTCAGGCATCTTACGAAGGACCAACCCACGACCTACGCGATCTTCCGAGCTAAGGCCGCAGACTTTCTGGCCAGGCAAAGGATTCTTCTCAACCTTTGAGCAGCGCGATCGGCGCCCGAACGACGATCTCCCGCCCGATCGCCGTTATCAACTTATGAATAATGCGATCGGCAGCCGAGCGACGATCACAGTCTTCCAGCCCGATCACCATCATCAAGCTACATCAACAAACCGGAGGACTCGATCGCCATCTACAGTCCACCATCTAACATGACGGACTAAGGCATGAGATTGCCTCCACCGCACATCATAAAGCCATGGTCCTGGTAGTCTATGGAACCGGCTGCTTCGGCCATGCAAGGTCCCTTTGGGCCAAGATCGCCCGCCCTTCGTTTAAATACGAGGCCGGTGTAGTCTGAGGGCCCTCCAAAATTAATCAGTGGACACGATCGCCCGCCCTCAAAGGATCATCATCTAACATGGTGAACCCGGACAATGCGACGCGTCACTACCCCCGTCTCAACGTACACCGTCGAGATTCGCCATCTCCATGACAGGCCGAGGTGGAAGCAGAGCTAACAAGCTGCGGGCGTGGAGTTGAATCATCCGACGCTGCCCCGCGCAAGGACTCCTCTAGACCGAGACCGCATGCCCTGTAATACCCGTAATTTTGATTCCCGGTAATTTTCTATTTTTGGCGAAAGTCCGTTTTGACAACTCGCTTGGGACCGTTTCGTCACCCTGAGAATGATTAATTCTACACTTTTTGACATCCGAGTTCGTTTCGGTATCGTTTTGTTGAGTTCCGTGCTTTTTAGCGACTTTTCCGCATTTGAGTTCGATTCTTGCGAATCTCGTTCTAAACTGCTGTTTCGAGTTTCCCGTAAGTCCGTTTAACTTTGTTAGAAGTGTTGTGAACTTCGGTTTGGTTATTCGATCACGTATCGTGATTTTCGGACGTTTTGGGCCATTTTGTAATTTACCCAAAGTTATGGGTATTCGTATCTGTATTCGTTGTCTCGACTCTTTTCTCGGTCGCGTATGATTAATTATCGCATTACGTTTTCTTCGAGTCGTTGATATCGTCCGCGAACTTTTCATCGTGTTTCGTTCCGTGCGTTTTCGGAAATCGAGTCGTCGAGCCCTGGTGGTCGGGCACTGGCCGGACGGTTGCGGGTTCTGGCCGGACGGTTGCGGGTTCTGGCCGGACGATGGCGGGCACTGACCGAGCAGGCACGGCAGGAACCGGCGTAGCGCACGCTACGGCCGGGACGCTGCGCGCGCTAGCTTCAGCGATGTAGCGCCTGCTGTCAAATCGGCCAGCGTCACGCTATCGGTCTGGCGAGAGGGTTACGAGGTTACGGACTCGAGTAGGATCGGCGGGTAGCGCACGCCATCGCTTGGCCGTGGCGCACGCTAACCGGCAGGGGTAGCGCACGCTGTCGGCCGTCTAGCGTACGTTACCGGGATGAGTTTGTTAGTCCAGAGGCTACTGGACAAGTCGGCTAGCGCGCGCAGGCTTCCGGACGTAGCGCACGCTAGCGGGAGTCGGGCGGACAAGTCATGGTCGGAAGATTTGGTCGGTGGTGCCGGGTCATGCGGGCCATGGCCGAGAGTGCTGGACCGGTACTGGCCGATAGCGCACGCTAGTCCGGGAAGGCTAGCGCACGCTAGTTCCGGCCCAGTATATAAATGACAGACCAACGACTTTTTCATCCATTTTTCATTTCATTTCTCTTCGGTCCGCGGCTGGGGTTTTGGAGGAGACGAAACCATGTTGTTGAACAACAAATCCATGAAGTTTATGAGTTTATATCACTGATCATTCATCCGTTATCATCCTTCGATCCAGCGAATCAAGGTTAGATCTTTAGAACCCTACTTTTGGGGAGATTTGGGGATTTTCGCGGTTTTGTCCGATTCATTCGGTTTTGCTGAGTAATTCATGATGAATATGATTAATCTTGTTGATACTCTTAGTTTCCTTACGGATTCATAGTATATTTCGTGATTTTTATGAAATCGAGAGGGTTTGGTTGTGGTCCGCCCTCGTTGTCATTTTTATACGAATATACATGAATCGTAGGCGGGTTTCCGGGTGTATTCCAATTCCGTATTCGTTTAGAATCTGTTGTGATTGTATTCTTAGAATCGTTAGGTTCGGTTTCGATGGTTCCTAGCATTCGTCGGTGACTTTCCATTCCGTTCGTTGCGTCGTCGATTATTC
This sequence comes from Orobanche coerulescens, assembly GCA_033398695.1. NCBI lineage: Eukaryota > Viridiplantae > Streptophyta > Magnoliopsida > Lamiales > Orobanchaceae > Orobanche > Orobanche coerulescens. Next base: position 689,534 of record CM065809.1, read on the forward strand.
AAGGCAAGTATACATTTATGATTGTACATTCTCGACTTTGAAAGTAAGAGGTATTGATAGTATGATTATTTCTAGCCACTTCGGGGCGGGCCGACGGGTCCCCTGAGGGTTTCGTAGCTTCCACGGTTGATATGAACGAACCGTTTCTACGGCATTCATATGAAATATTGTCGGCATGTAATGAACGAACCGTTTTGACGGCATTCCTACATGTAACGGCGTATGATATGAACGAACCGTTTCTACGGCATTCACATACGTCTTGAGATTTTAGTCATTCCGGAATACTAGTCTTGAATTGATGAATTGACGGATTACATTTACTTTATTGTCGAGGAGTATTGTGTTTCATACTGTTATACTTGCACTAGCTATTCGACGGCTAACCCCTTTATGGGGGAAATACTTTTTATGTATTTCAGGTTCCAGGAGAACGGACAGGCGGGTATCGGGTCGGCATGAAGATGATGGGCAAGTGTGATACTGTGTCTTGTCTCCGGTTATCTTTTTGGGATTCCTCCATTCAGTGTTGTTGTACTGGGATGGATTTTAAATACTCGAGTATTGTATTTCAATTTCCTTGATGTTCCGGCCTGTGTTGCCGAGGTATTGATTTGTGCGGTGATGTATGTGGTTTCATTGGTTATGGTTTTGAATACCATTTGTATCGTCTTTCTTTCCATTGTATGTAGACCTTCTCGGTCAAGTTTTATAGTTCCGCGTATGTTTAGCCTTGTGGGTCCCACGGCGGGGCTCACGGCGCTGTAATATACCCTGAATAACTTGGGGGTGTTACAGAATATGGTATCAGAGCTTAGGTTTATGGATACCTAGGCTGTCGGTCTTTTGGGTCGATTGAGTCGTCTTTTGCCCACAGTATCACTACTCTGCCATCATCACAGTGCGACCGGTACTTGTAAGTCCTCTCACTCTTCTTGTATTTTTCTTAATCGTTTCGTTTATAGCTTGGTATTCTTGGGAATTGGTCACTTCGAGATTGTGCGATTTGGATTATACTTACGCACGTGTGTGCCCTTCAGAATGTTGGCTGAAAGTAGGAAGTATCGTGGCCGTGGTCACAGACGTGAACTTTTTCTTGAGATTGTGTTAAATTCCTAATTACGATATTGATGTGTATCGGTATTATGTTGAGACTTTGTTTAGGAGTCGCATGCTAGTATCACGGGAGATCTTCGACTTCACAGACTTGTAAGTATATTGTTCGGATTACTCGATAATTCTTGGTGAATTTGAATTTCCGTTGAAATGTTGTTTGTGCGAGTGATTGCAAGTTTCGGGGACGAAACTTATTTTAAGGGGGGTAGAGTGTAATACCCCGATTTTTCGGATATTTTTTTTTCGTTTATATGTCGGATGTCGTTGATGGATAATTGTGCTTGAGGATGATGTGAACGTATGACAATATTGTTGAATGCGTATATGCATTCATTGTGCCGTATGATCGTTTGGTATGTCGAGATGTTGGTCGAGAATAGCGGAAAATGGTTAAGTACAGCTACGTTAGCGCAAGCTTCAGGGTATGCCTAGCGCGCGCTAAGATATACACTTAGCGTACGCTACAGTGCATGCTTAGCGTACGCTAAGAGGTTCGGTTACGTACGCTAAGGAGGACCCCTAATGTACGTAACGACTTGCTGGGTAGTTCCGGAAGGTGACCGACAGGTAGGCCCAGATTGACTTTTATATTCAGTTAGCGCACGCTAACGCATGTTGGTTAGCGCACGCTAACATCAGATCCCCATTAATGGAATCTTATCTTTCGGCGGGTGGACCCGGCCATGTTCGACGCGTGTCCAGATAAGGTCAACGAGTGTTTGTCGTGTAGAGCTAGCGCACGCTAAAACCGTATGATTAGCGCACGCTAATTCCATATCGGTCAAAGGAATCCCGGTAATCGCGGATGCTTTCGGCATGTGGGGGCACGATACTGTAGCAAGTCAACGACGATTAGCGCGCGTTAAGGTCGAGGAATAGCGCACGCTACTGAGCATTTCACTGTACCAAGTCAACGCCTATTTGCGTACGCTAATGCATGGGTATTACGTACGTTAGATGAATTTCGAAGCAATGTAGTAGCTTCTGGACTGCCCGATAGCGCACGCTATCAAGGAAGGATAGTGCACGCTAGTCCTGTAGCGCACGCTAAATATAAGGTCTAGCGCGCGCTACTGATGTGTTTTAAAGAGAGGATAGACGAGTGCTGAGAGGCATTTTGTCCATTCTCCTTTCTTCAGTCAATAGAGAGAACCTTGGGAAGTATTTGAAGTCCCTAAACATTGAGAGATGATTCTCTTAAACAAGATTAAGATGGAGAGCTCGGATTTAAGTATTGTTCTTGATGTTTTTTATGATTCTTGGAATGGAGTTCGAATTATTCTTCTTCGTGGTTCGTTCCATACAGGGTAGTCCTCGTATCCCTTTGATAGTGGTTCATTTTTTTTAAGGATTACTACTTGGGAGGGAGTATGTTGGGAATCGTGTATTTTGATGTTCGTTTTATTTCAATGAAAATGCATAAATTGGACTGTACTTTTATCCGCTGCGTGAGTATTTTGAAATGGCTTTTGGTATTTTACCAACTGAATTTTATTTTGTAAAACCGATTCCCTAAACTGAGTTTTTGGCATTTTGGCCTTGATCGTTTTGACGGTATTTGGAAAATGATTTTTTTTAGTATTTGGAAAACATTACCGTCATCGGTCTTTTTAGCATTTTTGAAATGACGTGGAAAATTGTGCTTAGCCTGGTAAATCCTTGTGAGAAGGGTTTACGGCGTGTAATATTCCCAGGAGGATCTGGGGTGTGACAATTATGGTATCATGTGATAATGTTATACGAGATTTATTGGAATTGTAATAAGAGATTTCGGATGTTGATATGATTATTGAGATCTTCTTCATATGATGATAACGGTATTGTTGCGATTCTTAAGGTTGTATGAATGGCATGATGAAGAAAATGGTAACATGGAGATATATACCTCGGATATGTTGTTACAGGCAGGATTTCGGATATTTCGTGTTCTTGAAGAACTCTTGAATTATACGAGGTGATGAAATTTTTTTTTAAGAAGTGTTGACGTTTTGAAAATGAATATGGAATATTCATATCTAGAGCTAAACCATCTGTTTGAAATAATATTGGTATAGGAATACGAATGTGATTATAAGTTGATGAGACTATTATTCATCTCTGAATTTGGAAACCCATACGTATGGAGCAAATATTCAAGTTGAATGATTGGATTGTTGGATAACCTTTTTAATAGGATTATCTATTGTTTTGAACCAGTCGGATGATTCGAATTGATGACGGTCATAAGTAAATTTTAACGATGGATTTACGAGAAGGGAACCTTATCAATTCGTATTTAAGAATTGAGTTTGGAACATTTAGACCCTTATTATTGGTCCTCATTTGTTTCTGATATGATCATCATATTTCGACTCGTATTGTGGACAGGATGTGTAAGTGTCTGAGTTGGATTGTTCGTTGTGATTAGTCGAGATATGGTGAAACGATTGAGTTTGTGGTTTGGTGGTATTGATATTGGTCGTCATCGAACCTGTTGATTATTAATCCTTCGTTTTACAATAAGATATGATGTTGATCGTGAATTACGACTGTTGTGTTACGGTTAAGGTTGAAGGGTTCGTAGATTAACTTGGTCGAGACTGAGGAATTCGTAAAACGAAATCAACTGAATTGGTAACAGTTCGTTGTATTGATATCGAGGCAAGTTTTATACTCGTACTAATTAATGAGACTAATGTTATCGTGTAGGTGTACGAATGTGTGTATCATTTCGAGACTTGGCCTCCTTATGATTGTATTGATATCAGGGGATTGTTTGATACTGTAATACCCGGTTGTAATTCATTCATTTTCATTCAGTAATTATCAGTCTGTAATTGTCACTCAGTAATTCTCACTCATTAATAATCATTCATCATTCATGAATCATTCATTTGCGTTCACTGTTGGCATGTTGTAATCGTATATCAATTACCGATCGTCATTTCATCTCCATATAGATCGAGACGGGAGTATTATCGTTTTCATTGTGATTGATAGCCTTGTACTGGGAGTATCATCTTTGGCTCGTGTTAGACTTGTTCACTTTCACATTCGTATGGTATGTCGGATCATTCATCAGTCGTAGCGAAGAATCGGAGTTATCGGTTTTATTCACCTTGGCCAACATTGAGTTACGGCCGTAAGGTTCCGGGATACGACCGTAAGTTCAGCGGGTACGGCTGTAAGGCTGGCCGGTTACGGCTGTACGTGGTCCAGCAGGCTGCCCAGGCATTTTGACCGAATGCGAGTTACGGCCGTAAGAAGGGGAGGATACGGCCGTAAGTGGTGTTTGTAAATTTCAGGTGTTGTCGACCAAGGGTGACTTACGGCCGTAAGGGTTGCGGCATACGGCCGTAAGTCGAGGAAGGTACGGCCGTAAGGCTTGGCCGGATACGGCCGTACGCTCCAGGCAAGGTGCCTGGTCATTTTTGACGAAGGCGGGTTACGCCCGTAAGTTTGGCCGGATATGGCCGTATCATCCGAGTTACGGCCGTAAGGTGTGCGGGTACGGCCGTAAGGATGTCGGCGGATGTTTTTGACGAAGGCGGGTTACGCCCGTAACTCGATGCGATTCTGGCCGTAAGTCTGTCGGCGAGCTTTCGGACGAAGCGAGTTACGGCCGTCTGAGTTGGCGATTACGGCCGTAAGGCCATTGACTTGGAATGTTATGGCCGTAAGAGGGCTGATTACGGCCGCAACTTAGGCGTGTTAAGGACTCGGCCGGGACATTTTTCCTCATTTTCATTCCTTTTCTTCTTTTATCCGAGAGAGAGGGTTGAGGGAGAGATTTTGCAATCATCAATCACTTGAGTGTGTAATTTTCATCATCTTCATTCATTTGGGAAGCTTGGATACTCATTTTAACTCGTGTTCATCGGATCGAAGTGATTGGATCTTCAAGAGGTAATTTCTTCAACACCTTGGATTTCGATTCTATGTTGAGATATGATGTTTTGGACGTTATAATCATGTTATATGAAGGGATATGTATATGATTATGAGTTTGTATAAGGATTCATCGGATTATTGAGGGATTATTCAAGAACACTTTGAATATCGAGTTGAAATTGGGGGTTTTCGATTAATTGTCGTTATAATCACGTTTTCGGATATTCATTTTGGATTATTGATCATTTGGAAGATGTTTTGTTGGTTTGAAACATTTCTTGGGGATTTGATATTGTTATATTGATTTTTGATTGTAAACAATATGAGTTTGGGAGCAACGTGTTTTATTTAATGCCTCAATGGACTTGGTTTAGTCGTATTGGCGTTTTGAGTTCGTTATATTCGTGTTTGATTCGTATATTGAACGGATTGTTGGTAATTGAATTATTCAAGGTTGTTCGAGCGACCGATATCTCAATTAGGACGTTGTTCGTGGAAGGATAATTGTCACCGGTGTTGTGTAAGTTAATTCTTACTCGGTTAACAGGATATTCATTCCTTTTTGTTGTTGATCATTCATAATCATAACTCATTCATCATTGTATTAATCATATTGAGACTTGTAATTGTCGAATAGTCACTTCATTAACGAGGAACGGCAGTTCCAATCATTCCATTGAAACTATCAATCACTTCATTATCACTTTCATCTCGGTGAGTCATTCTTGGCTTTGTCAAATTTTTATTATTCATTGATATTCATTACGGTCATTCTCGTTCATATGACCTTCTGGGTTCATATTGCGTGGCCGGGTGCGGATGTGTGGAATTTTTAGTCGGGCACGTGATGGCCATGTATTGGGAGTGATACATTGGACTGTGCACACGGTAACGATTACCTCCGTGAGACTAATTAGGTACAAGGACGGGTGGGTCCGGTCATCCGTCTTGTACACTTGCACAGAACACTACGGGCGTACTATGATGCTCCTCTTCAGCGTAATTCATAACTAATGATATTTCATAACTTGATTAAATCATGTTTGTGTATTTTCAACCCTTGAGGATTGTTGTTACGTATGGCGGCCCGTTTGGGGATTTTGTTTTTCGTATTGGCAAGGCAAAAGCACGGAATAACATATTGACGACGAGAGTCAGTGATACTAGTAGGGGCCCCAAATCCTTTCGATCATTCTATTGTTGTCATTTATTTTCACAGATTTTCACTTGGTTATTCCGTTTCATTCGGTGTTGTGTATTTTATCTTCATATAAAATATACATGTATTGTATTATCACAGGTGTGTTGTATGAAACTCCTCATCGGAGTAATTAATGTTGTAATGTGGTTCGGTACTACATTCACCTGTGTAATTCATTCATTTTCATCACTTTGGTGGGTCCCGGTCGGGGTCCACCTTTGTAATATCCGCCTAGTTTGGGGTGTTACAGAGTTGGTATCGGAGCGTGGTTTTGAATACTACCTTCCGAGTCGTGTCTCATTTGAAATCATCGTCATCAGACTAGTATCATTGGACTTTCGCGTCATGTGTGACCTGTGCAAATGCCGAGCCAATCAGACCGTAAGAACTGTAAGATTTCTAACGCCATGGTATAATTTCTGGCAATAGTCATTCATTCATCATTCATCAATTAACAATCCTCAAACATCATCATTCATTATGATCAGGACGATCATGTTAACTCATTAATCACTTAATTCATTTTATTACTCAGTTAATGATCAGGACGATCATGTTAACTCATTAATCACTTAATTCATTTCATTACTCAGTTAATGATCAGGACGATCATGTTAACTCATTAATCACTTAATTCATTTCATTACTCAGTTAATGATCAGGACGATCATGTTAACTCATTAATTACTCAATTCATTTCATTACTCAGTAATCGATCTAGATGATCATATTATTAATCTTGTTAAGTTGTTCAAGATAATCATTTCAAGAATTTCATGAGATAATCATGTCACTTCAATAAATCATTCATATAATCACTAAGTTAGATCATGTACTCATTTTCATCATCTCATGACATAATCATAACGTGATAATCATGCGGGAAATATAATCATTATGCGACCTTCCTACTTCAGTATGGGGAGAGCTGTCAGGGGATGCACGGGGAGAGGCCGCGGTGCGGGCCGAAACCCGGGAAATAATCACTCGTTGTCGGGAAATCGTGCCCAGGACTCGGCTCGATCAGAAGATGTTCGGGTTGATCCACTCACGTTTATGCAGGCCATGATGACCCATGTACAATTGCTCAATCATCATTGCGCCACTCTGGCCGGATTAATCGAGAGAACTCTCCCGTATGAGCCGGCTGCTAAGGAATTTGCTGAACAACAACCTTCATCTATCAGCAAGAAATCAACGAAGCGTAATCAATCCGAAGACTGTCAGTCAACCTTCAAGAAGCCTCGTGTGAGTCCTATCGTTTCTGAGCGACCTCCTTCGGCGCATAATCGTGCGGGATCTCGATCGGCGGCGATTCGGCCATCACCTGTTTCAATTGTAGAACGCCGGGTCATTTCAGCACTAAGTGTCTGAAACCATCTATCACGTGCTATAATTGTGGGAATTTTGGGCATAAGGCCCGTTTTTGCCGAAAGGACTCCAAGTCGGCTCCGGCGGCATCTCAGGCCCCGAAGCAATTAGCGATTTAGAATCAGACTGCTCTGTCAACGTCGTTTAAGACAATGGAAGCAAATAAAGTTGGAGCTCGTATTTATCAGTCGGGAGCGTCCGGTTCGGGGACTGGCAAGTCCCGGATTCATGTGATGAAGAGGATCGACGATCCGGTGGCCCGAATGATCTCAGGTATACTCGTAATTTTATTTCAACCTGTGTGTACCTTTTGGTGCTGGTACACCGCATTCAGTCATTTTCGAATCATGTTTGAATAGACTTATTTTGGGATAGTCCTATTGCTTGTGGACCTCATACCATCGGTCTACCTGTCGATGGAAGATTTTTCGGAAATCATACCGAAGTAAGCTTAGTGACCGCGATTGGTTGATGGACCTAATCGTGGTGAATTTATCTTAGGACGATGTAATTTTCGGTATTAGTTGGTTTGATCGTCTTGATACTATCCTCAATGTTTGTTAGCATTTGGTCGCTATCTTTCCGCCGTTGGTTGTCGAATGTGTACTTCAGGGAAGTAATCCCCGTTGTTCCAGAAGAATTATTATTATAACGGAAGCAGAGAAATTCCGCAATCGAGTTATTCAATCATTCATTGTATCATTTTCATCGATTGGCCTTTCTAAGACAATCGAGTTATTCAATCATTCATTGTATCATTTCCATCGATTGGCCTTTCTAAGACAATCGAGTCATTCAATCATTCATTGTATCATTTTCATCGATTGGCCTTTCTAAGACAATCGAGTTATTCAATCATTCATTGTATCATTTCCATCGATTGGCCTTTCTAAGACAATCGAGTCATTCAATCATTCATTGTATCATTTTCATCGATTGGCCTTTCTAAGGCAATCGAGTTATTCAAACATTCATAGTATCATTTTTATCGATTGGCCTTTCTACGGCAATCGAGATGTTCAATCATTCATTGTATCACTTTTTATCGATTGACCATTCTAGGGCAATCGAAATGTTCAATCATTCGTGGTATCATTGTCATCGATTGACGATGTATTTCCAGACGGATTATCTGGTTGCCTTCACATAGAGTAGTGGAATTCAGGAGTGAGTTGGAGCCGGTACGTCCCCGTTATCAAAGACACCGTATCGGATGGCCCCGACCAGAATGCAGGAGTTGAAGATTCAACTTGAGGAATAGTTCGAGAAAGGTTATCTCCGACCGAGTGCGTCCCCGTGAGGAGCACCAATGTGATCTGTCAAGGAGTAGGATGGCTCGTCTCGTGTGTGTATTAATTATCAGGAGCTGAACAGGGTGATGATCAAGATTAGTATCCTCTACCCCGTATTGATGATCTCTTAGATCAACTTCAGGGAGCTTCAATATTTTCCTAGGTCGACTGAAGATCTGGATATCATCAGCTGCGAATTCAAGAGTCGGGTATCGCAAGGACGACATTTCGTACACGCTATGGTCATTATGAGTTCGTAGTTATGCCGTTCGGGCTAACTAATGCACCTGCAGGTATTCGTGGAGTTGATGAATCGGGTTTTCATCGACTTTCTTTTTGATCAGTTGTTGTTGTCTTCATCGATGACATTTTGATTTATTCTCGTGATCGAGAGGAACACGAGGTACATCTTCATCAGGTTCTCGACGTGTTGAGACGCGAGCAACTTTATGGAAAGTTTTCTTAATGTGAGTTCTGGATGTCCGAAATCACTTTCTCGGACATGTAATTTCATCGGACGGAGTTCGTGTCGACCCTCAGAAGACGGAGGCTATCCGAGATTGGTTACCTCCGAAGAATGTTAAGGAAATCCGAAGTTTCCTCGGATTAGATGGTTAATTATCCGACCCACGACCTGGAGCTAGCAGCCGTGGTGTTCGCTTTGAAAATATGGCGTCATTATCTTTATGGCGTTACCTGTCAGATATTCACCGATCATAAGAGTTTAAAGTATATATTTACTCAGAAGGAGTTAAATATGCGACAGAGACGGTGGTTGGAATTAATCAAAGATTATGATATCGAGATCCTTTACCACCCGGGCAAGGCGAACGTTGTCGCCGACGCCTTGAGTCGTAAGTCCGTGCAGGAGCAGATGCTTGCTAGTTTAACAGTTCAGAAGGAGCTTCAGCAGGAATTCCTTAGACCCGAGATCGAGTCAGCCCTTCAAATTCAGGGACAACTTTGTATGTTAGAGATTTCATCGTCTCTTGAGGAGAAAATCAGGGAAAATCAGGGTTCAGACCCAGCATTGTTGCGCATCCGTGAGGATATGGCTCAAGGGAAAGCCCCTGGATTCGTGGTCCACGAGGATGGACGTTTGAGATTTAAGAATCGGTTGTGCGTACCGGCGAATGACGAGTTGAAAAACTCGATTTTGAGAGAAGCTCATGCTACCCCTTATTCTGTTCATCCGGGGTCTAGCAAGATGTACAAGGACTTGAAACAAAATTACTGGTGGAGTAATATGAAGCGAGAAGTCGCAGAATTTGTTTCCAGATGCTTAACCTGTCAACAAGTTAAGATTGAACATCAGCGACCGGCGGGTATGCTGAAACCTCTTCCTATTCCAGAATGGAAGTGGGAGGATATTTCAATGGACTTCATCACGAGTTTGCCGACGAGTCGTCGTGGCATGAACACAATCTGGGTAATTGTGGATCGCTTAACTAAATCAGCTCATTTCCTTGAGATTAAGGATACGTGGGGTCCCGAGAGATTTGCCCATTTATTTATCAAAGAGATAATGAGGTTGCGCGGTACTCCTAAAAGTATCGTTTCCGATCGTGACGGACGATTCGTGTCTCTTTTTTTTGAAATCAGTTCATCGTGCTATGGGAACTCAGCTTAATCTCAATACAGCTTTTCATCCTCAGTCCGACGGACAATCAGATAGGACTATTCAGACTTTGGGGGACATGTTGAGGGCATGTGTCCTCGATTGGAAAGATGATTGGGAAGCCCAACTACCGTTGATCGAGTTCACGTACAATATTAGTTGGCATTCTTCGTTTAAGATGGCACCTTACGAGGCCTTGTACGGTCGTCGTTGTCGATCTCCTTTGTGTTGAGATGACTTATCATAATCAATCGGCACCGAGCCCGATATGCTTATAGCCGCCCGTGAGAAGGTAGCTTTGATCAGGAGTCGTTTGTTGACCGCTCAGAGTCGACAGAAATCATATGCAGATAATCGTCGTCGACCATTAGAGTTCGAGACGGGTGACCATGTTTTGGTCAAGGTATTTCCGAGCCGTGGTATCTTCCGTTTTGGGAAGAGGGGAGAGTTGAGTCCGAGATTCATTGAATCGTTTGAGATGTTGGATCGAGTAGGCGAGCTAGCTTATCGATTGGCCTTACCTCCGGCGTTGAGCCGAATTCATAATGTGTTTCACGTCTCTCAATTGCGGAAGTATGTTGCCGACCCGAGTCACATACTTCAGTTCGACGAAATCGAGATCGCCGATGATAATTCATATGAGGAACGCCGTATACGAGTTTTAGAGCGGCAAATCGAACAGTTGAGGAACAAGACGATTCCTTTGGTGATAATTCAGTGGTCTAGACATGGAGTCGAAGAGGCTACTTGGGAAACCGAGGATAGTATGCGGGAGTTATCCCGAGTTATTTGGCCCTTAGTTTCGGGGACGAAACTCTTTTAAGGGGGGGAGTATGTAATACCCGGTTGTAATTCATTCATTTTCATTCAGTAATTATCAGTCTGTAATTGTCACTCAGTAATTCTCACTCATTCATAATCATTCATCATTCATGAATCATTCATTTGCGTTCACTGTTGGCATGTTGTAATCGTATATCAATTACCGATCGTCATTTCATCTCCGTATAGATCGAGACGGGAGTATTATCGTTTTCATTGTGATTGATAGCCTTGTACTGGGAGTATCATCTTTGGCTCGTGTTAGACTTGTTCACTTTCACATTCGTATGGTATATCGGATCATTCATCAGTCGTAGCGAATAATCGGAGTTATCGGTTTTATTCACCTTGGCCAGCATTGAGTTACGGCCGTAAGGTTCCGGGATACGGCCGTAAGTTCAGCGGGTACGACCGTAAAGTGGCGATTCTGGTACATGCGTGGTCCAAAGTGCCCAGGCATTTTGGCCGAAGGCGAGTTACGGCCGTAAGAAGGGGAGGATACGGCCGTAAGTGGTGTTCGTAAATTTCAGGTGTTGTCGACCAAGGGTGACTTACGGCCATAAGGGTTGCGGCATACGGCCGTAAGTCGAGGAAGGTACGGCCGTAAGGCTTGGCCGGATACGGCCGTACGCTCCAGGCAAGGTGCCTGGTCATTTTTGACGAAGGCGGGTTACGCCCGTAAGTTTGGCCGGATACGGCCGTATCATCGATTCTGGCCGTAAGGTGTGCGAATGCAGCCGTAGTAAGGATGTCGGCGGATGTTTTTGAAGGCGGAGTTACGCCGTAACTCGATGCGATTCTGGCCGTAAGTCTGTCGGCGAGCTTTGACGGCGAGTTACGGCCGTCTGAGTTGGCGATTCTGGCCGTAAGGCCGTTGACTTGGAATGTTACGGCCGTAGGAGGGCCGAGTTACGGCCGTAACTTCCGGTAGTATTTAAGGACTCGGCCGGGACATTTTTCCTCATTTTCATTCCTTTTTTTCTTTTATCCGAGAGAGAGGGTTGAGGGAGAGATTTTGCAATCATCAATCACTTGAGTGTGCAATTTTCATCATCTTCATTCATTTGGGAAGCTTGGATACTCGTTTTAACTCGTGTTCATCGGATCGAAGTGATTGGATCTTCAAGAGGTAATTTCTTCAACACCTTGGATTTCGATTCTATGTTGAGATATGATGTTTTGGACGTTATAATCATGTTATATGAAGGGATATGTATATGATTATGAGTTTGTATAAGGATTCATCGGATTATTGAGGGATTATTCAAGAACACTTTGAATATCGAGTTGAAATTGGGGGTTTTCGATTAATTGTCGTTATAATCACGTTTTCGGATATTCATTTTGGATTATTGATCATTTGGAAGATGTTTTGTTGGTTTGAAACATTTCTTGGGGGATTTGATATTGGTATATTGAGGTTTGATTGTAAACAATCGGAGTTTGGACGCAACGTGTTTGATTTAATGCCTCAATGGACTTGGTTTAGTCGTATTGGCGTTTTGAGTTCGTTATATTCGTGTTTGATTCGTATATTGAACGGATTGTTGGTAATTGAATTATTCAAGGTTGTTCGAGCGACCGATATCTCAATTAGGACGTTGTTCGTGGAAGGATAATTGTCACCGGTGTTGTGTAAGTTAATTCTTACTCGGTTAACAGGATATTCATTCCTTTTTGTTGTTGATCATTCATAATCATAACTCATTCATCATTGTATTAATCATATTGAGACTTGTAATTGTCGAATAGTCACTTCATTAACGAGGCAGCGGTTCAATCATTCCATTGAAACTATCAATCACTTCATTATCACTTTCATCTCGGTGAGTCATTCTTGGCTTTGTCAAATTTTTATTATTCATTGATATTCATTACGGTCATTCTCGTTCATATGACCTTCTGGGTTCATATTGCGTGGCCGGGTGCGGAGTGTGGAATTTTTAGTCGGGCACGTGATGGCCATGTATTGGGAGTGATATATTGGACTGTGCACACGGTAACGATTACCTCCGTGAGACTAATTAGGTACAAGGACGGGTGGGTCCGGTCATCCGTCTTGTACACTTGCACAGAACACTACGGGCGTACTATGATGCTCCTCTTCAGCGTAATTCATAACTAAGGATATTTCATAACTTCAGTTAAATCATGTTTGTGTATTTTCAACCCTTGAGGATTGTTGTTCTGTGTAACTGACCCCGTTTGGGGATTTTGTTTTTCAGGTATTGGCAAGGCAAAAGCACGGGAATAACATATTGACGACGAGGAGTCCCAGTGATACTAGTAGGGGGCCCTAAATCCTTTCAGTCATTCCTATTGTTGTCATTTATTTTTCGCTGCATATTTTCACTTGGTTATTCCGTTTCATTCAGTGTTGTGTATTTTATCTTCATATAAAATATACATGTATTCTGTATTATCCTGGTTGTGTTGTATGAAACTCCTCATCGGAGTAATTAATGTTGTAATGTGGTTCGGTACTACATTCACCCTGTGTAATTCATTCATTTTCATCCGCCTGGTGGGTCCCAGTCGGGGGTCCACGGCACTGTAATATCCGCCTAGTTTGGGGTGTTACAGATACGACACTCGTCGACAAATTATGCCAAATGTTATTGTTGTTCGTAAACGGCCGATTGAAGGCATTGATGTATTCGAATTTCATCTTCATTATCGGTAACTGATTTAAATGTGCCGAGACATCCGTTGTGCCGTTGTTATCGAGTTGCCGTTCTAAGGTAACCGAAGTATGGAATTGGGACTGTCGAAGATAGTTCCCATCCGTTGAGTCGTTATCGATTGGTCGTTCGAAGACAATCGAGATATTGAATGGGGATCGCCGAGGATAGTGCCCATCTGTGAGTTATTATTGTCGTGTTGGCCAACTCAGGGCAGCACACTACTATTCTGGTGAACTCGATAATTTTGTGATCGTTGAGGGTGGAGGATTTCCCGAATTGTGGTGTTATGATTATTGCCGTGTTATTCGGTCCTTAGGGAATTCTGATCCCAGGATGGTTGTTTTGAATATCGTTGGTCGTGTCGATCTTTCATTATTCGTGTGTCATCGTTCACTTGGTGAGTCGTATGATCCGTATTGGATGTTTTATCCTTTGAGTTTCGTTGTCATGTTGTATCATGGCATATCTGGAATCATGTCTGCGTGCCGATTGGTTATGTGTAGGATTTTTAGCCAGGCACTCGATGGTCATGCGTGGATGTTTCCGCATTGGACCGTGCACACGAGACGTAGTTCTTGAGGCTAATTAGGTACATTGTCACACGTATATTCTGGATTCCGTATACGGGGTGGACATGTGCACGGACACATTTCCGGATCGGGCGTACTGTGATGTCCCTCTTGAGCTTTATTGTTTGGTCGTTCGTAGTCCATGTTGTATTGGATATGTCCGACGATTTGCGACTGGTTGTTCATACGCCGAGGGGTATGTCCGACAGTCAGGTTGGTTTCTTTGAGATCCATATTGTGATGATTCTGACTTTGGGGTCATTCGGCTTCGAGCCATTATGATGTATCGGTATTTTCCGTTGGAGCCTTCGGGCATTGTGAATTCGTATCTTTTTCGGCATTGGTTTGGTTTACCTTCGGGTAATGTATTGTTGTGTTCTATATTGATGATTCGCCGTTTGGGCGTAAGTTTTCGGTTCTTGTGTATCTCGTTGAGTTTTTCCTGGCGGAATATTTCTTCTCTCTACCTGTTTTAAGTTTCGGGACGAAACTTCTTTTAAGGAGGGTAGAATGTAATACCCGTAATTTTGATTCCCGGTAATTTTCTATTTTTGGCGGAAGTCCGTTTTGACAACTCGTTTGGGACCGTTTCGTCACCCTGAGAATGATTAATTCTACACTTTTTGACATCCGAGTTCGTTTCGGTATCGTTTTGTTGAGTTCCGTGCTTTTTAGCGACTTTTCCGCATTTGAGTTCGATTCTTGCGAATCTCGTTCTAAACTGCTGTTTCGAGTTTCCCGTAAATCCGTTTAACTTTGTTAGAAGTGTTGTGAACTTCGGTTTGGTTATTCGATCACGTATCGTGATTTTCGGACGTTTTGGGCCATTTTGTAATTTACCCAAAGTTATGGGTATTCGTATCTATATTCGTTGTCTCGACACTTTTCTCGATCGCGTATGATTAATTATCGCATTACGTTTTCTTTTCGAGTCGTTGATATCGTCCGCGAACTTTTCGTCGTGTTTCGTTCCGTGCGTTTTCGGAAATCGAGTCGTCGAGCCCTGGTGGTCGGCACCGCCGGACGGTTGCGGGTTACAGACGGACGGTTGCGGGTTCAGCCGGACGATGGCGAGCAGCCCGGCGAGCACGGCGAGAACCGCGTAGCGCTTCTGGCCAGGGCAGCTGCGCTTCTTCAGCGATGTAAGCGCCTGCCGTCGAAGCCAGCGTCGCTATCGGTCTGGCGAGAGGGTTACGAGGTTACGGACTCGAGTAGGATCGGCGAGTAGCGCCACGCTCTGTCGGTCGTGGCGCACGCTAACGGCGAGGGTAGCGCCGCTGTCGGCCGGCTAGCGTCGTTCGGGATGAGTTTGTTAGTCCGAGCTCTTTGGGCCAGTCGGCTAGCGCGCGCGGCCGTAGCGCACGCTAGCGGAGTCGAGCGGACAAGTCATGGTCGGCAGATTTGGTCGGTGGTGCCGGGTCATGCGGGCCATGGCCGAGAGTGCTGGACCGATACTGGCCGATAGCGCACGCTAGTCCGGGAAGGCTAGCGCACGCTAGTTCCGGCCCAGTATATAAATGACAGACCAACGACTTTTTCATCCATTTTTCATTTCATTTCTCTTGATCCGCGATCAGGTTTTGGAGGAGACGAAACCATGTTGTTGAACAACAAATCCATGAAGTTTCTGAGTTTATATCACTGATCATTCATCCGTTATCATCCTTCGATCCAGCGAATCAAGGTTAGATCTTTAGAACCCTACTTTTGGGGAGATTTGGGGATTTTCGCGGTTTTGTCCGATTCATTCGGTTTTGCTGAGTAATTCATGATGAATATGATTAATCTTGTTGATACTCTTAGTTTCCTTACGGATTCATGGTATATTTCGTGATTTTTACGAAATCGAGAGGGTTTGGTTGTGGTCCGCCCTCGTTGTCGTTTTTATACGAATATACATGAATCGTAGGCGGGTTTCCGGGTGTATTCCAATTCCGTATTCGTTTAGAATCTGTTGTGATTGTATTCTTCGAATCGTTAGGTTCGGTTTCGATGGTTCCTAGCATTCGTCGGTGACTTTCCATTCCGTTCGTTGCGTCGTCGATTATTCAAGGCAAGTATACATTTATGATTGTACGTTCTCGACTTTGAAAGTAAGAGGTATTGATGGTATGATTATTTCTAGCCACTCCAGGGCGGGCCGACGGGTCCCCTGAGGGTTTCGTAGCCTCTGGTGCGATTCCACGGTTGATATGAACGAACCGTTTCTACGGCATTCATATGAAATATTGTTGGCATGTAATGAACGAACCGTTTCGACGGCATTCCTACATGTAACGGCGTATGATATGAACGAACCGTTTCTACGGCATTCACATACGTCTTGATATTTTAGTCATTCCGGAATACTAGTCTTGAATTGATGAATTGACGGATTACATTTACTTTATTGTCGAGGAGTATTGTGTTTCATACTGTTATACTTGCACTAGCTATTCGACGGCTAACCCCTTTATGGGGGAAATACTTTTTATGTATTTCGAGTTCGGGAGAACGGACAGGCGGGTATCGGGTCGGCATGAAGATGATGGGCAAGTGTGATACTGTGTCTTGTCTCCGGTTATCTTTTTGGGATTCCTCCATTCAGTGTTGTTGTACTGGGATGGATTTTAAATACTCGAGTATTGTATTTCAATTTCCTTGATGTTCCGGCCTGTGTTGCCGAGGTATTGATTTGTGCGGTGATGTATGTGGTTTCATTGGTTATGGTTTTGAATACCATTTGTATCGTCTTTCTTTCCATTGTATGTAGACCTTCTCGGTCAAGTTTTATAGTTCCACGTATGTTTAGCCTTGTGGGTCCCACGGCGGGGCTCACGTCGCTGTAATATACCCTGAATAACTTGGGGGTGTTACACGCCCTTCGTTTAAATACGAGGCGAGGCGCAGCCTAACAGAGGACCCTCACAATAAAATGAGTCACGAGACACTCAATGTCTTGGCGCACAAGACACGGTCATGGAGTCGGTCCATCGAACTCCACGACTGTGCACGGTTCCTCAGCGACGAAACAACCAAGTTTCTACGAGGGATCGTCCAATGTTGTTTTTTGCAGGTACAAGACCGAAAGATAGCTAGCCAATCGACCGTGACCGCCCAAGTCCGAATCCAAAGTCAGCTCAACGGATTGCCCGTCCTCATCCTACACGATCGCCACCAAGAACCACCTCGCCCCATGTCTTCAACATCGGAGCAAGCTGGGGGGCAATTGTTGTGTCGAGAATTATACTCTCCGACCGGCGATCGCCTCGGAGATCGGGCGACCTAGCCATTGCCGAGCGATCGGCGAGCTGCGACCGAGAGATCGGGCGGCCTAGTCTCAGCCCCGCAGACAAGATGTATCGGCCGACCGAAGGTCCCAGGACAAGTCCCGGTGCCGAGCGATCGACATCTAAGACGATCGTCTCTCGGTACTTGGCGATCGACTCCTGGCGGCCGACAAACAGACGATCATCTCTCGGCACTTGACGACCGACCCTTGGTGACCAACCGATGCCGACCTCTGGTGACCGACCATTGACGACCGCCTCATGCCGCTCAAAGCCGATGGTCATCCAGTCGGCAAAGGCCGAGGCTCAAGACAGAATCCACGTGCTGTGCCGAGACAAGATCCGCATATCACGGATCGTTGACCCACGACTGTCGGCATCGTCCACCACCGATAGGCGCCGAAAAGGTGTCGGTAGGGCCGCATGTGACGGTGACTCGGACGCGTCTTTGGCTCCTCATTGGACCGCCACTGGTGCCGCCAAGTGCCTTGGACTTTAAGTAACCACCTGTGACTTGAAGACGATCGCCCCATTATTATAATGGCCGGAAGGCGATCGCCCGCCAGAAGACAAGGCTCCTCAGCCCCTATAAATAGAAGGCTCCCTGCACTCGGCCAACTCTCTGTCTCCCGCGATTTCAGCACACAATACAGAAGCAATACACATCACTTGGCTTTCTCCTACTCTTGGCGACAGCTATCTTTCGGTTCTTTCTCCTCTCGGCCTCTCTCATACAGAAGACGATCGGCAGGGACGAAGAACACCAAGCTTCGCTCAAGATCTGGATTAACAGAGTCTTTTTACACTCATTGTACTTAGATTCTCACATTAATACTTGTATCCACGAATATTTGTATTAATAACATCTCGCGAGAGCATTCAAGCCCGGGCCTAACAAACCCGGCAAATCTTGTGTTTATTCATTTTCTCTCGGAAGTGCTCCCGCAAATTTGTTTGTTGTCCGTCCATTCCAGCAGTATTTAATCTTCGGATAAATATTTTGGGCAACAACAAGGTCCATTCGATTGATTGAGTCCATTCGATTCGATTCGATTCACGAGTCCATTCGATTCGATTCGATTGATTCGATTCGATTCAATTTCGTTATTATTATTATTATTATTATTATTATTATTATTATTATTATTATTATTGTTATTATTATTGTTATTATTATTATTATTATTCTTAATCTTGATTATTATTATTATTATTATTATTATTATTGTTGTTGATTACTATTGTTATTAATAATATTTACTATTATTAATAATAATATTTATTGTTGTTGATTGTTGATTACTATTATTATTATTATTATTTTTATTATATTAACATATTTTATTAGATGAATAACATTTTACAAGAAATTACTGGGAGCCGAGATACTATCTGGACCCCCACTCCTTTTGCAATAACAAAACCAACTCGAGTAAAAATATGAGCAGCAGCACGCCTCCCAACATCCTGAGACACCGAAATCTTCTGAACCCATTTTAGTAATGCAATAGCACCCGTCTCCAACTCCCCCAGCGAAGAGAACGAGAAGGGTAAGAAACCATATCCCCGCGCCTCACACAAGTCCTGGTACTGTAATACCCAGATTTTCAGTATAAATTTTTCGCGTTATTTTATCTGAGATATACTGTATAGTTTGGTATCTATACAATATGGATAAAATAAATTGAGAAGCGAGACAGTTATACTAGTGTGATTATCGTTTTTGGATTGACAGATATATTCAGGATATGTTGTATGAGGTTGAACGGATTCGGATATCAGGTATACCGTATGAGAATATTTTTGGATTCAGTATGTGTATTCAGTATGCCGTATGTTTGTATTTCGTACGTCGAGACGTCGGATAGGAACAGTTGGATTTTTGGCTAAGTATAAAAGCCATTACGTACGTTAAGCCTTGGAGCTTACGTACGTAAAATGTGTTAGCTTACGTACGTTATATAGTGTACATAACGTACGTAACAAGAGGAATCGGACAGTGGGCCCGTGGTGGTGGCGGCTTTCGGCGCAGATGTGGACAGTGAGTCAACGGATGGAGTTACATACGTTATACGGTGTATTACGTGCGTAATCTGAGTATTATCTTGTAGCAAGTCAACGTCGTATTACGTGCATAGCGGAATAAGTGTTACGTGCGTTACGGAGTAGCCGGTCGAGTCGTGGCCGAGATGACTGGATGGCGAGCATGGCGGTCGTGACTCGTTGGAATGGCCGAGCATGGTCGGCGGTGACTCGTGGGGGTGGCCGATCACGGTCGGCGGTGACTCGCGAGGGCGGCTAGAGGCCAGGCGATTACGTCGTAAGGCGGTGGCGATTCTGGCCGTAAGGGCGATTACGCACGTAAGCCGGTGCCGATTACGTGCGTAAGGGTTCCGGCTGCACTGGGCGGTAGGGTCGGCGCGGCCGCTCGTGCGTAAGGACCCGCCGGTTACGTGCGTAACGTCTTGCGGCAGTCTCGCTATTTAAAGGCACAGACCGAGTCATCCGGCATTTTCATGTTTTTCTTCGTTTTTTCGCGATTCCTTCAAAGAAAAGTGGATGGATTTGAGTAAGATCATCATGTAGCAACATGTTTTGGAAGTTGGAATCATGGATTAACATCATCTTCCACCCGGATCGAAGGTAAGAACACCTAAACTTTTGGTTTTTGGATGTTCTTGAGGTTTCTTGATGTTTTGGCCGATTTGATTCGTTTTGGTTCGATTATTGATGGAACTTTGTTGTAAACTCGTAATCATTCATTATCCTTGAAGTTTTGTGGAACGAATTGAGTATTTCTTTGAATAATCGATTGAATTGGACTATGCCTTCAAAGTGTTCGATGAAATGTCTCAATGAGTAGAACTTGGAAAATTCTACACGTTTTCGTATGAATGGTGATGGAAATGATATTGTTGTGATGATTCTTGGTAATTATGGGAATTTTGTTAAAGGAAGATATTGAATTGGTGATCAAATGCCTTGATTATGTCGTTATGATTATGGAATCGTAGTATTCTCGATGTTCTTGGTAGTTTGTTGCGATTCATGATGTTATGAGAAGTATATATGTTTAAGGACATGATTATATACACCTTGAATTGTGAATAAGGATTGTTTAGATGTTAGAACACATCGGATTATGTCGTATTGGAGATTTTGAATATGATTTCGGAATTAGTTGTGTTCTTAAGGAATTCTTGGATTATATGAATTGATGAACAAGTTTAAGTAATATTGGTGTTTTGGATATGAATATGGAATATTCATATCTAAAACTAAGTTATGTGTTTTGGTACAATATTCGTATAGGAATACGAATATGATTTTCGGGTTTGATAAGATTATGATCACTTTTGAGTTTGAGAATTCATAGGTATTTAACAAGTGTTCAATTCGGATAATGGAAATATTTGAAACCCTTGGAATATGGTTATCTATAATGTTGAATTGATCGGATTGTCCGGATTGATGATGATAACCGGTAATTGGTTTATATTATGAATTTACAAGGAGGAAACTTGTATCCGTATTTAAGATGGAATTTGGAATCGGTAATGTTAGACCCTTGTTGGTTTAAATTGATTATTGATATGATTATCGGATTATGAATTATGTTATGGTTTTAAATTCGTGATCGATTGATTTGGTTGTTCGGATTTGTGTCTAATCGGGATATGGTGGAACCGTTGGGTTTATTGATCGGTTATATTGATTATTGAGTTGCGACTTGTATTGTCGATATGGGTTCGTATTTGTTTGAGTTGTATTGTTCGGTTTTGTTTATGATCGAGGTTTCGTTGAACCGTTGAGTTTGTTGGTTGGCTATGTCGGTTATTGATTGTTATCGGATTGTTGTTGATTGATTACTTCAATAGGTTGTGATGTTTTGATCGTGGATTATGACCGTTGTGTTGCGGTTGAAGTCGAAGAGTTCGTAGATTGCTTTTGGTCGGGGCTGAGGAGCTCGTAGACAAAGGCAATGGATATTGGTAACGGCTTCGTGGTATCGGTATCGAGGCAAGTTATACTTGTTCAGTTTATAATATTTAATGAATGGTTTCGCTTTCATTTCATTTATAATTCATATAGCAATGATATTGTAAATGTAAATTGTCGGGATGATGGTTTGTTCGTGGAAAGGATATTATCGTCGGTTTGAGGTAATTTAAGTATTGTTCAGTTATGAGGATAATTATTATGTTGAATTGTGGTATATGTCGTAAGTTGAGGTTTCGTGTAATGAGTTTCGTATCAGTTATTCGTGGAGGGATGTTGATCCCAGGACTGTTGTATTGAGATCGTAGATCAGGTTGGTCATTCATTTGGGGATGATGATCCCAGGATTGATGTTTTGGATATTGATTAGTCGTGTCGACTTTTCATTGTCAGTCTGTTGTTGTTCACTTCGGTGAGTCTTTTGATCCTTATTGGATATGTGTTTCTTTGAGTTTCGTTGTCATGTTGCATCGTGACATATCTGGAGTCATATCTGCGTGCCGATTGGTTATTGTGTAGGATTTTTAGCTGGGCACATGATGGTTATGCGTGGATATTTCCGCATTGAACCGTGCACACGAGACGTAGTTCGTGAGGCTAATTAGGTACAAGACCACACGTGTATTTGATCGATACCCAGGGTGGCTTGTGCACGGACATATTTCCGGATCGGGCGTACTGTGACGTCTATCTTTTGAGCCATATTGTTGGGTCGTTCATAGTCCATGTATGATTGGATATGTTCGACGGTTTGTGACTGGTTGTTCATACGCCCGAGGGGTATGTTCGACAGTCGGAGTTATTTCTCTGAGATCCATTATTTTTGATCATTTGGAGTTTACCTTGTTGATGGTATTCTCAGTTATCGTGATCCTTTATTGGTCGTATTGGAGTTATCATGTCGATGATATTCTCAGTTGAATTATCGGTTGATCTGGTTATTGATCGTATAAGCATTCGGACTACACGTCGATGTTTCAGGATTCGTTATCATTATCATGTGATAGTTGATCTACAAATATGTTGTGTATTATTGGTTTATACATATTGATATTTGATTGTGTAATCCGACGGACAGGATTTGGCACAGATTGGATTATTTCCGCACTTATGAGTTATGATGATGTTTTGAGGATTGTTGGTGTTTTTGGAATTCAGTACAGATAATTGTTGTTGAGTTCATTTCGTCATTTGAGAATGCGAAATATGGATTATGGTAAGGATTGATTTGTTATGAATTGCCATGGATTGGTAAGGTTATGACGGTAAGATTACGTTGGTAGTATTCTTACAGTATTACTACATTGGTATGTAATTATTTATGATGATGTGATCGTTATCATTATTGAGTATTGTGGCTGACCCCATCGTGGGCTTTATTTTTAGGTACTCGGAGATCGAGCTAGTAGCGGTCGTGAAGGGATGAGCTTCCCGATGTGATACTGGCGGTGGCATGGTTTGGAGTATCGAGTATTTCTTTTCTGGTTATTCATTTCCGTTGCAAATGTGTATTTTGAACTGCATTTATCCGCTGCGTGTGTATATTTCAAAATGGCTTTTCGGTATCTTTATCCGCTGCGTGTGTATATTTCAAAATAGCTCTTTGGTATTTTTACCAACTCGTGTGTGTATTTTAAAATGGCCTTTTGGGCATTTTACGAACTTGGGTTATTTCGTTAAAGTCTTTTCCTAAACTATTTTATCGGTACGTTTAAGCGGCATCTTAACGTACATTTTGAACTATCGAGATTTGGCACTTCCCCTTGTATTTTCAAATGGTATTTTATGACGGTATTTCAAAATTATGCTTTTGAAAATATTTGAGTATTTAAAATATTACCGTCATCGGCCTTTTGGTGTTTTTGAATTGGTTTTGTAAACGGTTTTTAGCCTGGTGGGTTCCGGCGCGGGACCCACGGCGCTGTAATATCCCAGATGGTTTTGGGGGCGTTACAGAAGATGGTATCGGAGATTGGGTTTTGTGAAACCCAGGCGTGTGTGTTATGTGGCTTTACCGATACGGGAGTAGCGTGATTTTTGAAAATGAGTTTTTCTGACTTTTGAGTCGAATCGATTTTTGGAGTTTCCAAAATTTTTGAGATCTTTTCAAATTTCTATTTGTGATATTGGTGTGTGTTGATGTATTGAGACTTCGTGTGGGAGTCGTGTGCTAGTATCACGGGAGATCATCGGCTTCACGCACCTGTAAGTATATTGGTTTGGTTATTCGCTTGTGGCGACACTTGATTGTTTTGTGATGAGTTGGAAATTTTGGATTTATCTGTTGTTGGCGACTGGTTGCAAGTTTCGAGGACGAAACTTATTTTAAGGGGGGTAGTATGTAATACCCGGATTTTCAGTATAAATTTTTCGCGTTATTTTATCTGAGATATACTGTATAGTTTGGTATCTATACAGTATGGATAAAATAAATTGAGAAGCGAGACAGTTATACTAGTGTGATTATCGTTTTTGGATTGACAGATATATTCAAGATATGTTGTATGAGGTTGAACGGATTCGGATATCAGGTATACCGTATGAGAATATTTTTGGATTCAGTATGTGTATTCAGTATGCCGTATGTTTGTATTTCGTACGTCGAGACGTCGGACAGGAACAGTTGGATTTTTGGCTAAGTATAAAAGCCATTACGTACGTTAAGCCTTGGAGCTTACGTACGTAAAATGTGTTAGCTTACGTACGTTATATAGTGTACATAACGTACGTAACAAGAGGAATCGGACAGTGGGGCCCGTGGTCGGCGGCTTTCGGCGCAGATGTGGACAGGTGAGTCAACGGATGGAGTTACGTACGTTATACAGGGTGTATTACGTACGTAATACGAGTATTATACTATAGCAAGTCAACGTACGTATTACGTACGCAACGGAATAAGTGTTACGTACGTTACGGAGTAGTCGGTCGAGTCGTGGCCGAGATGACCTGGATGCCGAGCATGGCCGGTCGTGACTCGTTGGAATGGCCGAGCATGGTCGGCAGTGACTCGTGGGGGTGGCCGATCACGGTCGGCAGTGACTCGCAGGGACGGCTAGGACTGGCTGATTACGTACGTAAGGCAGTGGCGATTCTGGCCGTAGAGCGATTACGTCGTAAGCAGTGCCGATTCGTGCGTAAGGGTTCCGGCGACTGGGCAGTAGGGTCGGCCGCGGCCGGCTACGTACGTAAGGACCCGCCGGTTACGTACGTAACGTGCCGGCAGGTCTCGCCTATTTAAAGGCCTGGACCGAGTCATCCGGGCATTTTCATGTTTTTCTTCGTTTTTTCGCGATTCCTTCAGCAAAAGTGGATGGATTTGAGTAAGATCATCATGTAGCAACATGTTTTGGAAGTTGGAATCATGGATTAACATCATCTTCCACCCGGATCGAAGGTAAGAACACCTAAACTTTTGGTTTTTGGATGTTCTTGAGGTTTCTTGATGTTTTGGCCGATTTGATTCGTTTTGGTTCAGATTATTGATGGAACTTTGTTGTAAACTCGTAATCATTCATTATCCTTGAAGTTTTGTGGAACGAATTCGAGTATTTCTTTGAATAATCGATTGAATTGGACTATGCCTTCAAAGTGTTCGATGAAATGTCTCAATGAGTAGAACTTGGAAAATTCTACACGTTTTCGTATGAATGGTGATGGAAATGATATTGTTGTGATGATTCTTGGTAATTATGGGAATTTTGTTAAAGGAAGATATTGAATTGGTGATCAAATGCCTTGATTATGTCGTTATGATTATGGAATCGTAGTATTCTCGATGTTCTTGGTAGTTTGTTGCGATTCATGATGTTATGAGAAGTATATATGTTTAAGGACATGATTATATACACCTTGAATTATGAATAAGGATTGTTTAGATGTTAGAACACATCGGATTATGTCGTATTGGAGATTTTGAATATGATTTCGGAATTAGTTGTGTTCTTAAGGAATTCTTGGATTATATGAATTGATGAACAAGTTTAAGTAATATTGGTGTTTTGGATATGAATATAGAATATTCATATCTAAAACTAAGTTATGTGTTTTAGTACAATATTCGTATAGGAATACGAATATGATTTTCGGGTTTGATAAGATTATGATTCACTTTTGAGTTTGAGAATTCATAGGTATTTAACAAGTGTTCAATTCGGATAATGGAAATATTTGAAACCCTTGGAATATGGTTATCTATAATGTTGAATTGATCGGATTGTCCGGATTGATGATGATAACCGGTAATTGGTTTATATTATGAATTTACAAGGAGGAAACTTGTATCCGTATTTAAGATGGAATTTGGAATCGGTAATGTTAGACCCTTGTTGGTTTAAATTGATTATTGATATGATTATCGGATTATGAATTATGTTATGGTTTTAAATTCGTGATCGATTGATTTGGTTGTTCGGATTTGTGTCTAATCGGGATATGGTGGAACCATTGGGTTTATTGATCGGTTATATTGATTATTGAGTTGCGACTTGTATCGTCGATATGGATTCGTATTTGTTTGAGTTGTATTGTTCGGTTTTGTTTATGATCGAGGTTTCGTTGAACCGTTGAGTTTGTTGGTTGGCTATGTCGGTTATTGATTGTTATCGGATTGTTGTTGATTGATTACTTCAATAGGTTGTGATGTTTTGATCGTGGATTATGACCGTTGTGTTGCGGTTGAAGTCGAAGAGTTAGTAGATTGCTTTTGGTCGGGGCTGAGGAGCTCGTAGACAAAGGCAATGGATATTGGTAACGGCTTCGTGGTATCGGTATCGAGGCAAGTTATACTTGTTCAGTTTATAATATTTAATGAATGGTTTCGCTTTCATTTCATTTATAATTCATATAGCAATGATATTGTAAATGTAAATTGTCGGGATGATGGTTTGTTCGTGGAAAGGATATTATCGTCGGTTTGAGGTAATTTAAGTATTGTTCAGTTATGAGGATAATTATTATGTTGAATTGTGGTATATGTCGTAAGTTGAGGTTTCATGTAATGAGTTTCGTATCAGTTATTCGTGGAGGGATGTTGATCCCAGGACTGTTGTATTGAGATCGTAGATCAGGTTGGTCATTCATTTGGGGATGATGATCCCAGGATTGATGTTTTGGATATTGATTAGTCGTGTCGACTTTTCATTGTCAGTCTGTTGTTGTTCACTTCGGTGAGTCTTTTGATCCTTATTGGATATGTATTTCTTTGAGTTTCGTTGTCATGTTGCATCGTGACATATCTGGAGTCATATCTGCGTGTCGATTGGTTATTGTGTAGGAGTTTTAGCCGGGCACATGATGGTTATGCGTGGATATTTCCGCATTGAACCGTGCACACGAGACGTAGTTCGTGAGGCTAATTAGGTACAAGACCACACGTGTATTTGATCGATACCCGGGGTGGCTTGTGCACGGACACATTTCCGGATCGGGCGTACTGTGACGTCCATCTTTTGAGCCATATTGTTGGGTCGTTCATAGTCCATGTATGATTGGATATGTTCGACGGTTTGTGACTGGTTGTTCATACGCCCGAGGGGTATGTTCGACAGTCGGTGTTATTTATCTGAGATCCATTATTGTTGATCATTTGGAGTTTACCTTGTTGATGGTATTATCAGTTATCGTGATCCTTTATTGGTCGTATTGGAGTTATCATGTCGATGATATTCTCAGTTGAATTATCGGTTGATCTGGTTATTGATCGTATAAGCATTCGGACTACACGTCGATGTTTCAGGATTCGTTATCATTATCATATGATAGTTGATCTACAAATATGTTGTGTATTATTGGTTTATACATATTGATATTTGATTGTGTAATCCGACGGACAGGATTTGGCACAGATTGGATTATTTCCGCACTTATGAGTTATGATGATGTTTTGAGGATTGTTGGTGTTTTTGGAATTCAGTACAGATAATTGTTGTTGAGTTCATTTCGTCATTTGAGAATGCGAAATATGGATTATGGTAAGGATTGATTTGTTATGAATTGCCATGGATTGGTAAGGTTATGACGGTAAGATTACGTTGGTAGTATTCTTACAGTATTACTACATTGGTATGTAATTATTTATGATGTGATCGTTATCATTATTGAGTATTGTGGCTGACCCCGTCGTGGGCTTTATTTTTAGGTACTCGGAGATCGAGCTAGTAGCGGTCGTGAAGGGATGAGCTTCCCGATGTGATACTGGCGGTGGCATGTTTTGGAGTATCGAGTATTTCTTTTCTGGTTATTCATTTCCGCTGCAAATGTGTATTTTGAACTGCATTTATCCGCTGCGTGTGTATATTTCAAAATGGCTTTTCGGTATCTTTATCCGCTGCGTGTGTATATTTCAAAATAGCTCTTTGGTATTTTTACCAACTCGTGTGTGTATTTTAAAATGGCCTTTTGGGCATTTTACGAACTTGGGTTATTTCGTTAAAGTCTTTTTCTAAACTATTTTATCGGTACGTTTAAGCGGCATCTTAACGTACATTTTAAACTATCGAGATTTGGCACTTCGCCTTGTATTTTCAAATGGTATTTTATGACGGTATTTCAAAATTATGCTTTTGAAAATATTTGAGTATTTAAAATATTACCGTCATCGGCCTTTTGGTGTTTTTGAATTGGTTTTGTAAACGGTTTTTAGCCTGGTGGGTTCCGGCGCGGGACCCACGGCGCTGTAATATCCCGGATGGTTTTGGGGGCGTTACAGGTACTTGCACATTTACGTCGAGCAGCATCAATCACAACTCGTCCAGGCGCAAAGACAGACATAGCAGATTGGGTTAAAGGGGAGGAACTAGTCAAATCCACACACACATCCCGACCCCTTTACCTAGAATATAACAACAAATTTGGACGAAGGGGCTTGTCATGCCCGCCGATCAAACCAACATCCACCTCCTTAGCCGCCAATTATTTTTATCATTATTATCATTGTTATTATTATTATTATTATTTGTGACATTTGGGGCATATTTATTAGTATTATTTTTTTTGTTATTAGGATTGTAATTAATTATATTATTATTACATTATATTTATTATTATTTTATTATTATTTATTATTTTATTATTTTTCTTATTATTTTATTACATTTATTATTTTTAATATTATTATTATTATTATTATTTTATTATTATTTATTAACATATATTTCAATTCATTGATTCGGAATCATTGATTCGATTGATTCGATTGATTAGTTAACCATTTCAGATTAAGGAACCAATCGACATTCAACACAATCCCGCACAACAAAAACCAACAACCAATCAAAGAGTGTTCCGAAATCACCAAAAACGGGTCGGAAAATTAAGATCGGTGCAGCCACGTTGACACGGATGTGTTAATTAAGTCCACCTGACCTGAGCCACCAACTCCTTGGGCTTCCACGAACACCACCGGCTCTAGCCGCACCCGAGAAGGCCACATTTATTACCACCTCGGCGCTGGAGCGATTGCTAGTTGTTTGTTGCATCCAAACTGTTTGATTAAATGCGCGAAAGAGTTGAGTGAGAGCGATGTCACTAGTAGCATTTCCCCCCTGCATTTCGATTCCATCCCATACTGATGCACCATCTGTTTCACTTCAATCCCATTTTATCCTCGGAACTTCACCTAAACTAAGAGTAAGTGGTGTCGGTATTAGAAAAATACAACCCCAACTCAACAACACACCTCTTTTGATTACATGCTCTTCATCTCCTTACAAATTAGTCCGTGATCCGAGGTTGGATAAGCATGTAGTGAAGCAAAACAAGATAGGGTTTGTACAAAAGCTCAAAACTCTCCTGCTTTCAAAACCAAAACACTTCTTGCCAATTCAGACTCTGTACAAGTGCCGCGCTTTCTTGTCCTTGCCCAAGCCCTGCTCCGTCTCATCAATGATCCGTCGTTACCCCACTATTTTCGAGCTATTCATATTGCCAACGCCACCTAATCCATTCCTTACCACTGGCCCACTCTCTCAACTATGCGTCCGCCTCACGCCGGCTGCTGCAGCCCTTGCAAAGAAGGAAAGCGATCTCAAGAAATGCATGGCCAACTCTTTGGCTGCAAAACTCCAAAAGCTTTTGATGCTTGCCTCCCCATATCACAGGCTTTTGTTGTCAAAGCTTGTACATTTGGGTCCTGACCTGGGCCTTCCGGTTAATTTCTGTTCGCGCTTTTGCAATGATCACTCGGATAAGTTTAAGGTTGTTGACACTTCCTACGGACGCGCGCTTGAGCTTGTCGAATGGGATTCGAATTTGGCTAACATTCTGCCGTTACGCGATGAAGAAGAGTCTCTTGGACTGATAGTAGACAGGCCGTTGAGATTCAAACACCTAACACTCCGGAAGGGGTTAAATGTCAAAAGGCACCATCATGAGTATCTCATAAAGTTTAGAGAAGTCCCGGATGTGTGCCCGTACAGGACTTGTGTGGTAGATTTGGCGAAAGAGTCGATCGAGGCGGAGAAGAGGGCTTGTGCGGTGGTGAGGGAGGTTTTAGGGATGATGGTAGAGAAGAGGACTTTAGTGGATCATTTGACGCATTTTAGAAAAGAGTTTGGGCTGCCGAACAAGGTGAGAGGAATGTTGGTGAGGCACCCCGAGTTGTTCTACGTGAGCTTGAAAGGGCAAAGAGACTCTGTCTTTCTGGTGGAGGGATATACTACTGATGAGGGCGCGCTTGTGGAGAAGGATGAAATATTGGCGATCAAAGATGAGATGATGAAACTAGTAAGAGAAGGGAAGATGATGAAAAGAGAGAAGAGGAAGGAGTACCTTTACGGGGATGTCATTAAAATTGATGCTCAAACTTTAGACAAGCAAGTGAATAACGAGTATTATAATGATGATGATGACGACTATGAAGATGGTTTAGATGACTTGTTCCAACTAGATACTTGCTCTAGTTCTGATGGTGACTTGGATGGTGATGACGATGGAAATAGAGGGCTCGGACAGCGTGTCTAGAGGAAGGCGACTATTGGACGGCTGAGGCAACTCCATGTCTTATAAAAGATAAGAATGACTATGGTTCAGAGCCCTGGTAGTATCATTGGAATTCCTTGTGTACAGTTTTAGGCTCATATGTGCAGGATGCATGCATTTTTCTTTTCAAGTACTTTCTTATTTTCCCGTCAGATACAATTGCAAATTAATGTCTATATTTCTCATGTGTTTGAAGGGGGAGCCTTAGCGCAGCGGTAAGAGATGTTGCCGTGGTGACCTGTGGTCACGGGTTCGAGTTCTAGGAACGGCCCCTTGTCAATTTAACTGGCAAGGGAATGCTTGCCCCTATACACCCTTGTGGGGTGGGACCCTTCCCCGGACCCTCGCCTGGCGGGGACGCTTCGTGCACCCGACTGCCCCTTTTTTTTATTTCTCATGTGTTTCTATTATTTGCAATAATTTGTATATCTTCGATTTTCTTGGAGTGAGGGAGTTAACTAATATATACTAATTCGTAACGTCCACTTGAAAAAGGTACATTCGTCACATGATTTTTTTTGTCCCAATAGAGAAGATTCATCTCATTTCTCCTTCGTATGAAGGTTGCCATAAGAAGGACATCTGGCGTAAAACTCTGACAGATTGTCTTTTGCATGAATCATAATGTTAACTAATTTTAGACATTTAATTGACACTATAATTTTCATGCGACTAATCCCAATATAATTAGGATTAAGATGCGGTTGATAATGATGATAAAAGGTTTTGTTTCTTTACATCTCGTGTCCTACTTATGTGATAATGTGTAGCGGCAAGATTTGTTCTCCACTAATAACTGGAATATAAAGTTATATATTGATCAATGTAGTTTTTTTTTTGATACATAGGTGATCCATACTTCGTATGACTAATCCTATAGAAACAGCTCCGGCCCCTCAAAACAGCTTCCAGTTAAACCGCGAGATAATGTACCTGACTAACAATTAAATATACTCCACTTCCGCGCACTAGATCAATGTAGTTTCTTTGGTAGCATTGATTATTGGCCTGGTGTTGTTGGTGGGCATCATAGAGAATAAAAACAAAGAAAGAAAGAGAGAAAATAACAAAAGTTCTAAAATATTTCGACTAATGAGTAGTTGCGATTTTTTTTTACTTGATGTTACGGTTTCTAGAACAGTGCGAAAAAGCTCAAAATAAAGTCAACAATATTGGTCTTAGTTCATTGAAACGATATCTTGGTTCGAAGTGGAGATCCTCTCCAGTACTGGAGGGTCCAATTCAATCTGGACCCTCCAATTCACACACACCCGCATAGGTGTATGTGTGTGTGGAAAATGGAGGGTGCAGATCCCCTCCAGTCCTCTCCAATAAATGGATAGGATCCAAACTCCTTGATTCGTGTGTACTATCCACATATTTTTAATATTATTATTATTAGGATTATTTATATATTTAATTACATTTGATGCCAAATTTAAAATATTTTATAATTTTATAGTCCAATTATTATACTCCTTATGTTCACGAATAGTGTAGTCAGAGGGAGTGACACGGGATTTATAAAATGAAGGAGAGTTTTAGTGGAAAAAGTGAAAAAAAAAATGTATTTTTTTCTTCCAATCTTCAGGGTTTGACGTGCTCATCCAGCGTGTGTGTATATATATATATATATATATATATATATATATATATATATATATATATATATATATATATATATATACTAGTCCTATGCACGTGTGTTGCACGTGCGAAAGGATTGTGGTCGCATTTATGATTGATTTGTTTTGATATTATTGTATGTTTTGATGATATACACGTTAATTTTATATCTTTTTTTCTCAAAATATATTGTTAGTTTTCGATGTTGTATGATTTTTTGCCACAATTTTCATTTCGGTCCGTCCACAATATTTTTGACACTTTCATTTATAGTAATAGGCTCCACACGACTTATTAATTTTCGACATTCTAACAACTCATTGTTCCACTCAAAACCCACTAACAACCCTTTAGTCAACGCAATGTATTAGAACTCATAACAGTCAAAACGTGCACTATCAAAAATTATCACTTTAGCCGACGACTGGCCGGAGAATTGTCGACGGCTGGCCATGGTTGTCGGCTAAAAGTCGAAAGTTTAGCCGACGGCCCTCCTGTTATCTGCTAAACTACTTTAGCCGACGACTTTGTTTTTATTCGTCGGCTAAACTCCGTCGAGCCGTCGGCTAAAGTAGAGTAGTTTATCCGATGACAACCACACTTTAGCCAATGACTTGGAGTAGTTTAGCCGATGACCGCCACACTTTAGCCGACAACTTGTCGTCGGCTAAAGTCTTG
This sequence comes from Orobanche coerulescens, assembly GCA_033398695.1. Lineage (NCBI taxonomy): Eukaryota > Viridiplantae > Streptophyta > Magnoliopsida > Lamiales > Orobanchaceae > Orobanche > Orobanche coerulescens. The sequence continues at coordinate 722,625 of CM065809.1, forward strand.
TTTTTTGGGTAAAAATATCACTATCTCACACTTCTGAACACATCATGTACAACACACTCAGAAATTACACAACAAGAATACGAAAAACAACAATTTTATCTGATTTGATCATTCAAGAAATCATATATTGAAGGTATGTTTATTGAACTTTGACATCAATTAAAGTTGTTTTGATGATTATGAACTTGTTTAAGAATTAATTCGTTTCTTGAAGATATTTTGGTATATGTATGACATATATCGATGATTATATGATCAAGTATTGGTTTTTGTTGGAGCAGTATTGGTCGGTATCGCCATTTGTATATAGAGTTATGAAACTCTTTCGCGTTGCGGAAGCGATTTAAGAAAAGGTGCGGAAATTAAACTACACAGAATTTATAGAGGTTCGGCCAAACGTGCCTATGTCCTCTCTCGGTATCTTTTTCTATAGGCTAAAGATAAACCTCTGCACCTCTCTTCTATCGGTCGAGGGATAATCGTTACAAGCTCGTCTTCTATCGGTCTGAGTAAACCGTTCAATCACTTGTCTTTATGTCGGTCCAAGTTAAACCGTTTTACAACCAATCTAGCTTTGTATGGGTACTAGATAAACCTCACTTAGATATCGATTGCGATTCTAACAATGCCGGATCCTTGATCCTAATAACACCGAATCCAATCGTATCCTTTCTTTTACCTCTCGTGTATGTGTTGAATGTATAAACACTCAAACTATCAATATAACCACAATTACAACAACAAGAATATGTATATCAATATCTGATCAAAGAATCGTTTGCTTTGCGTTGTTGTTAGATCAATACCAATAGAAGTGGTATTTATAGGCTCCAAAGCCTCAACTAGCCGTTAGCCTCTTCAGCCTCCTTTACGTACGTTATAGCCTCTTTTTTACGTACGTTATTTTCATTACGTACGTTAACATCAATATGTTACGTACGTTATGCTTCATACAAAACAGTCCAGTAACCTCTGAGGTCTTCGTTACGTACGTTATCCAATTGCCCATTACGTACGTTAACTTAGTCAAATTGTCCGTTGCATGCTGACCTATATCATGACGTCATCTCCAACGTTCACCTTGTTTGAATTCAGAAATACTTAGTTACGTACGTTAAGCCTTGTACATTACGTATGTTATCGTCATGCAGTTGCATACGTTATGTGTTGTCTGTTACGTATGTTAAGCTTGGTCATGTGACTTTCTTCTTGTCTGATCAGGTAGGTTTCTTCTCGTCTAATCAGGTAGGTTTCTTTGTAACACCCCAACTAGACGAATATTACAGTGCCGTGGATCCCCGACTGGGACCCACCAGGCGAATGAAAATTAATGAATTACACAATACAAATGTGTTGACTCAAAAGTATTTTGATGATGATTAAATTCAAAACATTTAACAAAATCTATCTCAACGAGATGTTTCATTGAATGAGAAACTTGTTTCTAGCGCACACTACAGGATGCATAGTAGCGCACGCTATCGAGGGTCCTAAGCAGACAGGCAAGTCACCTGCAGTCAAGCTGGAGTCCTACCTGATGGATAGCGTACGCAAAGTCTATATTATCAGCGCACGCTAAATTGCCAAAATTAGCGCACGCTAACATCTCTCTAGTGTAACACCCCCAGATTTAACCGGAAATATTACAGCACCGTGGGGCCCAAGATGGAACCCACAAGGCTAAAAGAATTTTTCGCAAACATTTACAAATGCCCATGAGGCCAACAACGATACTATCTTTAAAAATGCACAAAGGTTCATAAAATCCATTTAACAAAAACCGTCGTAAAAACTCATTTGAAATCGCAAGGCCAAACAGTCGACACACAAAAGTTTAGAAAACGATTTCCAAAGTAATCTCAGTTACCAGATACCGAAAGAGCACTTCAAAATACTCACGCAGCGGAAAAAGACCAACCATAAAGATACTATAGCAGCGGAATACAAGAACCAATCAAGAAACTCAAAGCACAAACACGTCTAGCCGTATCCTCAGAAGCTCATCTCTTCACGACCGCTACAAGCTCGATACTCCAAGAACCTAAAAAGAAATCCCACGACGGGGTCAGCCATAATATCCAACAATGATAACCGTCACAATACATTAATAATTACATACCAATGAGAATATAACATAAGAATACGACCAACGTAATCTTACCGTCATAACTTTACATACTCGAGTAATGCTCATCAGAATAATCATTATCACACAGTTCGCATCTCGGACTCGATTAACCAATAAACTCGAACATAATATCTGTATTGTACCTCAAACAGTACTCAAGATTCTCAAACTATCATCATCAACTCACGATACGGAAATATATCATTTCTGACCAATACGATCCATCGAATAACATCATCAAATCCCAAGACGATAACCGATTGTCCATCAAAGACAAATACCAAGGAAATACGGAACATACCTCGAGATATGATGTGCCACGACAATCATATCAGTCTAATCCGAGATCAGATCAATGCAATACGGACACGGTCCTACCACAAGACCTATAAATGCATACTCATATGACCACGTCAATATGCTCACAACAATAACAATGATGTATACTCAATGGAAATCCGAAGATTCAGCGCCCTCAGCATAGATCCCCTTGATGATCCTATCAGATCATCATAAGATGGATAACCAACATACACATGTGAATAACAACACATGATAAAGTCAATGATGCAAATTCACAAGATTTAATCTGTTGGAATATTTATTCCACACTTTATTTAATTTATGTTTTGATGATTAAAGTTGCTAAACTACAAAACAACATCGAGGCGAAGCAAAACAACGAAGCAGACGAAGACGCAAAAAGTTGCAATCTGGACTGCATTAGCGCACGCTAAGGCATATATGTTAGCGCACGCTAACGAAGAGTAAGCTGCATCCCAGCCAAGTTTCGAAGTAAGCTGCAGTGAAGAAAAGCTGAACGATAGCGCACGCTACACATAAGTATTAACGCACGCTATCGAGCCATGTTACTGTTGTGGAGGAATTCAAACACAGAATAACGTATGCAATGAAGTCATCATTAGCGCACGCTACACAGTTTGATTAGCGCACGCTAAGTTGTTTGAATCTAGTCAATCCGAACGTTGGGAAAAGCAAGTCAAAGTCAAGCATCAAACGGATAGTTTGACAAGTAAAGGCAACGGATATATTACGTTAACGCACGCTACTCAATCATGGTTAACGTACGCTAAGTAAGGGAGAAAACGTACGTAAGATAGACAGTATAACGTACGCTAAAGAAAAACGGCTCTTTGGTGGCGGAAATATCTAGCGCACGCTAAGAAGGAAGGGCTAGCGCACGCTAGCTAGTCAAAACAGCCAGCAACGGCTAGTTTGTGGGAAATGCCTATAAATACCATTCCTATGGTATTGTTTGAGTATAACAACTTCAAGCAAACGAGTTATACATCTGAGAATCATATACTTACATTGTTGTTGTAATATTGAGCTTATATTATTAGTTTGAGTGTTTATACATTCAACATTATACACGAGAGGTAAAAGAAAAGATACGATTGGATTCGGTGTTATTAGGATCAAGTATCCGGCATTGTTAGAATCGCAATCGATATCTAAGTGAGGTTTATCTAGTACCGATAGAAAGCTAGAGTGGTTGATTCCTTATCCAATAGAAAAGGAAAAACGGTTTTACTCGGACCGATAGAAGACGAGCTTGTAGTAATAATCCCTCGACCGATAGAAGAGAGGCGTAGAGGTTTTGATCTTAAGCCTAAGGAAAAAGATACATCAAGAGAGGACGTAGGCTTCGTTAATAGCCGAACCTCTATAAATCCTTGTGTGATTTATTTCCGCAATTTATTTTCGCTTCCGCATAAAACGGCGCAAATATCCGATTTGGTACCCAACAATTGGTATCGGAGCGGTACTCCAATACGCGGCTTAACATCCGAGGAGAAGATCCAAAATGGCATTTCAAATGGCTCCAGTCGAAGGCCTTGCTCTCAACCGACCACCATTTTTTGATGGCGCAAACTTCATGACATGGAAGAAGAAGATGTCGATATTCATTCGAGCCTATGACATCGAACTTTGGAAGGTGATTTGTCTTGGTCCCAAAATCCCGACGAACTCAAACGGAACTCTCAAAACCTTTGAAGAGTATGACGATGCGGATTGGAAAAACGACCATTATAATTGCAAAGCGACGCAATTATTATTATCGTGCTTTAAATCCTAAGAACACAACCGATATCATCGTGTGATAGTGCCAAAGAAATCTGGAAAATGCTTGAGGTAACACACGAAGGTACGTCTCAAGTTAAAGAGACGAAGATAAACATGCTCCTTCACGATTATGAATTATTCCAAATGAAGGACGACGAATCCATCTCGATTATGCTTGACCGATTTTCGGTTATTACTAATGGATTAGCATGTTACGGAAAACCACTATCGAGTAGTGAGAAAGTAAAGAAAATTCTCCGATCACTACCTCGAGAATGGGACGGTACGGTTACGGCAATAATGGAATCCAAAGATTTAAATACTCTCGATTTTAGTGCTCTCGTTGGTTCTCTTATCAACTACGAGATTGCTCTAAAATCTCGGAATGCCAAACCGAAACCGAAGGAGAGGTCGATAGCCTTCAAGGCTAAAATGTCGAAAAAGAAAGAAGAAACCCCGGTGGACGAAAGCGACGAAGAAATGGCATATTATGCCAAAAATATTAATAAGTTTCAACACTTATTAAACCGGAGAAAGAAGGACATTCAAGCGGGCGAACCTAAGAAATTCGACAACACTTGTCGATTATGTGGTAAACCAGGCCACTTTGCTAAGAATCACGAGTAAAGCAAAAGGAGGTTCTAATCGCAACATGGAGCGACGAAGATCCCGATGAAGATTTTCTTGAACAAAATAATCTCGCGCTCATGGCCCGGAGTTCATTCGATGATAGCGACGTCGAAAGCCAAGTAAGTAACTCTTACGACGAACTTTTTGAAGCATTCGAATTATTACATACAGACTATCAAAATGCTTTAATTGAAATTAAATCCCTCAAGTCTAAATATAAAACTTTGGAAATTGAAAATTCCAAAATACTTGAAAAAGGGAAATTTGTCGAAATTGATCATTCGAAATGCCTTGAAAATGAAAATATTTTGAAAAATGATCTTTTAAAAGTTCAAGATGAACTAAAAATTTTGACAAAGAAATTTTCGTGCGGCAACGATAAATTTGAACAAATGTTATGTGTTCAAAAATATACTCTAAATAAAGAGGGGTTAGGATTCAAACCACGTTCGAAAAACGAATCCGTTAATTTCAATATACCCCATTGCGAAAAGTGTTTAAAAATCGGGCATCATATTTCCAATTGCAAAAGCCCAAGACGGACGATAAAAACTAAAAGGATTTGGGTTCCTAAAGGAACAAACGTTTCAAACATCGTCTACGTTTCAAAAGTAAAACCAACTATCGGTTGGATCCCCAAAAATAAATTTTGACAAATGATATTTTACAAAGGGGGAGAAAGAAATAATATTTTCAGGGGGAGTTTATACCCTTATGCATAAATTGGTATCATGCATATTTATATTTTTTTGGTATCCTTTATATTTTTTTTACTTTTTGATGAAGACAAAAAGGGGGAGAAAGATATGAATTGAGATAAAAATGAGAAAAATCGAAGAAGTCGAAAAGTAAAGAAAAGCATACAATTAGGGGGAGTTGAAAAATGAAAAACGACGGAGTTGAAAATTAAGGGAGATATTGAAAAGAAAAGAGAATTGGAGAAACTAACGAATCGATCAAAGTCGAAAACTTTGATTCGTAGAAATATACATATATTATTTTTTTACAAATTATCCAATTCAAGTGTTGTTTTGTAATCATCAAAAAGGGGGAGATTGTTGGAATATTTATTCCACACTTTATTTAATTTATGTTTTGATGATTAAAGTTGCTAAACTACAAAACAACATCGAGGCGAAGCAAAACAACGAAGGCATCGAAGACGCAAAAGTTGCAACTGGATCGCATTAGCGCACGCTAAGGCATATATGTTAGCGCACGCTAACGAAGAGTAAGTCGCATCGACCAAGTTTCGAAGTAAGCTGCAGTGAAGAAAAGCTGAACGATAGCGCACGCTACACATAAGTATTAACGCACGCTATCGAGCCGTGTTACTGTTGTGGAGGAATTCAAACACAGAATAACGTATGCAATGAAGTCATCATTAGCGCACGCTACACAGTTTGATTAGCGCACGCTAAGTTGTTTGAATCTAGTCAATCCGAACGTTGGGAAAAGCAAGTCAAAGTCAAGCATCAAACGGATAGTTTGACAAGTAAAGGCAACGGATATATTACGTTAACGCACGCTACTCAATCATGGTTAACGTACGCTAAGTAAGGGAGACAACGTACGTAAGATAGACAGTATAACGTACGCTAAAGAAAAAACGAAGCTACTGGATTGAAACTGGAAATATCTAGCGCACGCTAAGAAGGAAGGGCTAGCGCACGCTAGCTAGTCAAAACAGCCAGCAACGGCTAGTTTGTGGGAAATGCCTATAAATACCATTCCTATGGTATTGTTTGAGTACAACAACTTCAAGCAAACGAGTTATACATCTGAGAATCATATACTTATATTGTTGTTGTAATATTGAGCTTATATTGTTAGTTTGAGTGTTTATACATTCAACATTATACACGAGAGGTAAAAGAAAAGATACGATTGGATTCGGTGTTATTAGGATCAAGTATCCGGCATTGTTAGAATCGCAATCGATATCTAAGTGAGGTTTATCTAGTACCGATAGAAAGCTAGAGTGGTTGATTCCTTATCCAATAGAAAAGGAAAAACGGTTTTACTCGGACCGATAGAAGACGAGCTTGTAACGGTAATCCCTCGACCGGTAGAAGAGAGGCGTAGAGGTTTTGATCTTAAGCCTAAGGAAAAAGATACATCAAGAGAGGACGTAGGCTTCGTTAATAGCCGAACCTCTATAAATCCTTGTGTGATTTATTTCCGCAATTTATTTTCGCTTCCGCATAAAACGGCGCAAATATCCGATTTGGTACCCAACATAATCAACACAATACTGGTAATCCAACGATCCAGCGCCCTCAGCATAGATCCCCATGATGATCCCGTCGAACCAACGCATGGTGGAAAACCTGTCCAACGATCCAGCGCCCTCAGCATAGATCCCCATGATGATCCCGTCCAACCAACGTATGGTGGACATTCGATTCAGCGCCCTCAGCATAGATCCTCATAATCCCATCGGATTATTTACACAACATAAACAACACAATATGCATACACATATGCAAATCAACACGTTCATCAACATGAACAACATAACATGCACGACAACATGACAATTTACTAGGACGACTCCATGTTCAACAACATGAAAGAAAATGTAAGAGACCAAAATAAATAACACTAAACCATAATCAATATGGAATACTTGCCCCGAGTCCTTCGGGAGCAACCTCGATGTCCAATCATCATCGACGATTATCCACAACGCTCGACGATCCAAACATATCATGAACCACAAATACTCGAATCCTCATCTTTATCACAATGTATCCTCGATACCCAAATATACCAATAACCGAAATAAATCATGTACATTATGATTTAACTCCCAGAATCGGAAGAAAGATATCCAATCCAAATACCCAGAGTTCACAATAATAATCATCGTTATATGCATTATAAACGAAATGAAACTGAAATCATTCATTAAACATTATAACTGAGCAAGTAATAACTTGCCTCGATACCGATACCACGAAGTCGCTATCAACACATTGCCTTTGTCTACGAGCTCCTCAGCCCCGATCAAAAGCAATACAATGGACATACTCGAACACGACCGCAACATCCGGTTATAATCACCGATCAATAATATCAACCTATCGAAGTAATCAAATAACACATATCCGATAACAATCAACAACCGACAAAACTAACCAATCGAACTCAACGGTTCAACAAAAACCTCGAATAAATGCAGTCAGAACAAACCAAATCAAACCATCACGAATTCATAATCAAAACACGAAAATACTGCACTGACTGCCTATTTAGCGCACGTTAAACGCATAACGTAGCGTGCGCTAAATTGCTCCCAATAGCGTGCGCTAATGCTGTGCAGTGGCATGCATTCCAGGCATCGTCTTAACACTTCCATCATATCAATGATCAACTCATCTCGATATTAAGGATTTCATAACATATTCGATTCCAACTTTTATCTTTAAACACGAATCAACAAGATTCCTTCTTGTTCATATTTGGTAACTTCATAGAACAATTTACCAGTTATTATCATGAATAATCATATTCCAAAGTCATCCGTAACCTTTCCAATTTCCAGTTTTTATTCATAACAATCATGACATATATAATTCAATAGTTCTTCAAGAACACGAATTATCCGAATTCACGTTCATGATCCATAAAATGACAAAATCCGATGTGTTCTAACATCTAAGAATCCTTATTCATCATGTTCTTCGACATACAATTCATATAACTTCAAGAATCACAATAGCACCACCATAATCGTCACCATACGAAGTAACCAACGACAAAACATCAAAAATCCGAATTGAAGAAGGGAATTACATCAACATATCTCTTGAATTCCTTCCAAAACCATACGAAACATACCACACTAACTTAGCACGGTAATCCAACTCGTTATCATGCTCATCAACTCGAATATATGATTATCATCAACTCAAGAACATCAATAATCAATCCAAACGAAATCCAAAAGTGAAGAACTATTACCTTGTATAGACGAACCATGAAGGAGAACAATCAACTTCATTCCAAGAATCATCAATAATTTCAAGAACAAGACTTTAATCCATGTTCCTCAGATTAATCCTTGTTAAAGATTATCATCTCTCAGTGTTTGGGACCTCAAACTTCTCTCTAAAAACTCTCTCTCGGTTGCAAAGAAGGAATGGACGAAATGCTTCATAACACCCTTCTGTCCCTTTTTATAAAGTATATTACTAGCGTGCGCTAAACCTTATGTTTAGCGTGCGCAACAGCCTTAGCGTGCGCTAACTGACTTTGTTAGCATGCGCTATCGCAGTCCAGAGGCTACTGTCTGGCTTCGTACATGTGCTTACGTACGTAATGCCCATGCATTAGCGTACGTAACTTACACTGTCTAGCGTACGCAAGTCCTTACATTTAGCGTGCGCTAATACCAGTTGACTTGCTACAGTCTACACCTACCACGAAGATGCTCGTGACCCCACATGCCGAAAGCAACCAATAAAGCCAAGATGTCCTGTTGACCAATATACAGTTAGCGTGCGCTAATCAACATGCATTAGCGTGCGCTAACACTACATTACAACATCCGTTGACTTATCAGAACGTGCGCCGAAAGTGGCCTGGTCCACGCGTAGATTCCTTCCGATCAGACCGCATTAGCGTGCGTTATCTTATATCCGTAGCGTGCGCTAAACCTGCACGATAGCGTGCGCTACTCATGATTATCAGCGTGCGCTAATAATGTTACACTTAGCCAATTTCAGCTATTCTTGTCCAACGTCTCGACATGCCAAAAACGAACATAAGACACACTGAACACAAACACTGAATCCAATAATATTCTTAAATACAATTGTCGACCAAATACAACAATTATACCAATACTGACATCTCAGTCCTTCATTATTTTATCCATACTGTACAGATTCCACGCTGTACAACATAACTCGGATAAAATAATATTAAACATCAGTAGTAGAAATTCCGGATATTACATTCTACACCACTTAAAATAAGTTTCGTCCTCGAAACTTGAAATCCGTCATAAAACAAACAAACATACCGTTCAACCCAAAATATCCCAAAACCATCACGACAATGATCAATCATCATCACTATAGAATAACCACAACAGCATACTTACCAATGCGCAAAGTCGAGGATCTCCTGAGATACTAGCTAGTGACCTCACTGTAAAGTCTCAATACACTTTACAATCACAATTCCTTGAGTCTCAACAAAATATATCATCTTCGGATGAAGCAATCTGCCCGAATCAAATTCTGTCTGCCTGATTACATAATCAGGTCTCAATTCCGATAAGACGAATAATATACAATACATCTGCGAAACAACTGCCCAAAACAACGATACGAATCCCGAAACGTTGACACAAAATCCGAACGCTCAGATGATCACCAACAATGATCAACAATCAACCGAATTTATCATCGACATGATAAATTCCAATATGACCAACCAGAGGTCAAAACACAATCGAGAATATCATCAACGTGATAAACTCCAACACGATCAACACAGAACCACAGAAACAAATATACGAAAGAATAATATTCTCAAAATGACACACCAATCACATACAATGTATCTCAATAAACATACCCGACTGGTGAGCATACCCCTCGGCGTACGAACAACCAATCACAACCCGTCGAACATATCCAAATTATACATGGAGTGGAAATGACCAATCGATACTCAAAACAACCAGCATGAGGTCAACAACCCCAAATCTGCACTTACAAAGAAATCATTCGAAGATCACTATGGTAAAGTCGAGCTACTACCATACCAAAGTTCGGATCTCTATTCATCGTACCATAGGAATGTCATAACCAGTTCGTGAGTCACACTCGCAACTTCACTATGTTATGTACTATGCACCAAATGCGTATGTATATCAATCATACTTTCAAAACCAGTTTGAAATCATACAGCCTCGTCAAGAAGACAAATTTTCAAAAGTTCTTCCAAAAGTTTCAAAACTCAAAACATAAATTTTGGTAAGACCACGAAATAAATTTTCGAACCCACCGGCTCGCTCGCGTCCATGACGAGGATATTATAATACACCCTTTTGATGGATATGCTTGGAAGCATATAGATAGGGAGTTTCCAGAGTTTACATCAGATGTCCGAAATGCAAGACTCGGGCTCGCATCTGACGAATTCAACCCTTTTTGGCAACATAAGTCTTTCGTATAGTATATGACCGTTGGTAATGGTTCCTTACAACCTTCCTCCATGGATGTGCATGAAGAAAAAGTATAATAAGTTGACTCGCTTAGTACCTAGTCCTGGGTCCACGAAAATATATTGATGTTTATTTGAGACCTTTGATAGAGGAGCTGAAGTTGTTGTGTGAGAAAGGTCATCTGACTCACATGAGATGTTCTACTTACGTGCTATGTGTACTAGTACCATTAGTGATTTTCCTACGTACAAGATGCTGTCTGGATCTGTTATTAGTAGATATAGAGGATGTCTAGTGTGCTTGAATGTGTAATGTGTAAGGTATCATTGTTGGAAGGTTATCAGAATGCGTCACCGTCTTGTTGGAATATTTTAATCCAAATATTCATTATCGAGTTTTGATGATTACTTGTTAAACAAAGGATAACAACAAAGAAGCGAAACAAAACAACGAAGAAGTCGAAGACGCTCGGAACAGGAAAAGTTACATGACCAGATCAGTCGAGGAACGCTAACTGATCAGATCAGACAAGAAGGAAAGTTACCTGATCAGACGAGAGAAAAGTTACGTGATCAGACGAGAGAAAAGTTACCTGATCAGACGAGAGCAAAGTTACCTGATCAAGCTTAACGTATGTAACGCAAAGCAGATAACGTACGTAATGTGAAAGCTACCTAAAGTCTCACCGAAGTTACCTAATGGTATTAACGCACGCTGAGTTACAAGAATAACGCATGCTATCGAAGGAGCATAACGTACGTAACACATGGTTGATAACGTACATAATGAAGCATTGCAGAATTCAAAAAAAGAGCCGTTGAACATGACGTCATGGCATAAGTCAGCATGCAACAGATATGAAGACTTAGTATAACGTACATAATGAGGTTCTAATAACACACGTAATGGAAGAAACGAAAGCTACTGGACTAATCTGTGAAGAGCTTAACGTACGTAACAAAATGGTATTAACGTACGTAAAGCATCTAACGTACGTGGTGGATGGCTAATAACGTACGTAAAGGAGTCAGAAAGAGATAACGGCTAGTTGAGGCTTTAGAGCCTATAAATACCACTTCCTATGGTATTGAACCTACAATAATTTCAAGCAATCGAGATATTAATCAGATATTGTTATACATTCTATCGTTGTTGTATTTGAGCTTATATTGATAAGAGTTTGAATGTGATACACGAAAACTCATACACGAGAAGAAAAAGAAAGGATAAGATTGGATTCAGTGTTATTAGGATCAAGGATCTGATATTGTTAGAATCGCAATCTATATCCAAGTGAGATTTGTCTAGTACCCATAGAAAGCTAGATAGGTTGATTCTTTATCCGATAGAAAAGAAAAATGGCTTAACTTTGACCGACAAAAAGACAAGTGTGTGAATAGTTATCTCGGTTGATTCCTTCTAGGTTGGAAGACACAATGTCACAAATTCCACATAAAACTATACAATGCTCTAAACTTGATCTTGGCGGAGATCAAAAGAATTTTCAATTTGTGATTAATTGAGAAAATTAGCAATTTTTGGGTCTTAGTAAAATATTGTGTAGAGACTTTGAAAATGGAGTCATATGCTAGTATCACGGAAGATCATCGACTTCACGGACCTGTAAGTTTATTATTTTGATTATTCGATTGTGATAATGATTAGCACGTTTTAGTTATTCAATTTGTGATATATTCGGTTTTGGTTATTTAATTTGTGATCATCCACTTCACGGACCTAAAAGTGGAGTCATATGCTATATATTCGGTTTTGGTTATTCAATTTGTGATATATCGAAGATGCAATAATGATCTTAGAACGTTTAAAATACAAAAGGAGCACCGAAAGTGTTAATAGAAATAAGATTGTACTTTTTCTAGAAGGTGTTATGCGAAAGGTTCAACTTTAAGAAATCACGACAGATTTTTGATAAGTCTAAAAAATTTGGATCCGAAAAATATAGTAGATAATTGAGTTAGCTCTCCAACGATTCAAACGATAAGCAAATCAGAGTTCAGACGAAGAAGTTATGATCGAATTAGTGGAGACTGCCAACTGTATAGCACCGTCACTATGTGCGTCAGCGTCCAACAGTCGTCCGGGAATACCACGCGCGCGAGGCGTGGGTCATCGTTAATGTTGCCCGGTCAAGACCCGTCCTTTGAATTACTACCCAAATTTTAGAATAGAATTTGCCGTCTTACCATTCATATTTCGTATCTAATTTGTCCAGATCCATATATGAATTATGATTCTTTCAGAATATATTTTTATATTCTAGTTTTGAGACTTATATGTCCTCCAAAATTCTTGAAGTCTGAGCGAGTCTGGGCAGCCTTTTACTGGAGACGATCGGGAACTGTCCGACTAAATTCCCCAGTGAGTCCTTGAATTTCAGACTGGGTTGCCATTATTGAACTCGATTATCTCACAATTTGTAAGTTATTGTAGATATCGATTCTGAGAATTTTGTGTATAAAAGATCTATAAATACAAATATAGTTTGTACAATCAGTATTGAGGTCGAATACATGAACAAAATGAGCCATTTTCCAGTGAGCCCTGTTATTTTCAGTCATTTCCAGCAACATTTCTTTTGAAAGTTGATTGAGTTGCCTACTTTGAATATGTATATTTTTTAACAATAAAGTTATTTTTCGATGACATTTTGTGCATTTTGTAACCGAGTGACATGTTTATATAATACGGTTTTCCAATTCCAAGAAACCGCATATCATTTTCAATCATTTTTATCCAAGTTTTCTTGGGTCTTCCTCTACCTTTCACAACATTACTTGTTCCCCAACTTTCTAGCCTCCTCACTGGGGCATCAATAGGTCTTCTTCTCACATGACCAAACCATCGTAATCGATTCTCCATCATCTTGTCTTCTATAGACGCAACTCTTACCTTCTCTCTAATCACCTCATTTCTGAGCCGATCCTTTTTTGTATGACCACACATTCATCGTAGCATACGCATCTCTGCCACATTCATCTTTTGAACGTGACACTGTTTTACAGCCCAACACTCAGTGCCATATAACAGCGCAGGCCTAATTGCCGTGCGGTAAAATTTACCCTTTAATCTATGAGGCATGCCAGGATCACATAAAACCCCTGTGCCACTCTTCCACTTCAACCACCCTGACTTTATTCTGTGAGCCACATCGCCATCTAACTCTCCATCCTTTTGGATAATAGATCCAAGATACCGAAAGAAAGTGGATCCATGAACAACTTTCCCATCAAATGTGATCATCCCCGCCTCTCTATCACTGTTTTCGCCAAACCTACACTCCATATATTCAGTCTTACTTCTGCTCAGCCTAAAGCCTCTAGCTCCCAAAGTATCCCTCCAAAGTTCCAATTTCTGTTGCACTCCAACCTTCGTTTCATCAATCAACACAATATCATCTTCGAACATCATACACCACGGAACGTCATTTTGAATTTCTCTTGTCAATTCGTCCATGACTATGGCAAAGAGAAAAGGACTAAGAGCAGATCCTTGATGCACCCCAATCGTAATAGGGAATTCTTCTGTCCTCCGAACATTAGTACGTACACTTGTACTAGCTCCCTCATACATGTCCTTTATAATGTCAATATATTTCCGCGATACACCCTTCTTTGCTAAGGCCCACCAAAGTACTTCTCTTGGTACTTTATCATATGCCTTCTCTAAATCAATAAAAACCATATGCAGATCTTTCTTTTTATCTCGATAATGTTCCATCAACTGCCGGATAAGATAAATTGCTTCCATGGTCGATCTTCCAGGCATAAATCCAAACTGATTTTCAGTTATCTTCACACATTTCCTGATCCTTTGTTCAATCACTCGTTCCCACAACTTCATGGTATGACTCATTAGTTTAATTCCGCGATAATTAGAATTATATTGATATTTCCAACCATTGAAATTTCTGTATTTATCGAACTATAATCGAGTCAACTCTACTTTGTTATAATACAAATCCGTATACATCGAACAAATTGAATCATATATAATTGTGTTCAAGGATGGAAACTTAATAAATATGATAATTAATATTTTCTGTATGAGAACCATGAGTTTGAAAAACAATTATTTTGATGATAAAGTCCGTATTAAATTAATATGGAGTTTTTTTTACAGATACAAACATATTTTTATTGCACAACCGAAATTATTAAATATTATTTTGAAGAATAATATTATGAAACATTATTTGTTACTATATTAATTTTTGGATCGTTACAATCATTAATTGTGGGAATCGAACGTTGTAGTAATATTGCGGTGATAAGTTATTAATAGATGAATATCAATACATTGTCAAGGTGTGGAAATCAACCCTCGGGGACTAACGAATCTGCTTTATCGACCTGACTATTTCATACAAGCTTATACTTGTTCAATTTGTAATGCTTAATGAATGATTTCAGTTTCATTTCATTTATAATTCATACATCAATAATTATAAGTGACAATTTCGGAGATTTGGCTTGTATGATGTGACTGGTAGAAAATATTATCTAATTCTATGTGCTAAATGCATAATTATATAATCTTTGTCTTAGCACAACTAGATAATTTTCTACCTATTTGATTTAGACCTGGCAAACGGCGGGCTCGGCCCAAACGGGCTGGGCGAAAAATGGGCGGGCCAAATCTGTGTTGGGCCAAAAAAGCCCGATTTTTTGCGGGCCTCAACTTTTTTTTTTTGAAATATTAATTCTAAATAAATATAAAAATATTTTCGATCCTTAATTATTATATTATTCACTATACTATCACAATCAGATAAATAAATGTACAATTATTTTTATTCGATAATTACATTATTTACTACACTACCACAATTAAAAGACAAATATATAAATATTTTTATTTGATCATCATATCATTTATTACTACTACTTTCTTATAAAAATCATAAAATAATATTATTATTGATATGAGATACAACAAAGTAATCACAAAGTCCCATAAAAAATAAAATTACATCAATAATTAGCATATAGATGTAATATAATCTAACAAATAAGAAATTTTTTAAATATTATAATTACATATAACATAAATCTAGAAAAATCGAAGAGAAGCCGCCATGTGGCCGGCCTCAACAGGCGGGCCATCTAGGTCGGGCCAAAGCCCGATTTTTGACAAAAATATGAGGCCAACGCCTGTCCAAAATGGGCGTATTTTACCAGCCCAGCCTGAACTGCTTTGCCAAATCTAATTTGATTTATGAAGGTAACTTACTTCACTACTGGAATTTATTCATTATTTCAAGTATTTATTATTCTTTTAGAGCCAAAATAATTATTGGATCAAGAAATAAATAAAATGGTAACTGAGGAATCATACTTCTAAAAGGAGAGAAATCATTCAGCCGAGAGTTCCTTGAAGGAAGGAAATACATGAGCTATTTCTTATAAATAGGAGAGAAGAAGACGAGCTATTTCTTATAAATAGGAGAGAAGAAGACAAAATAATCAACATTACACAAAAGATATCTCACGGTACATCTTGAGGAGGAACAGGAGGCCAGCCATCATCACAAGGCACAGGTCCCGACGCAAGAATAGAAGTGAATTATAGGGCGGCACAAAATCAGGATTTCTTGGGTCGAACGTGTGAACTCAATATCATGTCTAATTCTATCGTTTTGATTCCTAATGCATCTAACGAACAAGATTTGAAGAGATTGTTTTGAACCCTTCTTCTAGATAGGTTTAACCGAAGACTTTGTTTTGATCAAATAAAATTTAAGAAACGACTAGAGTCAACAGAGCTTGTTGTTGATTTCGAAATAGGAATTCACTGGGAATAAAGGAAAGATAATTGATCAATTAATACATAAATTAAATTAGAAGGGGTGATAACAGAACTAAAAACTAGATATTAATCGCAATCGTTTTTCCTTATTATATATATTTTCACTTCCTCTTTTTATTGGCCTACTTATTGTTTTATTTTATCTTGTTTACTTTAAATCAATCAAACCTCATTTTTTAGTATATCTAGTATTATTTAGTACTACCGTAATTTTACTATTTTTGCTCCCCAAAAATATTCAACTCTATAAGTTCAATTAACTCATCCGTTCCTCGTGGGTTCGACCCTTACTCACCAATACTACTATTTAGTATAAGTAAGTCAAGAAACTTTTAAATATTTAATTTTGACGCGTCTCGAGAGTGGATCATGATGTTTTTTGATTTTGGAGTTAAATCATAATGTATATAATTTATATTCGTATTGGTATACTTGAGAATTGAGTATACAAGGATAAGGGTACAAGTTCCTACGGTGTTCGGTATCATCTTATTATCTCAGAGTACAACCTATGGAATATAGTAAGAATTGTCTTGAAAAAGATGAGCTTCCCGGATGATACTGGCTATGGCGTATTTTTGAAAATCGTGTATTATATTCCGCTGCAAATGTATTTCTATTGTGTTTATACCAACTGCTTGTGTATTTTAAAATGGTCTTTTGGTACTTTAAAAATTAAGTTTATTTTGTAAAATTGATTCCCTGAACTCTTTTGTCCGTATATATAAGCGGTGGCTTAACGAACATTTTGAAACTGTCGAGTTTTGGTATTTTGGCCTTGAACTTTTAAATGAAATTTTTACGACGGTATTGGGAAAATAGATTGCTGGAGAGTATTTGAGTATTTAAAATAAATTACCGTATTTGGTCTCTTGCCGTGTTTGAAATGATTCTGAAAATAATTTTTAGCCTTATGGGTTCTGGCGTGGGGTCCATGAACCTGTAATATCTCAGTTGGTTTTTTGGGTGTTACATATATAGATGGTGGATAAAATGAGAATGACTTTTTGAATAAAAATAAGAATAAATTTGAATCATTGAATTTTGGATGGTCTATGGTCCTGATTGGCTTATGCGTGTAATATATGTATTTTGTGCATCAAAATTGCAATGCATTAAATTTATGCATTATATGCATCAAAATATCAATGCATTAAAATATTTCATTCCATGCATGCATTTTCATGAGAATAAATCTTGATCATCTATTTAATCAAGATCTATAGATTAAATTTATTCTTATTTTTTAACTTAAATCTCATTCTTATGAGAATCATGACCTATATATATATATATATATATATGTGCTATTTCTATTTCATATTAATTAATGTTTTGTTTTTTATGGTTGAACTTTGACCATAGATTATTTCAGAAAACACAATTATAAAATTTATACAAATTATATTGGTAGATTCCTAATAAGTATTTTTCCAAATTAATTTTTAATGATTTTAGTTATTATAATTTGAGAAATAAATTATAGTCAAAATTAAAAATAAAATATTAAAAAATATAATTTAATATGAAGCTGGAGGAGTACATATCCTCCAACTCATTATAATTGACGTTTAAGGATGTTTCACACAAATTAAGAAGATCGTTAAATAGCAATAAATGTAGGTTTATTGTTACATTTTTATTCTCATTAAAGTATTTATGAGGGACTATGAAGTAATGATAATTACAAATATGTATGTTCCATGCAACAAGTAGAATGACAAAATTGAGAAGAGAGAAAATTTGTTTTGACCTTTTACGTATAGTATTATTTTTTTTGTCCCAAGTTTAGCAACAACTCTTTTGATACCCAAATTATCGAAATTGACCTTTACTCTAGACGTACCTGGGCTTTTAGGCCCGCCGGTTTTGGCCCTAAACCGGCCCTAAGTCAACGGTTTTAGCCCGAGACCGAAAAGCTAGGGCCGGAATCGGACCGGGACCAAAAAGCTAGGGCCGGGCTAGGGTCGGGGGAATTGGGACCGAGGACCGGCGGTTAGGGCCCGTCGGTTTACATCGGCCCACCGGGCCGGGCCGGACCGACGGGCCTAACGGGAAAATCTGAAAAAAAAAAAGGCAGTAGTCCAGTGACTGCTGCCAACTGCCATGCCAACGGCTCCTTCCACAAAATAGCCGTTGGCAGCCACCTTTCCACCCCCAAACTTCCCCATTAATCCCCCCTTTTCTCTACCCATCCCCACTATAAATACTACATCTTCCTAACTCAAAATTCACCAATAATCACACTCTAATTCTCTCTAAAAATTCAATCTCTACTCTCTCTACTATACTCTCTATTCTACTATCTCCATGTCTACCTCAAAGAACAACAACAACAAGGGTAAGGGCAAGGCCATTGAACTTGGCCAACGAAGTGGAGGAGGAAATTTTCAACCTCAAACTCAAAGGCCTAGAAGGGCCGATTTGGCAAAGGAAATTTCTAGACAAGTCGCCGAACGAATTCAAGCCGAAGAAGATGCCCGATTTGAAGAGATGGTTCATACGATGGAGAGCACGGGATACGAATTTCGTGGCTCAACAAATGATGATGAACATGAAGAGGACGAAGAGCACGAAGAAGACGAACAAAACCAACCTCCTCCTCCGCCAACAAGTAAGCCTAAGCCTCTCAAGTCCGAAATCTTCGTTAAACATTTTAAAAGAGAATTGGCTCCTATCAACGAAGGAGAACCTCCTTTATCCGATGGTCGAAAGAGATTCATTGCTTATTGCAACTATTGCACAAAGCACTACAAATGGATCGAGAATGGAGGCTACGGAACACTACAAAGGCACATGAAGGGGTTTCATCCTTTCGAGTATGGAATATCTACTACTCAAACGCAAATTTGAGGTACTACTAGTTCAACTTCGGCGACGGGTATGTCTTCTTCCGCTTTATTTAAATTTGAAAAAAATCGATATGAAGATGCTTGTGCTAGATATTGTGCCATGGAAAAACAACCTTTTAATTATGCGGATAGAATACGTATGAAGCTTCTTATAAAGATGGTTTGGGGCCCAATGTTAGCAAGGTAGCTAGAACTCAAATGCTTAAGAGAATTAGGAGACAATGCTTTGACAAAAAACAAGATTTAATGAAATATTTAGTTCGTTTGTCTCAAAAAGTTTCTATTTGTGTCGATGTTTGGACCGATGCTTATAATAAAAATAGTTACATGGGAATTACTTGTCATTGGATTGATGCAAAATGGATTATGCAAAAACGTTTGATTGCCTTTAGGGAGTTTGAAGAGCCTCACACGGCTCAAAATATTGCTTTAATTATTATTACGGTTTTGAATGAGTATTGTTTGGTTAACAAGGTATTTTCCGTTGGTTTTGATAATGCATCGGCGAACACCGCTAGTATTTCGGAACTTGTTGAAGCATGTGCACCATCATTTGAAGGAAAATATTTTCATTCTAGATGCATTTGTCATATTTTAAATTTATGTGTTCAAGATGCGCTTAGTATTTTTCAAGATTCCGTTGTTCCTATTAAAAATACCGTTAAGTATTTGCACAAATCAAAAACTTTGGGGGAAAAATGGCATTCATATTGTCGTGCAAAGGTATTGTTTATACTTGTTTCAAATTAGATGTATCTCATCGTTGAAACTCTACTTATGAGATGATTAATAGTGTTGGGATTCGGTGCCTTAAAACGAAGGCCCAGCGGAAGCGGTAAAACAAAAATTAATTCGATCCGAATCCCTACGAGGATCGATCGAGCTACGTATATACGAATATCAAAAACGAATTCACAAGAGATATAGAAACTCACCCTTGTAGTCCGTTGATTAGATGGATAACCTTCTCTTGAGCTATTCCCCAAGCTCTTGGACGATCCAACACCGAAAGCACCGCGTCTCTACTTGCCACGCGCCGGAGAAACGACCGGAACAACAATCACTTTGCTATCCTCCGAGGATACGGCTAGAGCTAAGTGATGAAGCTTCCAATATGAAATTATAACACTCTAAGTGTATAACTCACAATCTCTCTTTTATTTCTCAATTTTCTTCCAAGAAAAATCAAGAACTTGATGAATAAAGAGGAAGATGATGAAGAAGACTTGGAGAAGTCTTTTCTCTCTCTCTCTCTTCTCTTATTCACGTAGGAATCAAAGTATCTTAGAGATATGAAAGTCTTCCTCCTTTTATTCTTATTCCACCCTCATGTGTACAACTCATGTCACATGAGATCAAACCCCACAAAGTCATCTTTTTCATATAAAATGAAAACAATAAGACAAGAGGAAAGTGGGTGGAACTTAGGGGGCGGCTACCATGCAGAAACGGATGAGTTCGGTTCGTTTCAGACTCCCGTGAGTCCAAACAGATAAACTACGATTCCGTTCCGATGTATTTGTATCGATTAATTAATCCAATTAATTAAACATATCAAATACAAAATAACATAATTAATTTCTCCAAGAAATAATTATATTCATGAATTAAATTAATCAACCAGTGATATATTTAATTCATTAAGCCGTAAATCAATTTATCTGATAAGTCGATTTAAACATCCAATGTCCCAAGTTTAGATATCCAATATCTAATATTCATAATGAGAGAATTAGCTTGATTCATTCCGTCGTCAATCCTATTGCGCGACTCGGTAGGTCCGTCTCAGTCAGCAATGGGAGGAACCAAAGAGTAGTAGCACCACCTAGCCAGCCTGGCGGCTACACTGCACCCTTAATCGAGAACGAATGATTGGGATCATTCAAGAACCATTCTGTCGTGAATACCGGTATATGTATAAACCCTTCTTTCAAATGTCCCGATCAAGTTATAGGGTCACGATCACCAAACCCTATCTGTACTTGACGCTATGCATGCGTTAATGCAAATCGAGATCATCGAGCCGTCGTGTATCTAATACAACTAGCTCCAATGCTTTGGCCAAAGACTTATGATCTCATCGCAATAACCGCATAGGACATATAACCCGCTCGATAGAAGGAGAAAGAATTCTATCTTGGTATTCATAGGACCTGCTACTTGCCCGTGAAGATGCACGTCGAGGTTGACCCCGTCTTCCGGTTTACAGGTCGAACTACTCTAATGAAAATCTTGACGTCACAAGCACATCCCTACTAAATCCTCAAGTCGAAGGTTCACGAGTACCTATCACAACCTTTCGATTCCGTCATTGATCGTCCCGAGTGAAATCCATGTGACGAATCGAGGGTGAGTCGTTGAGTATACTAATCCAATTAGCATACCTATAACGTGTGCTCCCACTAACCATTAGTGTTCGGTGCACTCTCCATGTCAAAGAACACGTTATACAAGTCTTCACATAAACTTAACGCCCAGTCAAGTTTCATCGACTTGCTAACGATTAAGTATTTGAGCTATAACCTTTCCAGTGCCGACCCCCTTATCCAATAAGGAGTGGAACGTTTTGCTCTCAAATACACGAACTAGTTTCTATATGTTTATTTACGAGTTAGGAATGCCAGTAACTACCAGTAAATAAAGAAACATTCATTTGCCTTATATAAATGGTTTACATAATTACAAGTATAATGCCCTCACTCAACAACCTCTGAGTGGCATTCGAGGGCATACTCCTAACAATCTCCCACTTGCACTCAATGCCACACACTATGGTATCTAATACCCATGTTCTCCAGATGACGCTCCAAGCTAGTCTGAGAAAGTGGCTTGGTCAGTGGATCGGCGACGTTGTCGGCCGAGTCTACTCTGTGCAGCACAATGTATCCCTTGCGAACAAATTCTCTTACGAGATGATACTTCCTCTCAATATGTTTGGTGCTGTTGTGAAACCTCGGCTCCTTGGCCTGCGCTGACTCGTCGTTTTCGCGATGCAGTAGACAGTGACTCGGCACATGGTATCATTTGAAGTTCTCCCAGAAACTTCTTAATCCAGAACCCTTCCTTGGAAGCCTCCGAGGCTGCTTGATACTCAGCCTGACAGGTGGAATCAGCAGTCGCGCTTTGCTTGGCACTACGCCAAGATACTGCTCCTCCATTAAGAGTAAATATGTAGCCAGAAGTGGACATCGAGTCGTCCTTCAGTCCTTGAAAGTCCGAATCAGTGAATCCCACCACATCCAATTCTCCACCGCCATACACAAGAACCATATCTCTAGTTCTTCTCAAGTACTTGAGAATGTTCTTTCTGACGATCAATGTTCTCTACAGGTTTGCACGAAACCTACTCACCACGCTTACAGCATGCGCGATGTCAGGTCTTGTACACAACATAGCATACATAAGGCTACCCACGGCCGAAGCATATGGTATATTACTCATTTCCTTGCGTTGTTCCTCACTTTGAGGACACATCTTCAAGGTGAGTTTTATTCCATGTTGCATCGGTAGGAACCCTCTTTTAGAATCATCCATCTTAAATCGCTTTAAGATCTTATCTATATAGAGGGCTTGGGAAAGGCCTATTGTTCTCTTCGCTCTATCCCGGTAGAGCCGAATACCAAGAATATAGGTTGCTTCTCCCAAGTCTTTCATGGAGAAATTACTCGAAAGCCAAGCTTTCACATAACTAAGCATTCCCACATCATTTCCTATTAGTAGAATGTCATCTACATATAGTACTAAGAATGCGATCTTGCTCCCACTAACCCTCTTGTATACACAAGGTTCCTCTTCATTTTGCACGAAATCAAACTCTTTGATTGCCTCGTCAAAACGAAGGTTTCAACTCTGCGACGCTTGCTTGATCCATAAATGGAACGCTGAAGCTTGCACACTTTACGAATATCGACTTGCACACAAAGCCTTTAAGGCTCCATATAGATTTCCTCCTCGAGGAATCCATTAAGGAAAGCCGTCTTTACGTCCATTTGCCATATCTCATAATCGTGGTAGGCAGCTATAGCAAGCATCATGCGAATAGACTTGATCATGGCTACGGGTGAGAAGGTATCGTGGTAATCGATCCCTTCCTTCTGGGTATAACCCTTTGCCACAAGCCTGGCCTTATAGGCGTCAACCTTGCCATCACCATCAGTCTTTCTCTTGTAGATCCACTTGTTCCCAATAGGCACTATGCCCTTGGGGCGGTCTACTAGAGTCCAGACTTGATTGACATGCATCGAGTCTATCTCAGCTTCCATAGCTTCACGCCATTTCGCGGAGTCTACATCCACCATCGCGTGGTCATAGGTCGTCGGGTCGGTCTCTTGGCTATCACTTGGAACCTCATGGAGACCCAGCTCCTCCAAGTGCACAAGCCCATACCTCTCAGGTAAATGAGACACCCTACTAGACCTATGAGGTGGTTGTACTTGTGTTTCAGAAGGTTCGGTTCCAGTTTCTTGCACAGGTGTCTCCTGAGGAGTTTCATTATAATCTTCTAAAGAAATACTTCTACCTGCTCCGCCTTCCTGAATGAACTCATCTTCCAGGAAGTGTGCTTGTAAAGCAACAACGATCCTTCGATCTTCGGGCATGTAGAATAGATATCCCATCGTTCCAGACGGGAATCCAATGAAACGTCCCTTCGCAGACCTAGCTTCCAACTTTTCCACCTTAGTCTTCTTAACATAAGCGGGACATCCCCAAATCCTAATATGATTAAGACTTGGTTTCCTTCCTTCCCACATCTCATGTGGAGTTTTAGGAACGTATTTGGAAGGACATCTGTTCAAGATATACGCGGCAGTCAGGAGTGCATACCCCCAGAGGTAAATCGGCAAGTCAGTATAGCCCAGCATGGAACGGACCATGTTCAACAGGGTCCGGTTCCTTCTTTCTGACACACCATTTAACTGAGGAGTACCTGGAGGTGTTAGTTGTGAAACTATTCCATGTTCCTTAAGGAACTCGTCAAACTCTGTACTCATATACTCACCACCTCGGTCCGACCGAAGTGCTTTGATATGATTACCAGTTTGTTTCTCGACTAGGGCCTTGAATTCCTGGAATTTCTCAAAGGCCTCGGATTTATGTTTCATTAAGTATACATAACCATACCTAGTATGATCATCTGTAAACGTAATGAAATATTGATATCCATCACGTGATGCCCAAAGCACCACAAACATCAGTATGGATTAATCCCAGTTTATCAGCGGCTCTTTCAAAAGTCCCTGTGAAGGGGGAGTTTGTAATACCCGGATGTAATTCAGTAATTATCATTCAGTATTTATCATTCAGTAATTGATACTCAGTAATTTTCACTCATTATTAATCAATTGTCACTCAGATTCAGTCATGGTATTCATCATTCAGAGTAATTGTATCGTATATCAATCGTCATTCATCACTAATCGGATTGGAGTTTCGTGCCGCGTTTATCATCATTGTCATTTCGTTGCGAGCTGTGCGTGAGGAGTAGCGCACGCTACATAATCCTTTTAGCGTACGCTAATTGGGTATAGGTAGCGCACGCTACCACTCAGCTTTAGCGCACGCTAAGGTTGTCTGTTGCCGATCCGGAAGGTACCGACTGCAGTGAGATTATTTGTAGCGCACGCCACGAGTGGTAAGTAGCGCGCTAACGGGTTGTAGTAGCGCACGCTATATGTGTGGAGTAAGCGCGCTAGGGACGGATCGAGTTGAGTCCGGTGGCTCTTTGCCTTCGATTATTTCATAGCGCACGCTATGTGTTGTTGTTAGCGTCGCGCCGATATATTAGCGCACGCTAAACTATGATTGTAGCGCGCACGCTATCGAGGTCGAATCGGAGGGCGATTTTACGGACTCCGATCGGGCATCAATATATCGTTAGCGCACGCTAATAATGGATCATAGCGCACTCTAGTAGTATTGTCGTAGCGCACGCTACAAAAGGTACGTAGCGCGCTACCGTGTTCGGACAAAGGAGTACCGGAATACCCAAATTTCCCGTTAGCGCACGCTACGCATTAGTGCTAGCGCACGCTAACTCTTGACTATAAATTGGGCCTGTTTAGTCAGAGTTCGTCATTTATCATCCTAATCTCTTTCTCTCGTCGGTTCTTGGCGATTTGGGCGATTTTGAGGGTATTCTTCAAGGTGTAATCATCAATCATCATATTCAAGTCTTTGAGTTGGATTATCATCACTTCATCATCTCAATACATCAAATCAAAGGTATTAATTTCTTGGATCTTGGATTTCGGATTTTGAGTTTTTCCTTCCGATTTCTTCGTAAGCTTGGATTATCATCGGAATATGTTAGATATGGATTATCTACCTTGGATAAATATATTCCTACGGATTTAATGGTTATTTTCGGAACTATTTCAAGAACCCTTGGGGTTGACTTTGGTTAATTGGGGATTTTCCGATTGATGTTGTTGTAACCATGAATTATGGATTCCTAATGGATTATTGATGTCATTGAAGTGTTTTGTTAGTTCGAAATACTCATTTTGGTTTGGTTTCGACATATTCGGGATTGGATAATTCCGAAGTTGTGTGGTTGGTTATGTATTCGTTGGAATGCCTTATGAGTTTGATTATCGTTGTTCCCGAAGTTGTGTGGTTGGTTATGTATTCGTTGGAATGCCTTATGAGTTTGATTATCGTTGTTTCGACCGTTGGGTTAGTCGTGTTTTGTTACTTGATGCGTGTATTGAACGATTGTTGGTAATTATTGTTATTCAAGGTTGTTCGAGCGATCGGTATCTTGGTTAGGACGTTGTTCGTGGACGGACATTCTTCATCGGTATTGGGTAAGTTAATTCTTACTCGGTTAAAAGGATATTCATTCCTTTTGTCGTTGTTCATTCATAATCATAACTCATTCATCATTGTATTAATCGTATCAAAACTCGTCATTGTCAATTAATCACCTCAGTCATAAGGAACGACGGTTCCGATCATTTCATTGAGCTATCATTCATTTCACCATCATTCAATCTTGGTGAGTCATTATTCATTTTCATTGTCACTTTTGTCATATTGTGGCATTAGGGTCATCTTGGCGTGCGTTGGTATGTGTAGGATTTTCATGTCGGGCACATTATAGTCGTGTGTTGGTTGGTGGCCTCACATTGGATCGTGCACACGAGTCGATTGCTCGTGAGACCGATTAGGTACAAGACCACGCGTGTTTGATCGTTGGTGGCTTGTGCACGGACACATTTCCATCCGGACGTAGTGTGGCGCCATTCCTTTGAGCCGCATCGATAGTTGATTCATATAGCATGTTTGATTGCGTATGTTTCAATGAATAATTCATAATTTCGTATATATCATGATTGTGTATTTTCAACCCTTGAGGATTGTTGTTCTTTGTAATCGACCCCGTTTGGGGATTTTGTTTTTCGTGTCATGGCAAGGCAAACGACGGGAACAAGATGTTGATGTCGAGGAGTCCTAGTGATACTAGTAGGGGCCCCGATCTTTCAGCTTATTCATGTTATTGTCCTTCATTTTCCATTGCAGACTTTCATTTGAATACTCCGTTTCATTCGGTGTTGTGTATTTTATCTTCATATAAAATACACTAGTATTCAAAGGTTGTCTGGTGTGTTGTAACTAAACTCCTCATCGGAGTAATTATTGTTGTAATGTAGTTCGGTACTACATTTATCTTGTGTAATTCATTCATTTTCATTTGCTCGTGGGTCCTACTGGGGATCTACAGACCGTAATATCCGCCTAGTTTGGGGTGTTACGAGTTGGTATCGGAGCGTGGTTTTGAATACTACTCTCCAAGTCATGTCTCATTTGAAATCATCGTCATCGGACTAGTATCATTGGACTTTCGCGTCACGTGTGACCTGTGCATGCCGAGCCAATCGCATCAAAGAACTGTAAGACTTCTAACGCCATGGTATAATTTCTGGCAATAGTCATTCATTCATCATTCATCATTTAACAATCCTCAAATATCATCATTCATTATGATCGGCACGATCATATTAACTCATCAATCACTCAATTCATTTCATTACTCAGTTAATAATGAGGACGATCATGTTAACTCGTTAATTACTCAATTCATTTCATTACTCGATTGTCAACTGATGATCATATTATCAATCTTGTTAAGTTATTCAAGATAATCATTTCAAGAATTTCATCGATAATCATGTAACTTCAAGAATCATTCATATAATCACTAAGTTAGAGCATGTATACTCATTTTCATCATCTCATGACATAATCATAACGTGCTAATCATGCGGAAATATAATCATTATGCGACCTTCCTACTTCAAGATGGAGAGAGCTATCGTGGATGCACGGGGAGAGGCAGTGCGGACCGAAACCCGAGAAATAATCACTGTCACGGAAATCGTGCTCAGACTCGGCTCGACTGTAAGATGTTCGGGTTGATCCACTCACTTTTATGCAGCCATGATGACCCATGTGCGCTTGCTCAATCATCATTGCGCCACTGACCGGATTAATCGAGAGAACTCTCCGTATGAGATGGCTACTAAGGAAAGTCTTGAACAACAACCTTCATCTTTCAAAGCAAGAAATCAACGGCGTAATCGGTCCGAAGGCGGTTGGTCAACCTCCAAGAAACCTCGTATGGTCCTACCGCTTTCGAGGCCCTCCTACGGCACCTAATCTCGCGGATCTCGGTCCCGGCAAGCTCGGCCATCATCTGCTTCAACCGTGGGGCGCGGCCATTTCAAGATTAGGTGTACGACGCCGTCTATCACATGTCATAATTGTGGTAATTTTGGGCATAAGGCCCGTTTTGCCGAAAGAACTCCAAGTCGGCCCGGTGGCATCTCGTGCCCCGGCAACCAAATGCTTGAATCGATCGCTTTGTCAACGCTGCTTAAGACAATGGAAGCAAATAGAGTGGGAGCTCGTATTTATCGACGGAGCGTCGGTCGGGGCCGGCAGTCCCGGATTCATGTGATGAAGAGGATCGACGATCCGTGGCCGAACGATCTCGTATACTCGTAATTTTATTTCAACCGTGTGTACCTTTTGATATCGGTGCACCGCATTCATTCATTTTCAAGTCATGATTGAATAAACTTAATTTGATAGTCCTATTGCTTTTGGACCTCATACCATCTGTACATTGACGATAGAAGATTTTCTAAATCATACCTGTGGTAAGCTTAATGACCGCAATTGGTCGGTGGACCTAATCGTGGTGAATTTATCTAAGGACGATGTAATATTGAGTGTTAATTAGATGGATTGTCATGATGCCGTTCTCAATGTTCGTAGCGCATGGTCACTATCATTTTCGCTGTGGTCGTCGAATGTGTACTTTCAGGAGGTAATCCCCGTTGTCCCGTAAGGATTACTATTATGATGGAAGCAGAGAAATTCCGCAAGCAAGTTGTTCACCATTCATCAGATCATTTTCATCGATTGGCCTTCCTAAGGCAATCGAGTTATTCATCATTCATCAGATCATTTTCATCGATCGCCTTTCTAAGGCAATCGAGTTATTCAATCATTCATCAGTATCATTTTCATCGATTGGCCTTTCTAAGGCAATCGAGCTATTTAATCATTCATTGTATCATTTTCATCGATTGGCCTTTCTAAGGCAATCGAGCTATTTAATCATTCATCAGTATCATTTTCATCGATCGCCTTTCTAAGGCAATCGAGTTATTCAATCATACATTGCATCATTTTCATCGATTGGCATTTCTAAGGCAATCGAGATGTTCAATCATTCATTGTATCACTTTTTATCGATTGACCATTCTCGCAATCGAAATGTTCAATCATTCGTGGTATCATTGTCATCGTTTGACGATGTATTCCGAACGAGTTATCCGGTTTCTTTCTCATAGAGTAGTGGAATTCGGGAGTGAGTTGAGCCGTCGCCCCATTATCGAAGACACCGTATCGGATGGCCCAGGCCAAATGCAGGAGTTGAAGATTCAACTTGAGGATTAGTTCGAGAAAGGTTATCTCCGACTGAGTGTGTTCCCGTGGGGAGCACCGGTGTTATCTGTCAAGGAGAGGTATGGTTCGTTCGTGTGTGTATTATTATCAGAGTTGAACAGGTGAGGATCAAGATTAGTATCCTCTATCTCGTATCGACGATCTTTTGGATCAACTTCAGGAGCTTCAAGATCTTCCAAGATCGACTTAAGATCTGGATATCATCGATTGCCATGGATTCGAGAGTCGGATATCACGAGGACGGCTTTTCGAACACGCTATGGTCGTTATGAGTTTGCGGTTATGCGGTTGGGTTGATTATTGCACTGCGGTATTCATGGAGTTAATGAATCGGGTTTTCATCGACTTTTGGATCAGCTTTGTTGTTGTCTTCATCGATGACATTTTGATTATTCTCGTGACCGGAGGAACACGAGGTTCATTTTCATCAGTGCTAGACGTGTTAAGACGAGAGCAACTTTATGGGAAGTTTTCCAAAGGTGAGGCCGGATGTCCGGTGACTTTTCTCGGACTGTAATTTCATACCGATGGAGTGCGTGTTGATCCTCGAAGACGAAGGCTATCCAAGATTGGTCACCTCCGAAGAATGTTAAGCAAATCCAAACTTTCTCGGATTAGCCGCTATTATCGGCGGTTTGTGGAAGGATTTTCTAAAAATTGTTCGATTAATTCATTCATCACTCACCAATCTCATTGTTCAATCAATTCATTCATCACTCACCAATCTCATTGTTCACCAATTCATTCATCACTCGCTTAATCTCATTGTTCAATTAATTCATTCATCACTACCAATCTCATTGTTCAGCTTAATTCATTCATCACTCACCAATCTCATTGTTCAATCAATTCATTCATCACTCCAATCTCATTGTTCACCAATTCATTCATCACTCGCTTAATCTCATTGTTCAATTAATTCATTCATCACTCACAATCTCATTGTTCACCAATTCATTCATCACTCGCTTAATCTCATTGTTCAATTAATTCATTCATCACGAGTCAATCTCATTGTTCGATTAATTTATTAACCATCCATCCATCTCACGGTTCGATTGTTGATCTTGTGAATCAAATTTTTCAATCTTGTGAACTTGTTCAAGGTAATCATTTCAGAATTTCATCGATAGGCTTGTCACCTCACTTGATTTTTCATGCGATCTTCTCATATTACGCGTCATGTCGACGATCGTTTTATTGCATTATTAATGCATCCATTTTGTTAGAGCATGTATGCTCATTGTTATCATTTCATCTCGTAATCATAGTGCAATCTTCATACGAGATCTGTGATTATCACGTGACTTTCCCGCCTCGGTATGGAAGGAGTTCCGAGGACATCGGACTCCGACGTCCAAGAGATCGCTTCTAGTCGTATTCATGCCGGGAGAGCATCTTCATCTCGCATAACGAGTTCGACCGTTGTTTGCTTAAACAGTGATACAACGGACATTCATCACGGTGTTGAGCAAGTTAATTCTTGCTCAAGAATAGGATAATCATTCATTTCATCGTCGCTCAATTGTTCGCATAGGTCATTCATCATATATCAATCACGTTAAGACTTATATTTATCAACCAATCATTCACTTCACGGGAACAATGGTTCCAATAATTTCATTTGAGTTATCACTCATTTCGTTATTAGTTCACCTCGGCGAGTTATTCTTGATCCTTGTCGGATATCTAATCATTTATCATTCATCTTAGTCACTCTCGCTTTTGGTAACCTTTCGGGTCATTTTAAGCGGTGAGTTCAGTTTGGGTCTTCGTCGAATCGTTGGGATCGAGGAGATCGATGGTATGGAGGATATCGATGTTGGGTACATTTGATATATAGCCTTGTCTTCGATGACTATATAACTCAATCCGTATTAATGTGTCATGGTTGTGGATCATTTATTGTTGATCTATCTTATAATGATCGTATTTGAGAATCTTGAGATTTTGAGATCGTTTGATGCATTCCTTTTGGTGTCATACCGAGACTTCGTGATATTTTTGGGAAATCGCTCATTGTGATCCGAGACGCCAAGACTTGGGGACTTGGGCGTGCGATTGATTTGGTCCAGAACTATTTGGACATTATTGTTTGCGATCGTGATGGATAGTTCATGTCCCGAGTTGTTTACCCTTAGTTTCGAGGACGAAACTCTTTTAAGGGGGTGTATGTAATACCCGGTTGTAATTCAAGAATTATCATTCAAGATTTATCATTCAAGAATTGATACTCGAATTTTCACTCATTATTAATCAATTGTCACTCGATTCACCATGGTATTCATCATTCGAGTAATTGTATCGTATATCAATCGTCATTCATCACTAATCGGATTGGAGTTTCGTGCCGCTTATCATCATTGTCATTTCGTTGCGAGCCGTGCGTGAGGAGTAGCGCACGCTACATAATCCTTTTAGCGTACGCTAATTGGGTATAGGTAGCGCACGCTACCACTCGGCTTTAGCGCACGCTAAGGTTGTCTGGCCGCACCGGAAGGTACCGGACCGCAGTGAGATTATTTGTAGCGCACGCTACGAGTGGTAAGTAGCGCGCGCTAACGGTTTGTTGTAGCGCACGCTATATGTGTGGAGTAGCGCGCGCTAGGGACGGATCAGTTTGAGTCCAGTTGCTACTGGACTGCACTGGATTATTTCATAGCGCGCGCTATGTGTTGTTGTTAGCGTACGCAACCGATATATTAGCGCACGCTAAACTATGGTTGTAGCGCACGCTATCGAGGCCGATCGAGGGCGCATGGGCTCGACTCCGATCGGGCATCAATATTTCGTTAGCGCACGCTAATAATGGATCTTAGCGCACGCTAGTAGTATGGTCGTAGTGCACGCTACAAAAGGTACGTAGCGCGCTACCGTGTTCTGGACAAGGGTACCGGAATACCCAAATTTCCCGTTAGCGCACGCTACGCATTGTGGCTAGCGCACGCTAACTGCATCGACTATAAATCGACAGTTTAGTCGAGTTCGTCATTTATCATCCTAATCTCTTTCTCTCGCTTCGGTTCTTGGCGATTTGGGCGATATTGAGGGTATTCTTCAAGGTGTAATCATCAATCATCATCATCAAGTCTGTGAGTTGGATTAACATCACTTCATCATCTCCAAAACATCAAATCAAAGGTAATAATTTCTTGGATCTAGGATGTCGGATTTTGAGTTTTTCCTTCCGATTTCTTCGTAAGCTTGGATTATCATCTAATATGTTAGATATGGATTATCTACCTTGGATAAATATATTCCTACGGATTTAATGGTTATTTTCGGAACTATTTCAAGAACCCTTGGGGTTGACTTTGGTTAATTGGGGATTTTCCGATTGATATTGTTGTAACCATGAATTATGGATTCCTAATGGATTATTGATGTCATTGAAGTGTTTTGTTAGTTCGAAATACTCATTTTGGTTTGGTTTCGACATATTCGGATCGATAATTCCAGTTGTGTGGTTGGTTATGTATTCGCTGGAATGCCTTATGAGTTTGATTATCGTTGTTTCGACTGGGTTAGTCGTGTTTTGTTACTTGATGCGTGTATTGAACGATTGTTGGTAATTATTGTTATTCAAGGTTGTTTGAGCGATCGGTATCTTGGTTAGGACGTTGTTCGTGGACGGACATTCTTCATCGGTATTGGGTAAGTTAATTCTTACTCGGTTAAAAGGATATTCATTCCTTTTGTCGTTGTTCATTCATAATCATAACTCATTCATCATTGTATTAATCGTATCAAAACTCGTAATTGTCAATTAATCACCTCAGTCATAAGGAACGACGGTTCCGATCATTTCATTGAGCTATCATTCATTTCACCATCATTCAATCTTGGTGAGTCATTATTCATTTTCATTGTCACTTTTGTCATATTGTGGCATTCCGGGTCATACTGGCGTGCCGGTTGGTATGTGTAGGATTTTCATGTCGGGCACATTATAGTCGTGTGTTGGTTGGTGGCCTCACATTGATCGCACACGAAGTCGATTGCTCGTGAGACCGATTAGGTACAAGACCACGCGTGTTTGATCGTTGGTGGCTTGTGCACGGACACATTTCCATCCTGACGTAGTGTGACGCCATTCCTTTGAGCCGCATCGATAGTTGATTCATATAGCATGTTTGATTGCGTATGTTTCAAATGTAATAATTCATAATTTCGGATATATCATGATTGTGTATTTTCAACCCTTGAGGATTGTTGTTCTTTGTAATCGACCCCGTTTGGGGATTTTGTTTTTCGTGTCATGGCAAGGCAAACGACGGAACAAAGATGTTGATGTCGAGGAGTCCTAGTGATACTAGTAGGGGGCCCCGATCTTTCAGTTATTCATGTTATTGTCCTTCATTTTCCGCTGCAGACTTTCATTTGAATACTCCGTTTCATTCAGTGTTGTGTATTTTATCTTCATATAAAATACACTAGTATTCAGTGTTGTCCTGGTGTGTTGTAACTAAACTCCTCATCGGAGTAATTATTGTTGTAATGTAGTTCGGTACTACATTTATCTTGTGTAATTCATTCATTTTCATTTGCCTGGTGGGTCCCAGTTGGGGATCTACGGCACTGTAATATCCGCCTAGTTTGGGGTGTTACAGAGTTAGTCATTTTGCCTTTAAGGCAAGATTCACAAGTAGGAAAGGGATCCGATCCCAATGAACCCATAAGTCCATCTTTTTCCATCTTGTAAACCTTGGTCTGACCAACATGACCAAGTCTAAGATGCCATTTCAAAACTTGATTGGTTTCATCCCTACCGCGTTTTCTGGTTATAGTATTCACAACTACTTTGTTGTTGAGATTTAGATGATACAATCCATTCAACAATGTAGCAGTACCCACTAGTTTATTTCTAAAATAAATTTTGCACGAACCATCACCAATGAAAAATGAAAAGCCTTTTCGGTCCATGACCGGAATGGATACAATATTTTTGTGCCCCTTGGGCAAAACAAGTATATCTTCTAAAGTCAAAACAAAGCCGGATTCTAAACCCAAAAGAAGTGATCCTATGTCGGTCGCCTCAACACTATGCCCGCTTCCGACTGTGATCATTACTTCTCCACTCAAGCTTCCTACTTTGTTCCGCATCCCGATTCACGGTACAAATATGAGAACTAGCACCGTAATCCAAGATCCGTGAAGTAGAAAATACAAGAGTGCAACAATTTGTTTCCAAAACTAAAAGTTCTCAGACTAAGTGCCATGAAGAATCGGACAGTCTCTAGCCCAAAGGGCCCACCACCGCACTTGAGACAAGCATCCTTCTTCTTCTTGTTCTTTGGAACCATCGGGCCTTGCCCTTTCCCTTAAGGTCCTTAGCTTGTGGTCCACTCCGCTTCTTGGTCTTTTTCTTCTTATTCTTAGACTTCCAAGTCCGTAAGAAATCACAAGTGCACTCCTTCATCCGCGGGTCTTCATATGAGACCGAGCGGTCACCGCTTGTTCATTAGCCCAACTAAGTTACATGCAATCTCATTGCAGCTTGAAGTTCATAACAAACCGTGAGAAGGAATCGTGAGAGACTGTAGGATAAGGTCGGTTTGGAGAGAAGTATCCATTTTAAAATCAAGAGCCTCCAATCTCTCGATCATGGATATCATTTTGATGACGTGTTCCCAACCTTCTCACCTTCCTTCATCCTTGCACCGAACAGCTTGCTTGGATATCTCATATCTAGCAGCTTCACTGTGCTCACCATAAAGCTCGGTTAAGTGAGATAGAATCGCCAGCGTAAGTCATTTTCTCATGAGCTCTCAAGCCTATTAGACATGGAAGCCATCATATAAGCACGGACTTTCACGTCATCCTTAACCCACTTTTCGTGGTTTTCAATCTCTTCTGATTAGCTCGAGTCCGCATAGGAGGCGCCGAATGTCCGTCTCCAAGACGTATCCCAAAGGCTCTATACCGAGGACAATCATCGACATGGAGCCAATCCACAAAGTTAGGTCCCATTAAGGTGTTCTTTTCGAGTAGAATTGCGAGTAGATTCATTGTCATATTGAGATTTGTCCGCATTAAGTATAACAGATTAATTAGTGACTCATTCAATTATGTTCGAGTATAGAATTTAAGGTCTTTTCTATTCTTGTTACCCGGCTCCCACTATTTTTATCGGAATAACACACTCCCATGTGATATCCTAAGTATCGTCGCTCTACTTCATAGTGGTGATCGAGTTCTTTATAAATCTTAATAGAGGGCAACCGAATGTGTTTCTAGTCTATTAATTTTCATAAAGTGGTGTCCAACACCAACCCATCTAATGGATGATTCAATCTTCTTTTTCCCCTTGTTCACCCTCAACCTATACGATTTCTATGGTTCGTGAACAAGTTAAGTTTATACCATCGACGCAAATCGGTTTCACAATCAATCTTATCCGCAACCTATCGTTTCTAGGGATAAAATTTGATCCAACCGAAGGCATCCAATGCGCTCCTGAATTTATCCGTCCTCCACGAACGACTACCCCGATAACTCTAAGCATAACACATCCGGTTTGGATTTCAATTTCCAAAACTCGATGGAGGGAAGGAAAACCTTGAAACCTTATAAACCTAATTATTTATTGTGGGAGAATTTTCGCGATTAACGTTACACTTCGCACATTAATCATATTAGCGCGTTTGTGGTATTCATACAATATGAAAAAACCATTCACAACCTAGTTGCTACCAACATGTGGTTCATGGACCGTCCTAGAAAACAAAACTCCGTAATCTAATTACAAGTCTTCGTCTTGAATCTCGTCTTCTCGAAATGGATCTTCCTCCTCTTCGTTATTACATATAAATTTTACATCGAAAATTGCATCCTAGATACAAACATTTCTAGTAAAATAAATAGGCTCAAAACGGCCTTTACAACCCAATCGAATAAAACGAGCGATTCAAAACTAAGTCCACGAATCACATCCCCATTCAAAAGCATTCATCCAATAAATACTATATAAATGGAAAGCGAGAGATACATTGATCCAATCAACAATACGAACCGATCCAATCGATTCACACACAATCGGTAATATGATAACGCTCAAAATAATTCTACGACTATAAATATTCCAATTAATCAAATTTACCTTATAAAATGAAATACTATAAATCATTTTAATCATATTAAATCCAATTTAATGTGCGGAGATTAATTTTTAAGAATACACGGAAAAATCGAGCCGGGTGAAAATCGCCAAGATGACCGAAGTCACCCTCGGCGGCCTACCGGCGATCACGCCCGGCTTGGCCGAGTCACGCTCGGAAGATGCCCAGACACGACCGAGTCACCAGACACGGCCGGTCTGCCTGGCGATTGACTGCAGATCGCTGCACACGACCGAGTCACCCAGACACGGCCGAGTTCCGCTGGCAGCGATTTCACACATCGTTGACACGACCGTGTCACCCAGACACGGCCGAGTCACTCTCGGCGATTACCTTTTTTGTCCAAAAAGTCGTCTGACGATTTATTCGGGCTAGATTTTCACGGATATCCAATATCAATATTTTCCGACTTTCATATCTTCAATATAAATCATATTTCCCAGAAATTTAAGATTTATATTTAGACATAAACTTACGAAAAATACAATTATTACGAACGAAAAACATATCCCACGATTATGACTAAAATGATTCCAAATCATTCACCATCTAATCGAGCATTCCAAATGCCAATATCGTATATAAGATCGCAAGACCTACGCTCTGATACCACTGTTGGGATTCGGTGCCTTAAAACGAAGGCCCAACGGAAGCGGTAAAACGAAAATTAATTCGATCCGAATCCCTACGAGGACTGATCGAGCTACGTATATACGAATATAAAAACGAATTCACAAGAGATATAGAAACTCACCCTTGTAGTCCGTTGATTAGATGAATAACCTTCTCTTGAGCTATTCCCCAAGCTCTTGAACGATCCAACGCCGAAAGCACCGCGTCTCTACTTGCCACGCGCCGGAGAAACGACCGGAACAACAATCACTTTGCTATCCTCCGAGGATACAGCTAGAGCTAAGTGATGAAGCTTCCAATATGAAATTATAACACTCTAAGTGTATAACTCACAATCTCTCTTTTATTTCTCAATTTTCTTCCAAGAAAAATCAAGAACTTGATGAATAAAGAGGAAGATGATGAAGAAGACTTGGAGAAGTCTTTTTTCTCTCTCTCTCTCTCTCTTCTCTTATTCACGTAGGAATCAAAGTATCTTAGAGATATGAAAGTCTTCCTCCTTTTATTCTTATTCCACCCTCATGTGTACAACTCATGTCACATGAGATCAAACCCCACAAAGTCATCTTTTTCATATAAAATGAAAACAATAAGACAAGAGGAAAGTGGGTGGAACTTAGGGGGCGGCTACCATGCAGAAACGGATGAGTTCGGTTCGTTTGACTCCGTGAGTCCAAACAGATAAACTACGATTCTGCTCCGATGTATTTGTATCGATTAATTAATCCAATTAATTAAACATATCAAATACAAAATAACATAATTAATTTCTCCAAGAAATAATTATATTCATGAATTAAATTAATCAACCAGTGATATATTTAATTCATTAAGCCGTAAATCAATTTATCTGATAAGTCGATTTAAACATCCAATGTCCCAAATTTAGATATCCAATATCTAATATTCATAATGAGAGAATTAGCTTGATTCATTCCGTCCAATCCTATTGCGCGACTCGGTAGGTTCGTCTCGACAAAGAATGGGAGGAACCAAAGAGTAGTAGCACCACCTAGCCACTGGCGCCTACACTGCACTTAATCGAGAACGAATGATTGGGATCATTCAAGAACCATTCTCGTGAATACCAATATACGTATAAACACTTCTTTCAAATGTCCCGATCAAGTTATAGGTCACTGGCTACCAAACCCTATCTCGTACTTGACGCTATGCATGCGTTAATGCAAATCGAGATCATCGAGTTGTCGTGTATCTAATACAACTAGCTCCAATGCTTTGGTCAAAGACTTATGATCTCATCCGCCAATAACCGCATAGACATATAACCCGCTCACTAACGGAGAAAGAATTCTATCTTGGTATTCGTAGGACTCGCTACTTGCCCGTCAAGATGCACGCCGAGGTTGACCCCGCCTTCCGTTTACGGTGGTCGAACTACTCTAATGAAAATCTTGACGTCACAAGCACATCCCTACTAAATCCTCAAGTCGAAGGTTTACGAATACCTATCACAACCTTTCGATTCCGTCATTGATCATCCCTGAGTGAAATCCATGTGACGAATCGAGGGTGAGTCAGTTCGAGTATACTAATCCAATTAGCATACCTATAACGTGTTCTTCCACTAACCATTAGTGTTCGACAGGCACTCTCCATGTCAAAGAACACGTCATACAAGTCTTCACATAAACTTAACGCCCAGTCAAGTTTCATCGACTTGCTAACGATTAAGTATTTGAGCTATAACCTTTCCAGTGCCGACCCCCTTATCCAATAAGGAGTGGAACATTTTGCTCTCAAATACACGAACTAGTTTCTATATGTTTATTTACGAGTTAGGAATGCCAGTAACTACCAGTAAATAAAGAAACATTCATTTGCCTTATATAAATGGTTTACATAATTACAAGTACAATGCCCTCACTCAACAACCACTGAGTGGCATTCGAGGGCATACTCCTAACAAATAGTACACTAGAGTATAAGAGTTATTTATGCGATTTTTTTAGGAAAGAGTTCTCAAACATGCAATTAGTTCTTAATGAGAGTCGTTGGGATTCATGTATGGATTTGTATCGTTTGTTAAAAGTTTTTCATAATGCTACTAAACAATTATCGGGTGTTTATTATTGTACTTCCGTTAAAGTGTTGGAACATTGCATGTATATTGCCTTGTCTTTTAAGAGTTGTTTTAGTAGGCCAAACATGCAAGGTGTGATTTATTTTATGGTTCAAAAATGGCTCAAGTATTTTAGGGAGATTCCAATGATTTTCTTACTTGCTAAGTGTTTAGATCCTAAATGGAAGTATGATGGTGTCTGTCAAATGCTTGGTATTTATTATGATGCTTTTGCTCAAATGGACTTGAGTGATGTTGTAATTGATGGTGAAGGGGTCTTCTTTGATCTTC
Source organism: Orobanche coerulescens (assembly GCA_033398695.1). Taxonomy (NCBI): domain Eukaryota; kingdom Viridiplantae; phylum Streptophyta; class Magnoliopsida; order Lamiales; family Orobanchaceae; genus Orobanche; species Orobanche coerulescens. The sequence goes on from CM065809.1 coordinate 762,430, forward strand.
CTTCCGTGCCACAAATCAAGATAGATCTTGATAGGAGTTTGAGATCTATTTTTCAAGAATATAGATTAAAACATGGTAGTGAGTTTCCTTCTTCTACAATGCCTTCATCTATGATGCCTTCATGTGATTTTCCTTTTGAGATGAATGAAAGTGATCCTTTAGTTCAACAAATGCATGGAATGATGCAAAATAGAAGCAATGAACTTCCAATGGGGCAAGGTAATAGTGAATTAGATATGTTCTTGCAAACTCGTTTTGTATTTGGTGTTGAAGATAGTGGTCCGTCGATCGATGTGTTAAAGTGGTGGTCGAAGAGAGAGGAGTACCCAATACTCTCCATCATTGCAAAGGAGTTATTTGCCATCCCGACATCCACCGTTTCCGTAGAACAAGCCTTTAGCATCGGAGGACTTATGCTAGATCAAAGAAGATCAAGGATGAAGCCGACGAACATTGAAGCTACCATGTTGCTCGATGATTGGTGTAGGGCCGACCTTAGAGCTCAAGAACTGGAATGGGACGATGCAAATGAGAGCGAAGATGAAGCCTTCACCGAGACGGATCGATCGGATGTGGAGTAGAGAACTCAAGTCCTTTATTATTATTATTTTTTCATTTCAAGAATTCAAGTGTAAAACTCCTTAAATTGTGCATAACTTATTTGTTGTAATTTTCCTCATTTTTAATGCAAAATTATTGTGTCCTTATTCATTTGCAAAATTATTGTGTCCTTATTCATTTGTAATTTTCCTCATTCTTAATGCAAACTTATTTGTTATAATTTTCCTTATTCATTTTTCAACAATTTAATGAGTTTTTAAATATTAAAAAAAATCAAAACAATAAGAATTATCATTTTCTATTCATAAAAGTAATAAATATACAAGAATAAAATAAAAAAATAATAATAAAAGTTAAAAAAATCAAGGCTCGACCCGGGACCGCGGTTTTAGCCTACTGACCGGTGGTTTCTAGCCCAGACGGCGGTCGGGCTAGTTTACGGTCCGGGCTCAGTCCTTTGTTTTGGGGGACCGAGGACCGCCGGTTCGAGGCCCGAAACCGGTGGTTTCGGCCCGGCAGCATGTCTACGAATAAATTCGAGTCATATATTGTAATTTCGAGTAACATAATTTCGATTCAACTTTAAAAAATGTACAATATTGACGAAGGTTGACAATCGAGTAACACAATTAGACAATCGAATTACCGAACAAAATATGAGTTACCCGTAACAAAATCGGGTTACCCGAATTCAGATTCGGGTAACACTGCACTGCATATTCGAGTTACCCGAATTCAGATTCGGGTAACACAGCACTGCATATGTTGTTTGACACGAATGGACAAAAAAATTTAAATTTGACTCATCACACGAATGGACAAAAAAAAAATTTAAATTTGACTCATCACACGAATGGACAAAAAAAAATTCACTCATAACACGAATGGACAATTTCACTGTGAGTTTTAAATTTGACTCATAGACAAAAAAAAAAAAAATATTCACTCATCACACGAATGGACAAAAAAAAAAATTCACTCATCACACGAATGGATAATTTCACTTCGGGTAAACCCACAACACATTTGTTTTAAGCTTTTTTTTTTATGTTTGTCACGAATAAACAATGCCCCACACGAATTCGAGCAATACTGCACGTGTATATTTTTGCAAGTTCACTCGAAATTATGTTACTCGAAATCACAATATATGACTCGAATTTATTCGAGTAAAGATCAATTTCGATAATTTGGGTATCAAAAGAGTTGTTAGTAAACTTAAAGCACAAAAGAATATTACTATATACAAATGGGCAAAACAAGCTATTCCCACAAATTGAGAATCCATTAGATTAATGGGGAACAACAATTATTTTGGATAAAAAATATCACTAAATTTTATTTTTGGTGGTAAAACACAATGAGAGAATACCAACGGGCTCTTAGCCTAGCGGTACACCAAGTCCCTTGGTGAAGGATTTCCCTGCCAACGCAGGTTCGAATCATGGAGAGGGCAGGGTTTACTTCAATTAAGCGTCGCCTTTATTGAAGGTTTTCCCCCCATCGGGTTTTCGGGGTGCTTGCCTGGGAGCTCTCTAGCGCGGGCCCGGTTAAGACAACGTAGTCTAGATCTCCCGAAATGAAAGTCACCGTTCAAAAAAAAACACAATGAGAGACTAGTGCTCTACTCTGTGCAAGTGAGTAGCTTTCGGTGTCTTTCTCTTTTCCAATTCCATATTATTAATTAAGGACTTAGTAACCGGCACTCCAAGAGTACTTAGTAAGATATTCACTTATCATATATACTTGTTATATTTTTATATTATATTTATTATATTTATATTATATTCAATTTTTTTTTTTGATACCGAAAGCCTTACACTGACTCATCGGGATAATGTTCTACCACAAAGATCTGCTACAAGTTAAATCTCGAGATGTTTATCTGGATCCCTGGTTCTTAAATATCCTCAACTACCGCGCATGCGAGTCGTCCCTGCCGATTGCTCCATGCTGACCCCCCCAAATCCAACCGCAGGTTCCCACCGAGATCTGGCCTCCCACACTGCCGCTTGAAGCCCTCAATATTTAATTGTTCCACCAGCATACTCCGGAGGGCTAGGCCCTAACCCTTAATCAAAGACTAAGGGATCATTGGGTCATGAGAAATTCAATTCCAAAGTGTTGCCACTAGGAATTGAACCCCTAACCTTCAACTAAATTGAAGGTCACGTGGCCGACTCATGCCAATAGAATATGTTGGTAGGTGCTATTGGAGTGCTGGGTTATAGTTGTCTATTATTAGTTTTGATTCCAACCAAGGGAAAAGAGAAGTAAAGGCGACTTAAAGAACAAGTGGTGGAACTGGAAATGCAGAATGCATTTCCGAAAATAAAAACCTGGTTACTATTATTTGGCAGTTGATTTCAATTAAAGCCCCCTTGCAAGAGACAATCTCTCTCTCTCTCTCTGAAATTTTCAAAATCTTTTGGTAGAACTTATTTCATAGTAGCAACTAATCTTGTCCAATTCTTCTGCAAAACAAAAACAGGAAGAGATGCGTGCAGTTGTTTGGCCCATCTTGTTTGTGTTATTCACCTCAATGGGACTCTCCCTTGTGAGTTTTTTTCTTCCCAACTCTTTCTTTCATAATAATAATAATAATAATAATAATAAAAAAAAAATAATAATAATAATAAAATAATAATAATAATAATGTGAAAATAGATTCCATCAATATTCTTGTTAAAGAACGAGTCTTGATTCTCTTTTTTTTTTTGGGTTAAAAATGGTTTCCTTGATGTTTGCAGGCAAATGGGGAAGAAATGTTGCCAGTAGTGGAGGAGCCGGCGGGGAAGATGATGGTGATGGTGAATGAAAGCAGGAGGAAGCTCGGCAGCTTTCAGATTTGTGGTTTGTGCACTTGCTGTGGTGGTGGTGGTGGTGGGCACTGTTTGACATCTCCCTGTTGCTACGCAATCAACTGCCACATCCCAAACAGGCCCTATGGCTTTTGTTCTTTTACTCCCAAGGCTTGTAATTGCTTCGGATGCCTTTAGCCTCTCTCTCTCTCTCTCTCTCTCTCTCTCTCTCTCTCTCTCTCTCTCTCTAACAATAGCAGAGTATTTGTTTAAAGTTGTTTGAGGGACAATTAGTTCATAATTGGCTCCTAACAGAAACCAGTTATATAAATTTGGCCGCTTCATGACGGATTTCTGAATAGATACTCAACCGATTTATTAGCCAGAAAACCTGATTAACCGAACTGATGATACACGGTTCGGTCTTGATGTAAGGACATCGATCTAGTCCCTGTGACCAAGAGAGGAGGACACTTTGGTGGCTGGTAAGCCTCGAGGAGGTGTCCCATATCGATTGGCAGGGGCGGAGGGAGGGGGGGTCCAAGGGGGTCCACGGACCCCCCGACAGATGAAAATTCCCTTATAAGATAGGGGAAGTTATGTATATAGTTGTCCGACCTCCGTAATTTTTATAGCTTCAGACCCTCCTGAGTAAATACTCTGCTTCCGCCACTGTCGATTGGATATACAAAGCTGTTGAGATTTAAATGTGCTGGGTAAACCTCCACTCATAACCTGGGTTTTGAGGTGGAGTTAGGCTCAGGCATTGACAGCCTGCATTAGATTGGAATCGGAGCTGGGCGTGGGAGCTATCCTCGGAGGGTGGGTGGATGATGCAGGGTCATCGATCTAGACCCCAAGACCAAGAGAGGAGGACTCTTTGATGGCTAGTAAGCCTGGAGGAAGTCGTGCCTATATCAGTCGGATATGTAAGGCTGTTGTGATTTAAATGTGCTGGGTAAACCTCTACTCATCACCTCGGTTTTGAGATGCGTTCAAGCATTGATACTCTGCATCATGTTCTTGAAAAAATGAATTTTTTTTATAGTTTCTCCCTCTTCTCTTTGAATACACCAATCACTCATTGACACTTCATTTTGTGGATGTTTTTTTTGTTGATGTAGCATTTCTCTAAATTAAATTCTATTTTTAGGCACTCAAGATTTTCAATGATAAGCTAAAGAAAAATAATTATATTGAAAAATTAAAAAAAAAAAATCACATGTTAGGCCAAGAGGTTGAGGTGTGGTTGAGTTTTTGCGGGTCATCCGGGTATTGATCAGTCCAACATTGGTCCGTCTCAGCTGCTCTGTTCCACCGCCTCTTAAACACCTTGTACTCATTATACGATTGTCTTCTCACCTATAAGAAATATATCAAAAAAAAATATTTTTATTTAAAATGGGTATCCGACCTATTCGAACCGATTTTGCGGGTAACCAAATGAGCGGGTATCCGTAGTATATGGACTGGATCACGGTTCGATTTTTGCCTACCGATGGGAACGAGTCGGTTCATGGAAATTAGTCATGGACCGGGTACTATAATAACTGAAACCACTTACTTCAATTCTTTGATTGATTGCATGAGGCTGGTGGTGGGATAATGGTTCCTGTTGTAGGTTAAGAATATTAGTGTACAAATATGAGATTTACATACATAATTTCATTAATAAAGATGAATGGACGAATAAATGAATATGAAACCTTATAGTTATTAGCTGGTTCCCCTAGTGTTGGGAGTCCATAGTGAACAATGTATTCAACGTCCACTACGCCTATTTTTTCCGTTCGATCTCCCTGCAATGGAATACAATTGCGACGGATGTTAGTATCTAGTAATCGAGAGCAATTAACTGAGTGAAAATAGATATCTTTTTCTTATAATTAATTGATTAATATTGCCTGCGCACAATAGCCAAGCCGTATATCTAGTCCCCAAGCATGTATCAAATCATTCTGTAACAAACAAACGAACAAACAAACATGCCTTAATTATTTAAAAAAATTTAATTAGAGACGATGTTGATTTATTGAATAAATATTTGATTAATATATAATATACCTGGATCATATACCACACGCAACGCCATGCAGCTTTCGAAAATACAGGGGCCATCACTTCTATCCACCTGCAAGTAAAAAAGATGAGTTGCAGTCAGGAGGAGGAGGAGGAGGACGAAGTATCGGCTCAATTTAATATAAAAGAAACAGACGTCGACATACTTAAAGAGTTGAGAAGAAAAGGAGTCTGAACTAATTATATTCAACACGTGTAGTTAATTATAAAATTCGATTCTACCCGGTGCAAGGAGGACCGGGGCTGGTACCGTCGCATTGAACGCCCTTACCATCAGATTTGTAAGCCCTCCTGCAGTATGCAATGTATATATGAAATGTGTGTATATGATAGTAATAATAATAATAATAATAATAATAATAATAATAATAATAATAATAAATATCGTCGACCAACTTACTTGTGCACTTTTGATCTCCTCCACCGTGCTGTGATAAGATGATGCACCTCAGTAGATAGTCCGGGATCGAGTGCCGGTTGTGATATCTCAAACCCTTCATCTTTCACTATTGATAGATATCTGCACAATATATATATATATATATATATATATATCTAATTAATTAATTAATTAATTTGTTGTAAGAGTTGCTTGTTTCATTAGGCATTACCGGAAAACTATACCGTGCAGCATGATGTATCTTGCATGATATATCAGCGTTAATTATATTATACACAAATTATGATTATATTGTTGGGTCATCTTTTATACTGTAATTATTTTATATATCAGTTGTGATTATGCTATATACCAGAGTGATTATGTTAGTCATCACAATTTGTGCGTATCTTGTACATACATCATGTTGTGGGATATACCAACTCGGCATTACCTATACGTACCGTTGAGGATGGAAGTTTTCGACACCCAAGTCTTCATCCCACAAGAAAATATAATTGTATTCTGCCACAATGTCTGGGTGCAAGAATCGCTTTGCAAACCACCTACATATGTATATATATATATATATATATATATATATATATATATATATATATATATAAAATAAATTAAGCTTGGAAAACAAAATCATATACTAAATTGATGGTATAACATAAACATACCATTTAGTTTGATTATCAGCAGATACATGTATCACCTTACTGCTCCATCCAAGATCCTTCCAATCATCAACAATCCCATCATAATGGAAAAGCATCACAACAAAATCGCTTTCGAGGAACTACAATTAATAATCATGCATGCAAAATTTTCGTAAGGGTACGAACGTGATGAGGACGTGATCGTTACCATTATTTACCTAACATATCGAATGTATTACCTTGCGAACCATTTTATCGACATTTATCTTTTGCTTTATTCCGACCGCAACAGCGAATAAGCTTTTCAAATCGTTTTTCTTCTGCACCTTGGAGGACAGATATATATATCGATTAGTATACCGGTGCACTCATTTCTGGGGTGATCCAACTTTTTGTTAATTGAGAAAAGCAAATTAATTTATTCATTAGATAAAAATATATAAGGAAATGGAATACTTGCATTAGTAAGGGGTATTTATTGATTGTACCTCGGGTAAACCCCATAACGGCCGTCTCTCCAAGTTGGAGGTACCGGCAACTATACCTTTAGGCAACGTCTCACTTCCAGGAGGCCTGCATTCTTTCTACAACAGATAACATGCACCAGATATATGCATATGTACTTAAATACTTATATATATATATAGGTGATCTAATAATATCATTACATTAATAAGTTTATTAGTTAGCACCATACCTCACATGTAGTGAGTCTAGAGATATCCCCTCGTGAAGTACTCCACTTCAACAGTTTCTGCATGCACATGATAATTCTAAATATACATATATGTATATATGAAAAAGAAGAGTAGCACAATATATAAATTTAAATGGGCAATGACCTCCTTATTGTGATGTGCTATCAAAATACTCCATATAAAGAGTCCGAGAATGAATAAAGAAGCTACACGAAAGGGGCTGCTGCCGAAACGGCTTCTCCAACATTGTTTTTGATCTTTCAGTACCGACATCTGATAGGCGAAAATATATAGATAGATACATACAAGGATCAGAATACTATATATATATATATAGTGGCGCGTTCTATGCAGTACCAATATTAGATACAGTACTTTACAGTACTAATTTATGCATGAGTTTTGTACTAATTATGCATGAAATATATGCATTTCGTGCATCAAAATTTCAATGCGTTTTACAGTACTAATTTATGCCTGTATTTTGTACTAATTATGCATGAAATGTGTGTGTGTGTGTGTGTGTGTGTGTTTTGATTATAATTTAACGTGACACGAAAATTTCATTCATCTTACAAAAACACAATTCACATGTACCAAATATCATTGAGTTTGAACAGGAAAAGTATCTAATTAGAGGAGTAGTAGTGATCCTGTTATAATGAAAAACAATTAATTAATTAACTAAATATATGTGCAAGCCTTGAAGACCAACTGAGTTCAATCAAAGATGAAAGAATACAAGTTATTTTCGCCTTAATTCCTCAAGTTAAACGGGGAAACGAGATAATTAAAAACAAAATTTATTATTAAATAGAAACCAGATCAATTCCAAAAGCTTCATTTTTTATAGATTAAGAAAAGAAATGAAATTATTAAGTGTTAGAGATTGATGGAGGCCAAGTATATATATGGATTCAGATGAAAACCAGTCTTTAAAGTGGCAACGTGAGTCTATTGCATATTTATTACGGATTCAGTGTACATATAGTATGTTGTAATGCATAGTCATTTTTTCAGATCCACTACTGCACAGTGTGTGCAGTGAATTTATAGTAAATATGCAGACTTAAGTTCTCATTTTAAGGATTAATTTCCATTTGGACCAACTCATATATTTATCTTCTTTCTTTTGATTATTCAAGATCCAAAATATAATGTACCTCGGAATGGTATTATTGACATGCAAGTTCTTCTTAAGGATAATCGCGGAACGAGAAAAGTGATCAATGCGTAGTAATTTAAATATGACGAATCCATCACACACGCGCGCGCGCGATCGTATATCCAGGAATCCAAGAGTGGTATCATAGCATAGCATGAACATATAACTATTAGGCATATATATATATATATACTTACACAGTCCGACGACCGCCCCATCATTCAATTCACGAGAAAAAACTTGTGTATGAAAGATCACGAATTGAAATAGCCTCCAATATTAATCCATTGCAGCATGCCCCCCATAATCCTGAATATGTATGTATGCGTGTGTATATATCATCGATCAATACATGAATGCATTATTACAGGATTGATTAATACCTGTACGCATTGAACATTTCCACACGACAATGTCAACAAATGATTGAATTGATCATTGAGTTGAGTAAGAACGTAAACAAAATAACAATTGATGATTATATATGATCTGTAATGACAAAGAAGGAATATATATATATCCTTACGACAATAATTACAACTTAAAAAAAAAAAAAAATCAAGCGGCACATGAAAAAGAATATAAATATATAAAAATTATTTTCCGTCAACCACCAAAAAAAATAAATAAATAAATAAAGAGAGAGAGAGAGAGAGAGAGAGAGAGAGAGACGATAATAATGATGAAGAAAAACGAAGAAGAAAGAAAGCACCGAAGAAGACGGACAATAATGGTAGAAAATGCGTTTCCCACCACTCTTTCCATTAGTGTGTGTGTGCAGAGCTCATTAAATAAATATATAAAGGGTAAATTACAAGGACTAGTACAAATTAATAAAGTATTACAATAATAACCACCTCTTGAAATATTAACAACACGAGAGGCACGCGCGATGCGACGCTTGTTTCACCATGATTAAATCATACTTGATTTCGGGTAAAAGTATTCGGGTTATGTTGATACGTTGATTTCTTTTCATACAACATTTAAATGCATCACTTACTCATTACAAATTGTTATCTTCTCGATAGACAATACATCTCAACAAAGTTATAACTCACAACTTTGAAACGACGCTTATTCCCGAGCTCTTAGTTTAAGCAAGATTTTGTCCAATACCCGAAATATTAATTTTCATGCAACATTCTTAGGCAATACTAATAGCGATATAACTCTTCATTTAGAAAAAGATATATATAGTATCGCCGAGTATGAGTTATATATCCTTTTTGTAATAATCATACCTAATTCTTCAAGCTCTTGTTGTTGTATACTCTTTTAATCATCAACTATTATGTGACTTCTACTTACTTATTCAATAAGTTCTAAAATAAGATAGCTAACACGACATTATATCTCGAGATATATGGTTATCCCGTAGTATTTAAATATGAGTTATCCTTGTTTTGTAATATCGTACCTAAATCTTAACCTCTTGTGTACTCTTTTAGTCCTCGCTATTATGTGACTTCGACTTACCCGATTCAATTAATATCTAAAAGATGTATCTAACACGCCATTCTATCCAGAGATTTGTGGTTCTCTAGAGTATTTAAATATGAGTTATCCTTATTTTGTAATAATCATAACTAAATATGAGTTACAATAAAAGTTATCTCACACGACATTTTATCTCGAGATTTGTATACAAATTTTTACCCACTTTTGGATAAAATCTATTTATATACTCCTCCTTATATTATTAGTTCAAAACAATACAAATAAGTAAAATGTTACTTGTATAAAATATAATCATATTTACATATTGTTACAAAATATATACAGTATAATATTGCTTAAAAAACATCATTTAGAATTTCCAGGTATATATTGATATAAGTATAAATTTTTTTATGGGAGTACAACAAATCATATTTTTTGTCGTACTCAATTTTTCTTAAGACAAAAATGTAAGATTTTTTATATACAAATTTTCTAATTTTTTTACATATAACTTTATATACAAATGTTTACAGGTATATATTGATATAACCTCATCATTTTATGATTTTGTATATATAAATAAAAAGTGTACATTTTAATAAGAATAAATATTTATATACACCCACACAAATTCATATCATATTTAGAAAAATAGAGAAAATCCATAAATTCTAAAACTTATACAAAATTATACACACAAATTTAAATTGTTTAAAAAATTAAGAAGAAAAAAGGTTAGATTTTCTCAAATATACTAAAGCAATCCTGTTTTTACATAAAAAAAAATAATAATAATAAAAATAAATAAATAAATTAGAGAAAAAACTATATTAGAAAATATATAAGAAACATGGATAGCAAAAGAAACTATTACCTCAACGATTTATCCACTGAACCTAAAAGAAAGAATTAAGAACATTGATAAAGATCATGGATATGGATATCAAGAACAAAATATGAAGTTCACGAAATTATGAACAAATATGAAGAAATAAAAATACACATAGAAAACACATATATAAAGGATGAAGAAAATATTACCAAAAAAATCATCCATCTTCCTATTGGTGTCCACCATAGCACCACCACTTCTTCCATGAAGATACCTAGAACAATAAACCTCAAATCATAAATAAAAAATATGCATAAAAATCAATATATGAAATCATATGAAAACTCAGTGATGTATAGTTTGGATGTTAGCACTAAAATCCTCTCACGAATTAAAGCAGTTCTAAGCAATAAATAATTGAAATCACCAATGATTTTGAGAAAGAGAAGAGGCAGATGTTAGGTTGGTGTGTGTAAAGGAGATGTTGGGTTTTATAAAAGCAAAGGGAGGAAATAATGTGTGGTTGTCATTGTGTTGAGTCACTATTTCACCACTGTTATTGCTAGGATCCAATGAATATGAATAATAAATTGATACATTTAATGGTGAGCAAGTGAAAGGAACTGGCATGGTAACTTGAAAAGGTTTGGTGATCGTAGCTTCATTCCTAGCATTTAAAGGTGATTAATATGACAATTTTTTTTAGACAGATGGAAGGTCATATGGCCCATGAAAACTTGAAAGAGACTTGATGAATCTGTATATTTAACTATCATAAGATAGATTAATGTCTTTAATGCCTTTATATACAATTGAGTTGATTTATAGTTTGGTGATGTATAGTTTGGATGTTAGCACTAAAATCCTCTCACGAATTAAAGCAGTTCTAATCAATAAATAATTGAAATCACCAATGATTTTGAGAAAGAGAAGAGGCAGATGTTAGGTTGGTGTGTGTAAAAAGGAGATGTTGGGTTTTATAAAAGCAAAGGGGGGAAATAATGTGTGGTTGTCATTGTGTTGAAGCACTATTTCACCACTGTTATTGCTAGGATCCAATGAATATGAATAATAAATTGATACATTTAATGGTGAGCAAGTGAAAAGAGCTGGCATGGTAACTTGAAAAGGTTTGGTGATCGTAGCTTCATTCCTAGCATTTAAAGGTGATTAATATGACAATTTTTTTAAGACAGATGGAATGTCATATGGCCTATGAAAACTTGAAAGAGACTTGATGAATCTGTATATTTAACTATCATAAGATAGATTAATGTCTTTAATGCCTTTATATACAATTGAGTTGATTTATTTGTATAGAGACATAAATGCTCTCATTTATGCCATGAAACTCATTTTTTATATATATCACCAGTAGGGGCTATTATAGTAGGGGTTATCATCAGTAGGGGTTATCTCCCGTAATAAAAATTGTATTTTACTATAATACCCTTTTGAATTAATAATATTTTTTAATATTCAAAAAAATCTCATTGGTTTAGAGGAGTTCTCGCAGTTCTCGCACTTAAGAGAGTTCTGAAAATAAAGCCCCCCTATATATATAGAGAGAGAGTTCACAAATTTGCATAATAGAGTTTCTTAGCTAATGCCATTAATGCTTACATTAAAGCATGAAACTCATTGTTTATATACAAGGATCGAACCGAACTCGGAAAAGTCACAACGATAAACAGATTGATCCAAAACAAGGTCACAACTCATTCGAACGATGACAACCGAGATACCGAACAAGTTCAAAAAGTATCAACGAACACGAGCGAGTCGATAGAATTGAGAAAGAGAAAGTGCAAAAGTCAAAAATAATACGGGTATTACATTCGACCCCTTTTAAAAGAAGTGTCGTCCCCAAAACTCACAACAACGGAAGCAAGGTAACAACACAACAAGTAACCGACAGAAACATCTTTCAAGGGCCTCTCAAAGTCGATCCTGACATCTGTGCTGAAGTTCGTGTAATATCCGGATTTATTATCGAGTATTTCATTTGTATTTGAGCCATGTATTATTCGGAATCGTGATATCGATAATTGGAGTATGATATTTCTCACATTTGTATCTTTGTACATGAGTATAGCAACATGCAAATTTTCTCATGCAAACTCTTGATAGCGCACGCTAAGAATGTAGCTTAACGTGCGTTATCGGATAAAACTAGCGCACGCTACGAATGAAGATTTGCGTGCGCTACGCAGTCAATTATTGAGATAGAAGGATAGCACATGCGCCATCCGAACGTGGGTCCGGATAAGATTCCCGCGGGCGAACCTGGACAGATTTGAAGTCAACACTAGTTAGCATGCGCTAAGGATTTTGTGATAGCGTGCGCTAATTAATGTACGTACAGAAATGTTATAAATGGGACAGCAACCCATTTTACTTGGTTTACATTTCCTTCACTCGTCCTTCATTCTTGAGAGACCAGATAGCATTATATCCTCCTTAAACACTTAGACCACCTCTACTTGATTCATTAAAGATTGGATATCACTTGTGATTGATCATTGAAGTGGAGTAGCACCTTGGATTGGCATACAAACAACCGGAGTTGGATTCTACCTTTTGGGCTCAGTGATTTCTTCATCTTAAGGTATGTTAATTCTATCTCCAACCTTATATTCTTGTTCTGAAGAATAAGATGATCATGCTATCAAGATATTGAGTTCCATTGATGAATTATTCAAACCAACATCATGTTTAGAAGTGGGAATTATTATGCTTATAATATCGTTGTTGATACATCGTAGTTGGAATTGTTAGTTCACCTTTAAGATAAAGTCTGAATGTGATAATGACAATGGAATCTAGTGCATCAACCTGAAATCACGAACTTCACATGAGAATGATAATCGAGTTGGATATAAGAGTTGTGATGACATTCATTTCCTTGAATTCAAAGATGTTTGAATCCGCAAGATCATTCATAAGTTTATGAACATGACATGTAGATGGATAACGTACATTAATCACCGAGGAGTTTGTAAAATTCATCACCGTTAGAACGGTCTGCTGCCCAGTAGTGAAACTGCCATGCACGCTTAGCGTACGCTAAGCTATGTAGATTAATGTATGCTATCGGGAAGGTTTAGCGTACGCTACGTTTGGTACGTAACGTACGTTAGATCATCAGGCGAGTCAGTCGGCTGACCAGAGAGGACTTTCGATACATAGTTAGTGTACGCTAGGCTTCGTTGTTTACGTGCGCTAACGAGCAGGCTTAAGGCACGCTACATAGAATGCATAGCGTACGCTAAGCAGTTCAGGCAGATTACGTTTTATGAACTTTCGGCCAAAATTGGATTGTTAGACATTCGTACGACGTGAGATGAATTCTATATTATTTCTTTTGTTAAGGTTCGAGCTTGCTACGTGATTGATCGAAGGGGCGACCTTCGAGTGTTTCATTTTTCGTGGAAGTAGTATTCTTATCTTCGAATCGAGGCAAGCATCTTAATTGTTTTATATATTGATGTTATACATATTGTCGTGCATATATGTCGTTGTTATATGTCCACCTCGTGTTGGTCCGACGGGATCATCGGGAGATCTATGCTAGCGTGCATTGGATCATCGGACGGGTTTTTCCACCTCAGGTTGGTTTGACGGAATCATCGGGCGGTCTAGGCAGTGAACGCTGGATCATTAGAATTACCATGTGTATGATGTGATTATCATGTGTGTATGTTATTATTGAGTTTCTCGCAGGAGAAGACTCGTTGGTTCTTTTGTCATTTATGTTATTATTATTCTTCATGAGATGTTGAATAATATGTTGTGGTACTTGTACTAGCATCGTTGTGCTAACCCCTTCGGGGGTGAACATTTGTTTATGTTCAGGATCCAGGAGAGCGGGGAAATAACCACTAGAGTTGCATGACGATGAGGGTGCAGAGTGATGTTCCGGCGGGTTTATTTGTCTGTTGGTTGTATCGTTTTAATAAGTACTCGAGTACGTAGTCGTTTGTGATGATTTGGATTTGGTGATGTATTAGTACTTTTTCCTTTGGACATTTGTATTTTCAGTATTGGTCAGAACTGTTGTATCTCATTTTCGTTACTTTCATACATTGGTATCTGTTAATGTCTTTTCATTTCTTCAGCCTTGTAAATCCTTATGTAAAGGATTTATGGCGCTGTAATATTCCTGAATATATTGGGGGTGTTACAGAATATGGTATCAGATCTAAGATTATGGATATATTGGCCATTGGGTTAAAATAGGGGTCATATATGTCTTTTGAAGTAACCGGTCGCGAATAACATCACTGTACTGCCTACGTCTTCATGCGAGCGGTGGTTGTAAGTTCCTAAACTCTATCTCGTCCTTTGCATGTTGTATCTCTTTATACTTGAAATTTAGAACGATATTGTTTCCTGTATATTGAGTATTTATGCTTACAGTATGTTGAGAGGTGGAAATGGACGTGGTCGCGGTCGTGGGCGCGGACGAAGAAATGACGAAAGAGAAGCTTCGCCTTCTAATCAGGCCAGCCATAGCTCAGGCGAGCCACAGAGATCTATTAATAATGAACCGGAACCTGTTGTGCCCGAAATTCTTCGTCAGGTGGTGAACCAGATGACTCAGTTCGCCCAGGTCGTGGACCGAATGCAGGTGGCAGTATGGTTACAACATGTAGATCGACAGCAAGGTATCCCAGACATAGGGAATCGAGGTGACCGATGGCTGCAAGAGGTGGCGAAGATGCAACCACCTAAATTCGACGGTATTTCTGAGACTCCCACCTGGGATCATTGGTTAAAGGAATTAGAGAAAATTTTTGCTGGGATTAATTGCCCGGATGACCGGAGAGCCTCTATTGCTCAGTACTTTTTGATAGGGGAAGCATCCGAGTGGTGGGAAGCCACCCGACCTGCAGATCATGATGCGGACTGGACAAAATTTAAATTGATGATGGAAGCTCAGTATTGCCCTCATCCTGTGAGGGAAGCTAAAGTTCGGGAGTTTTTCTCCGATCAGCCTTCAGATGTGCCAGTATCTCAGGCAATTAAGACGTTTAACCAGCAGCTGGCATTTGTTCGACATCCGGTCGTAATGTATGCGTAAATGATGATCCATTTTGATATGAGAATGAAACCAGAAATCCAGAGGTACATGTCCGGTTTTGAATGTACCACTCTCCGTCAATACCAGGATAAAGCATTAGCGTACGAAATCAAGAAAGCAGCAATGGAGAAGTTTACGGAATCCAAGAAGCAGAAAGTCTCTGGTACGTTTACAGAGCACAAGAGCAGCGGGCCCCACAAGGCCCAGTCATCCTTTCATTCTTTCAAGAAACCTCCGCACCCATCAAAGAGCGGAAGGAACTTCAGAGCAGCATCAACCACGACGGATGTCACTGGGAAATGCTTTAACTGTGCCCAGACGGGGCACTATCGACGGAATTACCCCCTACCTACCATGACTTGTTTTGATTGTGGTCGAGAGGGACATCGTGTGGTGTTCTGTGAAGACGCTGCAAAGTCTTTTAGAGCCCATACACCTCAGCCAGTTCAGAAGGAAGCCAGTATCCAACAGATGCAGCAAAGTGTTCAGATGCCTCAGAATTTTGGCCGCGGACGAGGCAGAGGACAGTGGGACCGAAAGCGTTCAGCGAGTGCCGGATCTATACCCCCACGTCTGTACGAGATGAGGAAAATAGACGATCAGGATGCTGTTGTCGCATCAGGTACTGTTCAGATCCTTTCCCAGCCAGTTAGCGTTTTATTCGATACAGGAGCTACGCATTCATTTATATCCTTATCTTGTGTAAATCGTTTGAATATTTCTGGTTTTCATAATTGTGAACCTTATGTTGTTGGTTTACCGAGTGGAGAGAGGATTATTGGGAACTTAGAAACTAGAGGTTTCCCTATATCATTTGGAGGCAGAGAGTGGCTCTCAAATCTGATTGTGATAGAAATGCAAGGAGACGACCTGATACTCGGAGACGATTGGCTTAATCGATATGGAGCTATTGTAAACTACCAAAGGAGGAATATCTCGTTGATCACTGACGATGGTTTTTATACGAGCTTGTGTGATTATGTATTATTATGTGGAGTTTAAATGTGAATTGTGAATATGCAATCCATGTTTGTTGATTCTTGTGTTGTACTGGAATGAAAAGTGATACCGGTGTATAAATGTGTATATATATTGTGTGAATCGTTTTGCTGGAGTAACGGCTTGGTGTGATCCCGCAAGGAAAGTTTGTCAATGTGATATTTCAAAGTTTAGTTATTTTTGAAGAGTCACGTAAATTTTGTTTTAAAAC
The DNA here is from genome assembly GCA_033398695.1 of Orobanche coerulescens. Classification (NCBI taxonomy): domain Eukaryota; kingdom Viridiplantae; phylum Streptophyta; class Magnoliopsida; order Lamiales; family Orobanchaceae; genus Orobanche; species Orobanche coerulescens. The sequence goes on from CM065809.1 coordinate 779,346, forward strand.
ATCCTTCAAGAAAGGAAAAATTTTGATTTCGTATGATGACCTCGAGACCGGACTTTTTTTTAGAACTTAACTACTTATATCCAGCCAAGCGTTTCGCCCTGGGGAGCACCAGTTCTTTTTGTCCGGAAGAAGGATGGATCACTTCGACTGTGTATTGACTATCGAGTGCTGAACAAGATGACGATTAAGAACAAGTATCCGTTGCCACAGATTGATGATTTGTTTGACCAGTTACAAGGAGAACAGTGTTTTCGAAAATCAACCTGAGATCAGGATATCATCAACTGAGGAGTAAAGAATCTGATGTTCCGAAATCAGCGTTTAGAACTCGCTACGGACACTATGAGTTTGTAGTGATGTCGTTTGGTCTCACTAATGCACCTGCTGTATTCATGCAATTGATGAACCGAGTGTTCACCGAATATTTGGATAAATTTGTGGTCGTGTTCATTGATGACATTCTGGTGTATTCTAAGAGCCCGGAAGAGCATGCACAACATTTACGGATTGTGTTAGACCTGTTGAGAAACGAACAATTGTAAGCCAAACTTTCTAAGTGTGAATTCTGGCTGAAGGAAGTGATGTTCCTCGGCCATGTGGTATCAGCTGAAGGAGTCCGAGTAGATCCTTAGAAGATCGAAGCAGTTATGGATTGGAAGCCTCCAAAGAACGTGAAAGAAGTCCGGAGTTTCTTAGGACTTGCTGGATATTATCGTCGATTCGTGGAAGGGTTTTCCAAAATTTCCCGCCCACTTACTCGACTTCTGCAGAAAACTCAAAAGTTTGAATGGAATGAAATATGTCAGAAAAGCTTTGATGAATTGAAGAAGAGATTGACGACAGCACCGATTTTAACACTTCCACAGGGAACTGGAGGATTCATAGTTTACAGTGATGCTTTGAACCAAGGACTCGGATGTGTATTGATGTAGAATGATAAGGTGATTGCTTATGCATCACGACAGCTGAAACCTTATGAAGTGAATTACCCAACGCATGATTTGGAACTAGCAGCAGTAGTTTTTGCTTTGAAAATCTGGAGACATTACCTGTAAGGGACTCACTGTCAGATCTTTACGGATCACAAGAGTCTCAAATACATCTTCAGTCAGAAAGAGTTGAACATGCGGCAAAGAAGATGGTTAGAGCTGATTAAGGACTATGACTTGGAGATTCTGTATTATCCAGGCAAAGCGAATGTAGTGGCCAATGCACTCAGTGGCAAGCCTGTTTCTATTCAGATGCTAGAGACTCTGACCTCCCAACTCAGCATTCGAGAGATAATTCGAGAAGGAATTGAAGTATGGTTACAAAGAGTCCAAGGACAACTGTGCGTGATGGAAATAACTTCATCGTTAACCGAAGAAATCAAATCTAAGCAAGCAGATGATCCATTGATGATTCAGTTACGTGATGAAGTGATCAAAGGAAAGGCCCCCAGATTCATAATTCATGATGATGGAGTTTTGAGATTTCAGAACCGACTCTGCGTTCCCGATGTCGATGTTCTAAAACATATGATTATGAAGGAAGCTCACAGCTCGCCCTATTCTATCCACCCGGGCACCAGTAAGATGTACAAGGACTTGAAGTAGAATTTCTGGTGGGGCAACATGAAGAAAGATGTAGCGGATTATGTTTCGAAATGCTTGACTTGTCAGCAGGTTAAGATCGAACATCAACGACCTGCCGGAATGTTGAAGCCGCTCCCAATTCTTGAATGGAAGTAGGAGGACATATCAATGGACTTTATCACTAGTATGCCGAGAACCAAGACAGGAATGAACATGATTTGGGTGAGAGTTGATCGTCTAACCAAATCGGCTCATTTTCTAGGCATCAAGGACACTTGGGGACCCGAGAGGTTGGCACGAGTATTTATTTCAGAGATAGTTCGATTGCATGGTACGCTGAAAACCATTATTTCTGATCGAGACGGCCGTTTTGTTCTCATTTTTGGAAAGTAGTTCATAAGGCCTTAGGGACCGAATTGAAATTCAGCACAGCTTATCACCCGCAGATAGACGGACAATCCGAGAGGACTATCCAAACGGTGGAAGACATGCTGAGGGCCTGTACCTTAGATTGGTCAAATGATTGGGAAATTCATCTACCGTTGATTGAATTTACCTACAACAATAGTTGGCATGCTTCCATTAAGATGGCACCGTTTGAGGCCTTGTATGGGAGAAGGTGCAGATCGCCCCTATGTTGGGACGATTCATCAGACTTGATCGGGACAGAACCAGAGTTGATTGTACAGACACGAGAGAAGATATCCTTGATTCGTGAAAGGCTGTTGACCGCCCAGAGTCGACAGAAATCTTATGCAGACGTACGCCGCCGCCCATTGGAGTTCAGTACTGGAGACCACGTACTTTTAAAAGTTTCTCCTACTCGGGGAATCTTTCGTTTTGGGAGAAAAGGTAAGCTGAGTCCAAGATATATCGGACCATTCGAGATTCTTGAGTGAATAGGAGAGTTGGCATACAGATTAGCATTACTGCCATATTGAGCCATATTCATAACGTGTTCCACGTATCCCAGTTATGGAGATATATACTGGATCCTAGTCATGTGATTGATTTCAGCGAAATCAAAGTTACTCAGTATGGAACATTTGAAGAAAGACCGGTCAAGATACTCGAGAGTCGAGTTAAGCAGTTGAGGAAGAAACCAATCACTTTGGTCAAAGTTCAGTGGTCACGCCACGGAGTGGAAGAAGGCACTTGGGAAACGGAAGCTAGCATGAAGTCCAGATATCCATAGTTATTTTCGTCTTGAGTTTCGGGACGAAACTCCTTTTTAGTAGGAGAGTATGTAATATCTAGATTTATTATTGAGTATTTCATTTGTATTTGAGTCCATGTATTATTCGGAATCGTGATATCGATAATTGGAGTATGATATTTCTCACATTTGTATCTTTGTACATGAGTATAGCAGCATGCAAATTTTCTCATGCAAACTCGTGATAGCGCACGCTAAGAATGTAGCTTAACGTGCGTTATCGGCTAAAACTAGCGAACGCTACAAATGAAGATTTGCGTGTGCTAGGCAGTCAATTATTGAGCTAGACGGCTAGCACATGCACCATCCGGACGTGGGTCCGAATAAGATTCCGCGGGCGAACCTGGACAGATTTGGAGTCAATGCTAGTTAGCGTGCGCTAAGGATTTTGCGATAGTGTGCGCTAATTAACGTACGTACAGAAATGTTATAAATGGGACAACAACCCGTTTTACTTGGTTTACATTTCCTTCACTCGTCCTTCGTTCTTGAGAGACCAGAGAGCATTATATCCTCCTTAAACACTTAGACCACCTCTACTTGATTCATTAAAGATTGGATATCACTTGTGATTGATCATTGAAGTGGAGTAGCACCCTGGATTGGCATACAAACAACTGGAGTTGAATTCTACCTTTTCGGATCAGTGATTTCTTCATCTTAAGGTATGTTAATTCTATCTCCAACCTTAGATTCGTGTTTTGAAGAATAAGATGATCATGTTATCAAGATATTGAGTTCCATTGATGAATTATTCAAACCAACATCATGTTTAGAAGTGGGAATAATTATGCTTATAATATCGTTGTTGATACATCGTAGTTGGAATTGTTAGTTCACCTTTAAGATAAAGTCTGAATGTGATAATGACAATAGAATCTAGTGCATCAACCTGAAATCATGAACTTCACATGAGAATGATAATCGAGTTGGATATAAGAGTTGTGATGATATTCATTTCCTTAAATTCAAAGATGTTTGAATCCGCAAGATCATTCATAAGTTTATGAACATGACATGTAGACGGATAACGTACATTAATCACTGAGGAGTTTGTAAAATTCATCACCGTTAAAACGGTCTGCTGCCCAGTAGTGAAACTGCCATGCACGCTTAGCGTACACTAAGCTATGTAGATTAACGTACGTTATCGGGCAGGTTTAGCGTACGCTATCGGGCAGGTTTAGCGTATGCTACGTTTGGTACGTAACGTACGTTAGATCATCAGGCGAGTCAGTCGGCTGACCAGAGAGGACTGTCGATACATAGTTAGCGTACGCTAGGCTTCGTTGTTTACGTGCGCTAACGAGCATGCTTAACGCACGCTACATAGAATACGTAGCGTACGCTAAGCAGTTCAGGCAGATTATGTTTTATGAACTTTCGGTCGTAAATTGGATTGTTAGATATTCGTATGACATGAGATGAATTCTATATTATTTCTTTTGTTAAGGTTCGAGCTTGCTATGTGATTGATCGAATGGGCGACCTTCGAGTGTTTCGTTTTTCGTGGAAGTAGTATTCTTATCTTCGAATCGAGGCAAGTATCTTAATTGTTTTATATATTGATGTTATACATATTGTCGTGCATATATGTCGTTGTTATATGTCCACCTCGTGTAGGTCCGATGGGATCATTGGGATATCTATGCTAGCTTGCGCTGGATCATCGGACGGGTTTTTCCACCTCCTGTTGGTTTGATGGAATCATCGGGGGGTCTAGGCAGCGAATGCTGGATCATTGGAATTACCATGTGTATGTTGTGATATCATGTTGTGATTATCATGTGTGTATGTTATTATTGAGTTTCTCGCAGGAGAAGACTCGTTGGTTCTTTTGTCATTTATGTTATTATTATTCTTCATGAGATGTTGAATAATATGTTATGGTACTTGTACTAGCATCGTTGTGCTAACCCCTTCGGGGGTGAACATTTGTTTATGTTCAGGATCCAGGAGAGCGGGGAAACAACCACTAGAGTTGCATGACGACGAGGGTGCAGAGTGATGTTCCGGCCGGGTTTATTTGTCTGTTGGTTGCATCGTTTTAATAAGTACTCGGGTACGTAGTCGTTTGTGATGATTTGGATTTGGTGATGTATTAATACTTTTTCCTTTGGACATTTGTATTTTCAGTATTGGTCAGAACTGTTGTATCTCATTTCCGTTACTTTCATACATTGGTATCTGTTAATGTCTTTTCATTTCTCCAGCCTTGTAAATCCTTATGTAAAGGATTTACGGCGCTGTAATATTCCTGAATATATCGGGGGTGTTATAGTTTGTACCCCGGAAGGCTCTATAACCAACTCGCAAAACTGGATTTTGTGTCCATCGAGTCCACACTTGTAACATGCTACTGGCGGGGAAGGACAATTTGCACGTACAGACCCCCGCACATTACAATTGAAGCACCTCGGCATACCGAATATACAACTGCTAGGTACAATGGAATATAACATCGCAAAACAATATACTCGAGATGCCGACTCAGCACAACATATCAACGTAAGGCAACCCACATACACAAAATCACAGCAACGACGGCATACATTTGGCGATTTCAACGGCCCGAACGATAACCAACATACCATTACAAAACATCATGAAACAATCACAGATGTACACAATCATACAAACCCAAGCTCTAACAGCTCGCACAGGTGCGATAACACGCAAATCACCACAAAACGACAATATTAAAGACCAACATCACACCTTTCACAGAGGGATAACACAACAAATGCATGGCGAACGACTCAACGCTCACACCACCAATTCAATCACAACTCGGGGGTTAACACCTTAACGACAGTGCGAACATCATACATCCCAGACCGCACACAGGAACGATAGTTTTTAAAAATGAAAACCACCTTTTTGAAAACAATTTTGGGAACATCAGTTGATCTTGAATATCGTATTTCGAAAAAAAGTAATACAAACATGAAACATCGTTATCGAGACTTTGAAAAACCATCTTGTGTTTGATAAAAATAAGGATACCTGTCTTTTAATTAAAACTTTCAGAAATATTCGACCTTCGGGTCTAAGCAAATGCATTTCCAAATTACTGAAAATATCTCAAAATATTTTGGTCCTCAAGGTAGAAGAATCTTGAAACATACTGCGGCACTAGTAGGCACCTTGAAATTACTGCGAGAAAATAATCCATTTTAAAAGTGCATCTCGAAATTTATTTTCTAAGATACTCAAGGTTTTCAGAAATTCAATAGGACAGAATGCCCAAAATCCACACGTATCAACATTCGTTTATACACATCATAGTACACGTATCAAATCATTCAAAGTCAAAACAATACATGTCTTTTATCGGAAAACAAACAGTCAAAAATCACAGTCGAAACCCGCCTAGGATCAGGAAGAAGCCACTTATCCCATTCGAGGCCTCTAAGAACCCTCCCGAACTGGATAGCGAACAAACTCGTGAATCCAGATGAAGTCACGGATTCCCCCGAGGCCTCGTCGGTGTAATATCCAGGAATTTTAATTGGAATTTTGGTGATATAAATTTAATTTTATTTTATTTTATTAGCTGACTAATAAAAAGTCGGGTGGACTCTTGAGATATTAGACTAGAATATTGGTGAGTTATTAATTTTATCGAACGCAGTATGAATTAATCGATTAGTCGAGTCAGAAGACTGAATAACAGATCCAAAATTTATCCGTTTTTAATTGGATATGACATAATTTGACATTATGTGCCACTACCCATTTTAAATAATCACCAAGTTGATTATTAAACACAATTTTATTTCAACTCTCTTTTCTCTCTCTTCTCTCATTCACGTAATTCTCTCTCTCTCTCCCCTTATCCCACCTACCCCACGGACAAAGAAAACTCCACCCCAACACCCTCGCTTCTTCTTCTTCTTCTTCAGCGATAAATTTCGATCGGGAGAGGAGAGACAGACGGAGGAAGCTCGAGGTGGTGGACGACACTCCTGGGCCCGCGATATTGGTCGGACCGTTGGCAGGTAGATCACTGTCTGCCTGGGCGGTGCAAATTGCAAGGGCAGTGGGGATGAGTTAGCGCCGGCCACCGATCGGCGGCTGTGTTCCTTCTTGCATCGGACGGAAAACATGAGTTCTTCATGCCAGGCATTTTTACGTATCTAAGGATGCTCAGGTAGGCGGAGAGTTGATGTTCGGCCAGATGGGTTTTCCAACGTAAGGTGGTCGGAGTTTGGTTTAGATTTCCGATGACCTTTGCTTCTAGATCCAAAGACAGATACAGGGTTCGGGGTGAGGGTTGACCGACGGGGATGGTCTCAATGGCTCGACTGGTAGCTGACCATGGCGGTTTTCCGGTGACCTGTGGTGCCTTGTGGGTGGGTCGAGCTAGAGTGTTGAGTGACAGAGGATATGAGGTCTGATTTCCGATGACTAATCGAGCTGCGAATTGTGTGTGTGTGTGTGTGTGTGTGTGTGTGCGCTCTTCTGTGCTGTGTGTGAATTTATGTATGTGTTGGTGTGCTTCTGTGTGTGTATGTGCGTCTGTGTGAATATATATATATATATATATATATATATGTGTGTGTGTGTGTGTGTGTGCATGTGAGAGAGAGAGAGAGAGAGATGTGTGCGCGTAAGTATATATGTGTGTCCAGTCCTACGTGTGTGTATGTATAATTGTGTTTATGTGTGTGTATGTGTTTATATATATATATATATATATATATATATATATATATATATATGTATATAATATATATAGCACTGTGTGTTTGTGTGTGTCTATAATTGTGTTTATGTGTGTGTATGTGTGTTAATATATATATATATATATATATATATATATATCAGTGTGTGTATGTGTATTAATATAAATCTATATAGTGGCGCGTTCTATGCAGTACTAATATTATATAATCGAGTTGTGGATCCGAGTTAACTATCGTTGGTCGTTTGATCCGATCAATTAATTAAGGGGCGTAATTGAGCTAATATATTAGCCGACTAATTACCTCGAAATTATAAAATATTAAATTGGACCCTTATATTAAGTCGTATATTAGGTATTTATATTAAAGGTTTGGATTTCAATGGATCGATTGGGGGAGTCGTATTCATCGGGACTTTCGGCATCAATTATTGAGGCAAGTTATTACTTGCACAGTTTATAATATTTAATGAATGGTTTCAGTTCTATTCGTTTATAATTCGTATAGCAATGATTATAATTGTGAACACTGGAGATTTGGTATTGTACGTTGTTTTCCGATTTTTGGGAATTAAATCATAATGTATATGATTTACTTTTGTTATTGGTATACTTGGGTATCGAGGATACATTGTGATAAAGACGGGGATATGAGTTCTCTATAGTCCGTGATATTTCGGATCGTCGAATATGGAGGATAATCGTCAGTGATGGTTTTTGACATCGAGATTGCTCTCGAAGGACTCGGGACAAGTACTCTAATCATGTTGTGATACATTTGTGTATTGTTGTTGCCATGCATTTGTGTATTGTTGTTAATATGTATTTATGCATTATTGTCGTATGTATGCCTCGTGTTGATCTGACGAGATCATCTTGGGATCTATGCTAGCGTGCGCTGGATCATTGGATGGGTTTATCCAACTCGTGTTGGTCCGACGGGATCATCTTGGGATCTATGCAGTGAACGTTGGATCATAGGATTACCCATATGTTGTTGTGCATATGTACATTATGGATTATCCACCTCGTGCTGATCTATCAGGATCATCTTGGGATCTATGCTGTGTGCGCTGGATTATCGGATTTCCATAAGTATACATTGTTGCTATTAATGTGAGCATATTTACGTTGTCATATGAGTATGCATTTGCTTGTGTTAGGACCATGTCCATATGTGGTATTGATCTGATCTCGGATTAGACTAACGTGATTCATCGTGGCATTGCGTAACTCGAGGTATGTTCTGTATTTTCTTCTTGGTTCTCGTCTTTGGATGGACAATCGATTATCGTGTTGATATTTATTGATGTTATCCGATGAATTGAATTGGCCAGAGTTGGTATAATTTCTGTATCGCGAGTTGTGATGATGTTTTGAGAACCTTTGGTATTGTTGAGATACAGTACAAATGTTTAGGTATGAGCTTATTGTGTTGTTAAGGATACAAATTGTGAATTTTGGTAATGTTACGACGGTAAGATTACATTGGTCGTATTCTTACTTAGTATTTTCATTAGTATGTAATTATTGACGTGATGTGATTGATATCATTGTTGGGTATTATGGCTGACCCCGTCGTGGGCTTTCTTTTTAGGTTCTTGGGATATCGAGCTTGTAGCGGTCGTGAAGAGATGAGCTTCCCGGAGGATTTGGCTAGGGCATGTATTTGTGAATTGAGTTTCCTGATCAGTTGTTGCATTCCGCTGCTAGAGTATTTTTAGCTGTTGTTTTTTCCGCTGCATGAGTATTTTTAAATGACCTTTCGATATATGGTAACTTAAGTTACTTTGGAAAATCGTTTTCTAAACTATTGAGTTTCAGCTGTTTGGCCTTTTACTTTCAAATGAATGTTTTTTACAGTATTGTTTAACGGGTTTTATAAGTCTTTGAATATTTTTAAAGATATTACCATCATTGCCGCTTAGGCGTATTTGAAATGTTTGTAAATCTTTCTTTTAGCCTTGTGGGTTCCGTCTCGGGGACCACGGCACTGTAATATTCCTGGATAGCTCTGGGTGTAATATCCGGATTTATTATTGTGTATTTCATCTGTAGTTGAACCCTGTATTATTCAGAATTGTGATCTCGATAATTGGAGTATGATATTTCTCACATTGGTATCTTTGTACATAAGTATATCGTCATGCAAAATTTCTCATGCGAACTCGTGATAGAGCACGCTAAGAATGTAGATTAACGCGCGCTATCGGCGACAACTAGTGCACGCTACGAATGTAGGATTTGCGTGCGCTAGGCAGTCAATTATTGAGCTAGGCGGGTAGCACATGCGTCAGCCGGGACATGGGTCCGGATAAGATTCCCGTGGACAAACCTGGACAGATTTGAAGTCAATGCTTATTAGCGTGCGCTAAGAATTGTATAGTAGCGTGCGCTAATCAGCTAATGTGCAGAAACTTTATTTAAAGGACAGCACTCCATTTCTACTTATTTCCCTTCATTTGTTCTTCGTTCCTTGGAAGTCCAGAGAGCTTTTCCTACTCCTTAAACACATACAAATCCGCCTTACTTGATCATTAAATATTAAAGAGTGATTATACTTGATCATTGAAGAAGAATTCACTTTGAAGTGACACTCAAGCAACCGGAGCTGGATTCTACCTTTTTGGATCAGTGATTTCTTCATTAAAGGTATGTTAATTCTATCTCCAACTTTAGATTCGTGTTATGAAGAATAAGATGATCATGCTAGCAAGATATTGAGTTCCATTGGTGAATTATTCAACAAATATCATGTTTAGAAGATTGGGATAATTATACTTATGATATTGTCGTTGGAACCTCGTAGTTGGAATCCTAGTACGTCAAATGATGAGAGGAACATTCTGAAGTTGATTATCCGTATGATTTATGTTGTCATATTGATCATAAAATTGGAGGTGACATCACTTTTGGTTATAAGGACTTAAGGAAAAAAATCATCTTAGGAAGTATCCTTTCGTATTAGTTGGAATTGTTAGTTCACCTTCAAGATGAAGTCTGAATGTGAATAATGATAATATAATCTAGTGCATCAACCAGAGATCACCGAACTTCGCATGAGAATGATAATCGAGGTTGAATATAAGAGTTGTGATGATATTCTTTTCCTTGAAACTCATAGATGATTGAATCCATAAGATCATTCATAAATTTATGAATATGACATGTAGATGGATATCACACGTTAATCACTGAGGAATTCGTAAGTTTCATCACCGTTAGAACAAGTCTGCTGCCCAACAGTGAATTGCCATGCACGCTTAGCGTGCGCTAGGCTATGTGAATTAACGTACGCTAATGGGCATATTTAGCGTACACTACGATTGAAACTTAGCATGCGTTAAGTCATCAGGCGAGTCAGTCGGCTGATCAGTGAGGTTCTGACCGTGCATGGTTAGCGTACTCTAGGCTGTGTGTAATTGCGTGCGCTAACGAGTAGCCTTAACGTACGCTATATAGGATGTGTAGCGTGCGTTAAGCAAACCAGACAGATTTCTTTTAAGAACTTCCAATCGTATTTTGGATTGTTAGATGTTCGTTCGACGTGAGATGAATTCTATATTATTTCTTTTTTTAAGGTTCGAGCTTGCTACGTGATTGATCGAAGGGGCGACCTTCGAGTATTTCGTTTTTCGTGGAAGTATTGTTCTTGTCTTCGAATCGAGGCAAGTACTCTAATTAGAATTGTTTATATTATGACAGCTATATTGTGATTGTATTGTGTATTATGTGTTGTGATTAAATGTCCACCATGCGTTGATCCGACGGGAATCATCATGGGAATCTATAGTTGTGTGCGCTGGATCGTTAGACAGGTAGTTCCACCATGCGTTGGTCCGACGGGATCATCATGGGAATCTATAGTTGTGTGCGCTGGATCGTTGGAATACCATCAGTATGTTGAGACTGTTATGATGTGATATGTGTTGTTGTTATTTCTCATTGGAGAAACTTGTTATGATATAATTGTTGATTATATCACGGTTGTATGATTATTATACTTGCACTAGCATCGTTGTGCTAACCCCTTCGGGGGTGAACATTTGTTTATGTTCAAGATCCAGGAGAGTGGGGAAACAACCACTGGAGTTGCATGACGACGAGGGTACAGAGTGATGTTTCGGCCGGGTTTATTTATCTGTTGTTTTGTATCGTTTTTAATAAGTACTCGAGTACGTAGTCGTTTATGATGAATTTGAATTTGATGATGTATTAATACTTTTCCATTGAACATTCATATTTTCAGTATTAGTCAGAACTGTTGTACCTTATTTCTGTTATTTTCATACGTTGGTATCTGTTAGTGTCCTTTTAGTTCTCCAGCCTTGTAAATTCTTTTGTAAAGGATTTACAGCGCTGTAATATTCCTGAATATATCGGGGGTGTTACAGAATATGGTATCAGAGCTAAGATTATGGATATCTTGGCCATTGGGTTAAAATAGGGGTCATATACATCTTTTGAGGTAACCGGCCATGAATGACATCACTGTACTGCCTACGTCTTCATGCGAACGGTGGTTGTAAGTTCCTAAACTCTATTTCGTTCTTTACATGTTGTATTTCTTTAGACTTGAACATTAGAATGATATTGTTTCCTGTATATTGAGTATTTATGCTTATAGTATGTTGAGAGACGGACGTGGTCGCGGTCACGGACGCGGACGAAGGAATGCCGAAAGAGAAGCTTCGCCTTCTAATCAGGCCAGCCACAGTTCAGGCGAGCCACAGAGATCTATCAATAATGAACCGGAACCTGCTGTGCCCGAAATCCTTCGTCAAGTGATGAACCAGATGACTCAGTTAGCCCAGGTCGTGGACCGAATGCAGGTGGCGGTGGGATTACAGCAGGGAGAGAGACAGTAAGGGATCCCAGACATGGGAAATCGAGGTGACCGATGGCTGCAAGAGGTGGCGATGATGCAACCACCCAAATTCGACGGCTTTTCTGAGACACCTACATGGGACCATTGGTTGAAGGAATTGGAGAAAATTTTTGCTGGAATTAATTGCCCAGATGACCGGAGAGCCTTTATAGCTCAGTACTTTCTGATAGGGGAAGCATCCGAGTGGTGGGAAGCCATCCATCCTGCAGATCATGATGCTGATTGGACAGAATTTAAATTGATGATGGAAGCTTAGTACTGCCCTCGTCCTGTGGGGGGAGCCAAAGTTCGGTAGTTTTTCTCCGCTCAGCCATCAGACGAACCTGTATCCCAGACAATTAAGACATTTAACCAGCAACTGGCATTTGTTCGACATCTGGTCAGAACAGATGCAGAAATGATGATCTATTTTGATATGAGGATGAAACCAAAAATCCAGAGGTACATGTCCGGTTTTGAATGTACCACTCTCCGTCAATACCAAGATAAGGCGTTGGCGTACGAAATCAAGGAAGCAGCAATGGAGAAGTTTACGGAGTCCAAGAAGCTGAAAGTCTCTGGTACTTTTACAGAGCACTAGAGGAGCGGGCCCTGCAAGGCCCAGTCATCTTTTCATTCTTTCAAGAAAACTCCGCACCCATCTAAGAGCGGAAAGAATTTCGGAACAATGTCATCCACGAAGGATACAGCTAGGAGGTGCTTTAACTGTGATCGCCCAGGCCACCTTTGGCGTGATTGTTTGCGCACTCCAGTTACATGTTTTGATTGCGGACAGGAAGGGCACCGTGCGACGTTTTGCATGGATGCCACCAAGTTCAATGGAACTCGTACATCGCAGCCAGTTCAGAAGGAAGCTAGTATCCAACAGACGCAGCAAAGTGTTCAGATGCCTAAGAATTTTGGCCGCGGAAGAGGCAGAGGACAGTGGGACCGAAAGGGTACATCGAGTGCCAGATTTATTCCCCCACGTCTGTACGAGATGAGGAGAACAGACGATCAGGATGCTGCTGTCGCATCAAGTACTGTTCAGATCCTTTCCCAGCTAGTTAGCGTTTTATTCGATACAGGGGCTACGCATTCATTTATATCCTTATCTTGTGTAAATCGTTTGAATATTTCTGGTTTTCATTACTGTGAACCTTATGTTGTTGGTTTACCGAGTGGAGAGATGATTGTTGGAAACTTAGAAACTAGAGATTTCCCTGTATCATTTGGAGGCAGAGAGTGGCTCTCAAATATGATTGTGATAGAAATGCAAGGAGACGACCTGATACTCGGAGATGATTGGCTTAATCGATATGGAGCTATTGTAAACTACCGAAGGAGGAATATCTCATTGATCGCTAACGATGGTTCCGAAAGTTGATCAAGGCGATGAAAGCTGTCAAATTGTTGAAACAGGGCTGTACCGGATACTGGTGTTATGTAATGAAGAAAGAAGACGAAATTGTGGAACTTTCATCCATTCCTGTTGTGAACGAGTTTCCAGATGTATTTCCTGACGAGTTACCTGGACTACCTCCACGAAGGGATGTAGAAATAACCATTGAGTTGGAACCCGGAGCTACACCAATTTCTAAGGCGCCGTATCATATGGCACCTACTGAGATGTACGAACTGAAGAAGTAGCTAGAGGAGTTACCGGACAAAGGCTATATCGAGCTGCTGCCGCCTTGGGAGCGCCATTCTTTTGTCCTAAGAAGGATGGATCGCCTGATCGTATTGACTATCGAGAGTTGAACAAGATGACGATTAAGAACAAGTATCCGTTGCCACGGATTGATGATTTGTTTGACCAGTTACAAGGAGCAACAGTATTTTCAAAAATCGATCTGAGATCAGTATATCATCAGCTGAGGATTAAGGAATCTTATGTTCCGAAGTCAGCATTCAGAACTCGCTACGGACATTATGAGTTTGTAGTGATGCCGTTTGGTCTCACTAATGCACCTGCTGTATTCATGCAATTGATGAACCGAGTGTTCATCGAATATTTGGATAAATTTGTGGTCGTGTTCATTGATGACATTCTGGTGTATTCTAAGAGCCCGGAAGAGCATGCACAGCATTTACGGATTGTGTTAGACCTGTTAAGAAATGAACAATTGTACGCCAAACTTTCTAAGTGTGAATTGTGGCTAAAGGAAGTAATGTTCCTCGTCCATGTGGTATAAGCTGAAGGAGTCTGAGTAGATCCTCAGAAGATCGAAGCAGTTATGGATTGGAAACCTCCAAAGAACGTAAAAGAAGTCTGGAGTTTCTTAGGACTTCCTGGATATTATCATCGATTCGTGGAAGGGTTTTCTAAAATTTCCCGCCCACTTACTTGACTCCTGCAGAAAACTCGAAAGTTTGAGTGGAACGAATTGTGCCAGAATAGCTTTGATGAATTGAAGAAGAGATTGACGACAACACCGATTTTAACACTTCCACAGGGGACTGGAAGATTCATAGTTTACAGTGATGCTTCGAACCAAGGACTCGGATGCGTATTGATGCAGAATGATAAGGTGATCGTTTATGCGTCACGACAGCTGAAACCTTATGAAGTGAATTACCCAACGCATGATTTGGAGCTAGCGGCAGTAGTTTTTGCTTTGAAAATCTGGAGACATTACCTGTACGGGACTCACTGTCAGATCTTTACGGATCACAAGAGTCTCAAATACATCTTCAGTCAGAAAGAGTTGAACATGCAGCAAAGAAGATGTTAGAGCTGATTAAGGACTACAACTTGGAGATTTTGTATCATCCAGGCAAAGCGAATGTAGTGGCAGATGCACTTAGCCGCAAGCCTGTTTCTATTCAGATGCTGGAGACTTTGACCTCCCAACTTAACCTTCAACGAGAGATGATTCGAGAAGGAATTGAAGTATGGTTACAAAGAGTCCAAGGACAACTGTGCGTGATGGAAATAACTTCATCATTAATCGAAGAAATCTAATCTATGCAGACAGATGATCCTATGATGATTCGGTTACGTGATGAAGTGATCAAGGGGAAGGCCCCCGGATTCATAATTCATGATGATGGAGTTTTGAGATTTCAGAACCGACTCTGCGTTCCCGATGTCGATGTTCTGAAACAGACGATTATGAAGGAAGCTCACAGCTCGCCCTATTCTATCCACCCAGGCACCAGTAAGATGTATAAGGACTTGAAGCAGAATTTCTGGTGGGGCAACATGAAGAAAGATGTAACGGACTATGTTTCGAAATGCTTGACTTGTCAGCAGGTTAAGATCGAGCATCAATGACCTGCCGGAATGTTGAAGACGCTCCCGATTCCTGAATGGAAGTGGGAGGACATATCGATGGACTTTATCACTAGTATGCTGAGAACCAAGACAGGAATGGACATGATTTGGGTGATAGTTGATCGTTTAAACAAATCAGCTCATTTTCTAGGCATTAAGGACACGTGGGGGCCAGAGAGGTTGGCACGAGTATTTATTTCATAGATAGTTCGACTGCATGGTACGCCGAAGACCATTATTTCTGATCGAGACGACGGTTTTGTGTCTCACTTTTGGAAAGTAGTTCATAAGGCCTTGGGAACCGAATTGAACTTCAGCACAGCTTATCACCCACAGACTGACGGACAATCCGAGAGGACCATTCAAACGGTGGAATACATGCTAAGGGCTTGTGCCTTAGATTGGTCAAACGATTGGGAAGTTCATCTACCGTTGATTGAATTTACCTACAATAATAGTCGGCATACTTCCATTAAGATGGCACCATTTGAGGCATTATACAGAAGGAGATGCAGATCACCCATATGTTGGGACGATTCATCAGACTTAATCGGGACAGAACCAGAGTTGATCGTACAGACACGAGAGAAGATAACCTTGATTCGTGAAAGGTTGTTGACCGCCCAGAGTCTCCATAAATCTTACGCATACATACGCCGTCGCCCATTGGAGTTCAGTACTGGAGAACACATACTTTTAAAGGTTTCTCCTACTCGGGGAATCTTTCATTTTGTAAGGAAGGGAAAGCTGAGTCCGAAATATATCGGACCATTCGAGATCCTTAAGAGAGTTGGGGAGTTGGCATACAGATTGGCATTGCCACCGTCGTTGAGCCATGTTCATAACGTGTTCCACGTATCCTAGTTATGGAGATATATACTGGATCCTAGTCATGTCATTGATTTCGGCGAGATCGAAGTCGCTCAGGATGGAAAGTTTGAAGAAAGACCAGTCAAGATACTCGAGAGTCGAGTTAAGAAGTTGAGGAACAAACCAATCATTTTGGTCAATGTTCAGTGGTCACGCCACGGAGTGAAAGAAGCCACATAAGAAACGGAAGATGGCATGAAGTCCAGATATCCAGAGTTATTTTCGTCTTGAGTTTCGGGACGAAACTCCTTTTTAGTAGGAGAGTATGTAATATCCGGATTTATTATTGTGTATTTCATCTGTAGTTGAACCCTGTATTATTCGGAATTGTGATCTCGATAATTGGAGTATGATATTTCTCACATTAGTATCTTTGTACATAAGTATATCGTCATGCAAAATTTCTTATGCGAACACGTGATAGCGCACGCTAAGAATGTAGCTTAACGTGCACTATCGGCGACAACTAGCGCAAGCTACGAATGTAGGATTTGCGTGCGCTAGGCAGTCAATTATTGAGCTAGGCGGTTAGCACATGCGCCAGCCGGGACATGGGTCCGGATAAGATTCCCGCGGACGAACCTGGACAGATTTGGAGTCAACGCTTATTAGCGTGCGCTAAGAATTGTATGGTAGCGTGCGCTAATCAGCTAATGTGCAGAAACTTTATTTAAAGGACAACACTCCATTTCTACTTATTTCCCTTCATTTGTTCTTCGTTCCTTGGAAGTCCAGAGAGCTTTTCCTACTCCTTAAACACATACAAATCCGCCTTACTTGATCATTAAATATTAAAGAGTGCTTATACTTGATCATTGAAGAAGAATTCACTTTGAAGTGACACTCAAGCAACCGGAGCTGGATTCTACCTTTTTGGATCAGTGATTTCTTCATTAAAGGTATGTTAATTCTATCTCCAACTTTAGATTCGTGTTATGAAGAATAAGATGATCATGCTAGCAAGATATTGAGTTCCATTGGTGAATTATTCAACAAATATCATGTTTAGAAGATTGGAATAATTATACTTATGATATTGTCGCTGGAACCTCGTAGTTGGAATCCTAGTACGTCAAATGATGAGAGGAACATTCTGAAGTTGATTATCCATATGATTTATGTTGTCATATTGATCATAAAATTGGAGGTGATATCACTTTTGGTTATAAGGACTTAAGGAAAGAAATCATCTTAGGAAGTATCCTTTCGTATTAGTTGGAATTGTTAGTTCACCTTCAAGATGAAGCCTGAATGTGAATAATGATAATAGAATCTAGTGCACCAACCAGAGATCACCGAACTTCGCATGAGAATGATAATCGAGGTTGAATATAAGAGTTGTGATGATATTCTTTTCCTTGAAACTCATAGATGATTGAATCCATAAGATCATTCATAAATTTATGAATATGACATGTAGACGGATATCACACGTTAATCACTGAGGAATTCGTAAGTTTCATCACCGATAGAACAAGTCTGCTGCCCAACAGTGAACTGCCATGCACGCTTAGCGTGCTGATGAGTCGATACTTGATCGACTCATTCTATTCTATTTAGTCATGTTTTTGTTTGATTTTTAGTATTTTTGTTCTCTTTTATGTGTGGTATGTTGTGTTTTTAATTTATAGGTAACCAAGCGAAGATTGTGGTGAAATATGCACTTTCATAGCTAAAATTGGAGTTTATGACGATCAAGAGCTAAAACGGGACCTAAAACGATAAAAGATTGAAGCAATATCGGCCGTATCTTCTAAATTCCAGAATCACGACTCCGAATTGAGATGTGTTCTCCTTTGATATAAATTCCACGTGAAATTAGCTTCGAAACGGTATATCATATGCTAAATTCCGAGGTGTATTGATACAAGAACGAAGGATCAAGCCGAAGAAGACCAAAAACCGGAATCAAAACAGAGGAAAACAACTCGGGCCGCATCAGGCAACTCGGCCGTGTCATAAGACACGGCCAGGTCTCATTCCAGCATGAATTACATTTTTCAGAAGAGTACAACACGGCCGTGTCATGGGACACGGCCGAGTCACGATCCAGCCTATTTTGCATTTCTAGCACAGTACAATACGGGCGTGTCATGGGACACGGCCGGGTCCGTGGATAGTACACTTGTTTTTCTTTTCAGGGTAGTACGACACGGCCGTGTCCCAGGACACGGGCCGTGTCATTTTTCGGTGCAAGTCATTTTCTTTGACATTTTTGCACAATTTTGAGCCCTTTTCTTGATCCTTTAGCTATAAAAAAGGGTGTGGAGACCATAGGAAAGATATTCAGATTTTGTTGGAGACATTTCGTGTGAAAAACACAAGATTTAGGGAGACAAACACCAAAAAGTGAGGAAAAAGAGAGATTGTTTCACCATCTTCATTGGATGTTCTTGGAGTGAAAAAAATACATTTGTGAGATATTATGATTCCTTGTATAAATTGTTATGAATTTTTGAAGGAAGATCATCAAACCTTCATCGGGAATTCGATTTCGGCTTTTACAAGGGAAGTTTCTACCATGTTTTGTTTTACAATTTCATTTATTATTATTGAAATAATCATGAGTATCTAAACATTTCATATGGGTTTTTAGATTGAGCCACACATATGTTATCGATTTTTAGTTCCTATTGATTTTCCGGGTAAAAGTTTGGGATTGTTCCTCCTTGTTTGTTCTTCGTATAAGAACTTTTGATTTAGATCATCAAACCTATTTCTTAGTTGTTATTATTATTCAAATCGAGGGTTTTTGTCGGTGTTCGCCATCAAACGACCCGATAGTAGCGATTGTGAATGTTCTAAACCTTTTTCCGCGATCTTCTAGCGAATTACCCCAGCAAAGGTATTAGCTAGTTGATTGTTAGTAGAGATTCGCCCCCATCAAAGGAGTATCTCTTATTTTCGATAAGAACAATCGTGATTTTTCGGATTACCGCCATCAAACGGATTTCTTTTAATCGTGAGCAATCAATAATTCCAAACCTTAGTTCTTTGTATATCGGAACTAATAATTGATTACGTGTGTGTCGGTGATTCTAAATTCCCATATCATTCTCATTATTGTAATCTCTCAATTATCCGACTATTCAATTGGTGTTTGTAACGCTTAGTTTATTTTAATTTTATACATTAGTAATTGTAATCCTATCAAACCAATGATGTATTTTAATTTATTTTACTTTTGTTCATTCGACTATTTGTCGAACATTATCAAACTTTAAACCGTTTCCAATTCCACAAGAGATCGACCTCGGAGTTACTTGCCGCTTCCTACAAAAGCGATTCGTACACTTGCGAGTTTATAATTTGTCCATCAAGTTTTTGGCGCCGTTGCCGGGGAATTGGCGTTTATTTTTTAATCTTTTTTTAATAGTAGTTGAATTGGGTAACCCGATTCTTCCGCCCATAGACGAAGTTCAAAGGATTAGAGCACCAAAAATAATGGCCACATCATCAATGGCAAATGACGAGGTGAATCCGGATCTTGAAGAGCGACTTTTGCTCCAAGAAGAAAACCCTCGTCAACCGAGGGTTGAGAATGTTGCACAGAATATAGATATGGAAGACATTCGTCAACCAAGGTTTCCGAGATATGAGAATGTTTGGCGCAATCAAGGGATACCCGAATCTCAACAAGGGAGATACTTCTATCCGAGACAACCACCCGTTGGAGTGCAATATGGAGCGAATTTTTATCCCGAATCTCAATATGGGATGGAAGCAAACTACAACATTCCGCAACAACCTCCGGTCGAACATCTAATGTGGGACTATGCAAAGCCCGTGGTGAACACCGCCATTTCATGCATCCAATTAGCACCGGCCGCAAGGAACTACCACATAAGCGGATTTCACATCGAGCAATTGCCCTCATTTCACGGATTAGCATGTGAGGATCCGTTATCATTCATCCGAGAGTTCTATGTGGCGATTGACAACTTCCCATTAAATAGGTTGAGCAAGGATCAACTAAGAATGAAGTGCTTCCCTTATACACTCAAGGATGGGGCGAAACAATGGTTGATGACTTTGGCGCCGGGCTCACTAAGAACATGGGATGAAATTTACGATAAATTCATCACCAAGTACTTCTATCATTCAAAGACTACGCAATTGAGAACTCAAATCTCAACGTTCGGACAACAAGACGGATAGGCATTTCACGAAGCATGGGACCGATTCAAAATGCTCCTCATTCAATGCCCACATCATCACTATCCGCTTCAACTACTTAATCAATTCTTCTATGACGGATTGACTTAATATTGCCAAGGAGCGGTAGATAATGCAGCCGGTGGTTCGTTTTGGGGTTTGACGGAGAGACAAGCATATGATGTGTATGAAACGTTGGGAGCCAATTCTCAACAAAAAAGTGTACGTGTTCGTAGGGGAGCCGTGCACCAAGTAAGCGAGAAGGACGAGATGCAATCTAAAATCGATGAGTTGACAAATGAACTAAGACAACTCAAGACTCAAAATAAATCTTCTAGCTCACGAGTTTGCGAGATTTGCGGAGCACACGGACATGATGCCAATTCATGCCCTCATACTTTTCCGGGACAACAAACCGAACAAGTTAATTGGGCTATGGGACAAAGCACGGGAAGGCCCGAGTGGGAAATACTTATCATCCTGGGCTAAGAAACCATCTGAATTTCTCATGGAGAAACAACAACTCGATGCCATACGACATAAGCGCCCAAGCTTAATACAATGGAGGAAACCGAGCCCAACAACCAACGCAAAGTGAACCACCTCCACAACAAAGGAACTCTCTTGAGGAGAGTATTGCGGCATTCATTAAGGAGAGCAAGGAAAACCGAGCGGAGAACAATAAAAGGTTCGAATCTTTAGAAGCTTCGATGAAGAAAATGGAGATTCAAATTGGGAAACTTGCTACCGAGACACGTAGACAATAAAGGGGTAAACTACCAAGTCAATCCGAGTAAGATCAAGCTATTACCACTCTCCGAAGTGGTAAAGTGATTAATAAAGAAGCTAATTCCGAAGTAAAAGAAAGGGGCGGTGAGAAAGAAGACGAGTCGGGAAATCAAGAAGAGAAAATAGACGAAGCAACTTCGACTTCCAAGCTTCACAAATCTGCTCAACCATATAAGCCACCGGTCCCTTTTCCGAGCCGACTTAGAAAAGCAAAGCAAGATGAGCAATTTTCCGAAATCTACGACATGCTTTCAAAATTTCATGTCAACTTACCTCTCTTGGATGTTGTGAAGAACATTCCCGCTTATACAAAATTTTTCAAAGAGTTGACCTCCAACAAAAGAAGATACAATGGGAACGAGAAAGTGGTGCTCTACGAGGTAAAAGCAATGGGTCAAAAGAAAGGCGATCCCGGAAGTTTTATGATCGACATCACTATGGGAGATAAGAAAGTTGCTCGTGGGATGCTAGATTTGGGAGCAAGTGTGAATCTCATGCCATACTCGACCTATTTGAGGCTTGGACTCGGGGGAATCAAACCAACAAGAATGACTCTTCAAATGGCGGATAGGTAGGTGAAATACCCCAAGGGAGTCATTGAAGACCTATTAGTGCAAGTGGACAAGTTGGTGATTCCGGCCGATTTTGTTATCTTGGAGATGAGCGATTTCGGAACAAGTGAAAATGAAGGGACAATACTTATAGGACAGCCATTCATGCGTACAACAAAAACAATCGTCGATGTCGATGAAGGAAAGGTCACCATGACCGTCTTAGGCGAAACTGTGGAAATCGACGTGTTCGGTTCATCTCCTATCCCTTCTCATATTTATGCTGCCCTTGATGTGAATTTTATTGATTGCGTTGATTCTTTGGTTAATGATACATATTTGCATGATGATGTAGGGGACACGTTGCATGATGCTCTAACCGTTGAGCATGATATAGGGCTGAATAATTTAGAAATTGAAGAATATGTTGCATTGTTAGATAATTCCAAAACCATTGATGAAGTTGACGGTCTTAAGATACCATTGGAATTAAATTTTGAGGAGCCCGTTGAAATCACCCCACCCCAACTTGAATTGAAAGAACTTCCAGCACATCTTAAATATGTTTTCTTAGGTAAAAGTGACACTTACCCTGTAACTGTCTCTTCCGAATTAACTCCCTTGCAAGAAAACAAATTAGTAGAAGTTCTGACTAAATTAAAGGAAGCAATTGGGTGGAGTATTTACGATATCAAAGGGATAAGTCCTGTTAGGTGCATGCATAAAATAATTCTTGAGGATAATGTTAAACCGGTTAGGCAATCTCAAAGGCGTTTGAATCCGAACATGCAGGAAGTTGTGAAAAAGGAAGTTTTGAAATTGCTAGATGTCGGAGTCATCTACCCGATAAGTGGGTGAGTCATGTGCATGTAGTGCCTAAGAAATCTGGAATAACGGTGGTTCGTAATGATAAAAATGAATTGGTGCCCACTAGAACAGTAACCGGTTGGAGAATGTGCATTGATTATCGGAAATTAAATGCCGTAACAAAAAAGGATCATTTTCCCCTTCCTTTCATTGATCAAATGTTGGAACGTTTAGCTGGTCATGATTATTACTATTTTCTAGATGGTCTTTCAGGTTTCTATCAGATTCCCATTGCTCCAGAGGATCAAGAGAAGACCATTTTCACTTGCCCTTTTGGCACTTTTGCCTTTAGGAGGATGCCGTTTGGTCTTTGCAATGCTCCCGCTACTTTTCAAAGGTGCATGCTTTCCATATTCTCCGACTTGTTAGAAAAATGTATCGAGGTATTCATGGATGACTTTTCTGTGTTTGGAACCACTTTTGATGATTGTTTAAATAATTTGACTATTGTTCTAGAACGATGTATTGAGTGTAATCTTACACTTAGTTGGGAAAAGAGTCATTTTATGGTAAAACAAGGTCTTGTTCTGGGTCATGTGGTTTCCAATAAAGGAATGGAGGTTGATAAGGCTAAAGTTGATTTAATTGTTAAATTATCTCCGCCTTCATGTGTCAAAGAGGTTCGAAGCTTTTTAGGGCATGCCGGGTTTTATAGGCGTTTCATTAAAGATTTTTCGAAAATTGCCCGCCCTTTGAGTAACCTTTTGTGTAAATATGCCAAATTTGATTTTACCGAGGAATGTTTAGTCGGTTTTAATGCTTTGAAAGAAAAGTTAACTTCCACACCTATTGTTGTTGCTCCCGATTGGTCTCTCCCATTTGAAATTATGTGTGATGCGTCCAACTTTGCTATTGGTGCCGTTTTGGGGCAAAGAGTGAATAAATTTTTCCACGTAATTTACTATGCTAGCAAAATGCTCGATGAAGCTCAGGCTAATTACACCACCACCGAAAAAGAATTTTTAGCCGTTGTGTTTTCTTTGGACAAATTTCGATCCTACTTGGTTAGCTCAAAAGTAATTGTGCATACGGATCACGCCGTATTGAAATATTTATTAAAAAAATCCGATGCAAAGCCAAGATTAATTCGGTGGGTTCTTCTGCTGCAAGAATTTGATTTGGAGTTTAAGGATAAAAAGGGTTCGGAAAACGTAGTTGCCGACCATCTATCTAGAATAATCTAGGGAGATAATTTTAAGCTCGATAATTCTTTGCCAATTGTTGAAACTTTCCCTGACGAGCAATTATTCGATGTAACAAGGACACCTTGGTATGCTGATATTGTTAATTACATTGTTAGTGGTGTTTTGCAGCCCGACTTGACCTATCAAGGGAAGAAGAGGTTTGTTTCCATGTGCAGGCATTACTTTTGGGACGAGCCCTACTTATTCAGGTTGGGGCCTGATTAGATATTCCGACGTTGCGTCCCGGAGGAAGAGCACGAGAGCATATTGTCATTTTGCCATGAGTTGCACTGTGGGGGACATTTTAGCGCAAAGAAAACGGCACACAAGGTCCTTCAATCGGGATTCTACTGGCCAACATTATTTAAGGATGCCTATTCCCATTGCAAGAGTTGCGATCGTTGTCAACGAACGGGGAACATAAGCAAAAGGAATGAGATGCCGTTGACAAACAATCTTGTTGTGGAACTTTTCGATGTTTGGGGAGTTGATTTTATGGGTCCTTTTACACTTTCCCTTGGCTTTGAATATATTTTAGTTGTTGTGGACTACGTATCTAAGTGGGTGGAAGCAATTCCAACCCGAACTAACGATGCTAACGTGGTTTGCAATTTTTTTAGGGATGTGATTTTCTGCAGGTTTGGGACGCCTAGAGCTGTAATTAGCGATAGAGGCACGAATTTTTGCAATAAACAAATGGCAGGCTTGATTAAGAAGTATAATGTGATGCATAAGGTCGCAACATCTTACCATCCACAAACTTCCGGGCAAGTCGAAGTGAGCAATAGACAAATAAAGGCAGTACTCTAAAAGACGGTGAAACCGACAAGAAAGGACTGGGCATTGAAGTTGAATGACGCTTTATGGGCATATCGCACGGCCTAAAAAACTCCAATTGGAATGAGCCTGTATCGCCTAGTATTTGGGAAAGCATGTCACCTACCCATTGAGTTAGAACACAAGGCGTATTGGGCAATCAAAGCGCTCAATTTAGATCAAGAAAAGGCGAGCGAGGAACGACTTTTACATTTAAATGAGCTTGATGAGATGCGATATGAGGCGTACGAAAATGCTAAGCTCTACAAAGAACGGACGAAATGGTATCATGATAAGCGTATCATTCGCAAATCTCTCGAACCTGGGATGGATGTTTTGTTACATAACTCCCGTCTTAAGCTCATGCCCGGAAAATTGGTGTCGCGATGGGGCGGACCGTTCAAAGTCGTTCAAGTATGGCCACACGGAGCGGTAGAACTTCTTGATCCACGGAAGAACAAGCAATATAAGGTAAAGGGGCAGAGAGTGAAGCCGTATTTTGGACGAATCGTAGAAATCAATGCGATTGAGTGCATAGAAGTGCACGATGTTGAAGCTTGAGCAAGAACAGGAAGAAGTCGAGCTAATGACTATAAAAAAGCGCTACTTGGGAGGCAACCCAACGGTTTAGTTAGATTTTTCATCTTTTATTTTTCGAATTTATTTTCCTTATTTGTTTTTACTTAATTCGAAACTGACCGGTTCAATTGTGGGTGTTAAAAATGCAGGAAATGGGTGCGTTATCAGAAACTAACAATCTGGGCAGGTAGGACACGACCGAGTAGCCTCTGACACGGTCGAGTCTCAAAACAGGAAGAATTTTGTATTCTGGGCTAGTATGACACGGTCGTGTCACAGGACACGGCCGAGTCTAAAAACAGTGAGAAATTGTTTTTTCAGGACAGTACGACACGACCGTGTCACAGGACACGGCTGAGTGTCAATACAGTGAAAGTTTGTTTTCTAGGATAGTATGACACGACCGTGTCATAGGATACGGCCGAGTCGGTGAGACAGTGGGTTTTGCTTATTTTGAATAGTTCGACACGGCCGTGTCAGATGCAACACGGCCGTGTCAGTCGGACCTTTATAAGGGGAAACACGGCCAAATCCCCATTTCCATCTTCTCCAGTTTTTATTTTTCCTCCCCCTCAAACCCTAGCCTTCATTTTCAAAGGAATTTTGTGCAAAATCAAGGAGAGATACAAGAATCAATTACATAATCATCATTTTTCAACCAATTTCACTCTTCAAGGGGGCAAATCGGACGAATTGGGACTAGTTTTTAATTTTTTTTTCTCTTCAATATCTCCAAAATCAAGGTATGTTTCTCATGTTTTTTATGATTATTCTTGGTTATGAACATGCTATGATGATTAGAATCACTAGTCCTTGATTATCTAGGGTTCTTGAATAAATTGAAGGTGATGAAATTGGGGATTTTCGATAATTCTCCATGCTTGATGATTAAATTTATCGATTGGAAGTTCTTGTAGTTAAGGGATATTTTCCATGATGAAGATGATGAATTCAAACGATAAATTTTGCTTGGGAGTTGTTTTGATCAAAAATGGTTATATTGGGGGGTATTTCATTGTTTGCTATAAGTTTGGGGGAGGAATACGTTATTAAGTCCTTAGATAAATGATAAATAGAAATTTTTTTGCAGAAAATGGCACGAGGACGTGGACGAGGAAATTCTCAGCGCGGAAGGGGTATGAACGGCGGAGAACAAGTGCATCCGGCACGAATGGCGATTCAAAGGGCTGTCGAAACTCCAGATTCTTACGGAATTGATCTCCCTGAAACACAATATGCAAGATGGGAGATGTTGGGCCAGAAAAAGATGCTCCCTACGCGATGGCCCGATGATGAATGTATGAACGCAATGGGAATAAGGGAAGACGTCATGAAATTCCTAGAAAGAGTGTGTTGCTACCCAAAATATTATCCGGAGATAGATATTGCTGGAATGGATGGATAGCAAACAAATGCAAGAGCACTTCCGTGAGAAAGATAAATAACACAAGATTTGCCGGGGTTGTTAGTCCCAGGCTTGAATGCTCTCGCGAGATATTATTAATACTAATATTCGGGGATACAAGTACTAATGTAAGAATACAATTACAATGATGTACAAAGGAATATAATGAGATTTTTTCCTATCCCATCTACTCTGGCGATCGCCCCACCAGGCATATCGCATAATGCCGACGATCGTTGATCACGACGATCCTAGGTAAAATCAATGCAGCCATGGTCCTGGAGGTCGATGGAACCGACAGCTTCGCCCATGCAAGGTTCCTTTGGGCTGAGATCGCCCGCCCTTCGTCTAAATTGGAGGCCGGCGTAGCCGAAGGACCCTCCAAATTAATCAGTAGGCGCGATCGCACGTCCTCAAGGTACGTCATTTAACATGGTGAACCCGGACAATGCGACGTACCACTACCCCCGTCTCAACGTACACCGTCAAGGGTCGCCATCTTCATGGCGGGCCGAGGTGGAAGCAGAGCTAACAAGTCGCGGACGTGGAGTCGAATAAGCCGACGACACCCCGCGCAAGGACTCCTCCAGACCGAGATCGCCCGCCTTTCGTTTTAACATAAGGCAGGCGTAGCCTAACGGAGGACCCTCACAGAAAGTGAGTCGCGGGATACACAATATCCCTTGCACACAAAGACATGAATGGGGAGGTCGGTCCATCGAACACCCCAACCGCACATGATTCTTCAGAATCGGCAATACCGAAGATAGCTCGCCAGACAAACTAGTTTTTGTTTCCTTACTTACAATATGTAAACAAAAACAAGGGGGCAGAGATGGGTTGAGCTAATCCCAAACACGATCGCTCAAACACAAGCAGGACGATCGGAGTCCTTCGACGAAAATTACAAGTAAGAATTCCGATTCAAAACATATCAATGCTTTCAACACTCAGACGATCGGTCGGATGATTAAAATGCCGAAAGCAATCATACACGTACTTGTAAAAGTTGCACGCAAACATTCAAAGGCGATCGTATGTAAAGAGATAGAATGAAGAGGAACATTTTATTCATAACGCAAGTTTCATACATTATGGGGCCCGAAGGCATTACAAAAGAAAAAAGTACAAGTTACAAAGAAAAACAAAAATGCCTCTCAAGGCCCCGCCGCTGGTCATCACCCTCGGGTTGCGGATCGGCTTGGGCCCACCCATCGGCCTCGGGATGGATGAGTTTACCAGTATACCAACTCAAGTCGATCCCGAAGTCGACAAAGTCAAGGATCGGCAAGGAGAACTCTGGATGCAGAGGATGCTCGAGGGCGTAGGATTTGAAGCTCTCCATCAGGGGACCAATCTCGATCCCTGCCTTTTTAGTGGCTCGAACAGTGTCAGCATAGGCCACGTAATAAGCGAATTCACCGACGAGCTCAACGTTGAGGTAGGGATCGACCTCGATCGCTTTCAGTTGCCCCTTCAAATACGCGGTCGTCTTCTCGGCCTTCGCCAGCTCGACCACCTTGGCGGCATTCTCACCCTTGGCTTTCTACATCTCCTTCTTCGCCGCCTCCAGCTCACCGCTGAGCCGATCCACCATCACCTTCAGCCCGGCCGCCTCCTCCTGCAAAGCCGCGAGCTTCTGGCGGGTTTCCTTCTCCTTATCACGGGACCGGTCGGCAGCCTCCTTAGAGCGGCTCAGCTCCTGCTTCAATCGGTCCACGTCCTGCTTAGCCCTTTTGGCCGTCTCCTCAAACTCCTTCTCCATAGACTGGATCCGGTTGGCAGCCTCAATAATTTTGTTCCGGGCGGCCTCGAGGTCGCTATGGAGACGAGCAGTGAATGGTCGCCCCTCAAAATCCCTAGCATCTTGGACGGCCATCGTCGCCGTCTGGAGAGCCAGGGCAACGGTCGCCTGCATGGCGTCTCCAGATCGCCGATGAGCGATCGCATCAAGATCGGTCGTCCAAGCCTTGGGCAGAGAGGTGATAGCCTGGCGGACGTAAGTAGGGACTTCGAGGGACTGTTGCGGAGCCTTGTTCGACAGAAAGTCCAGCACCATGGGAGCAACGTCCGGGTCGGCGAGACAAACCCTGCAACGCAAACCAAAGAAACCAAAGAGTTAGCCTATACCCTGCCCAGAATGCCCAACTCAGAAATTCTTGATCCTTTCTTACCTGTTGACCAGCTCGGGATCGCGTCCAAAATAAGGCTTGCCCCGAGAGGTTTCCGCCTCGGCGATCGCCACCTTCTTCGCCGAGCCGCCAGATGACCGGGAGCCGGGGACCGAGGGCCTGGGGCCTGATCGCTCCATCATCGGGATGGCAGAGATAGGAGCCGCAGCGACCGGAGGCTCAAGAATTGATACATCCGCCTCAGAAATCGACGGGGACTCCTCCGACCTCCGCCTCTTGCGACGCTGGAGCTGTTCCTCTCCCTGGACCACCGGCTCGGCGACTGGCACCTCGGCAGGCCTCGTCACCGGAGCAGGGCGAGACGTCGTCGCGGGAACGCGACCAGTCTGCTTACCCAAGTGAAGGTGACTGATGAGCCCCGGGTTTGACATAGCGATCTCT
Organism: Orobanche coerulescens; assembly: GCA_033398695.1. Lineage (NCBI taxonomy): Eukaryota > Viridiplantae > Streptophyta > Magnoliopsida > Lamiales > Orobanchaceae > Orobanche > Orobanche coerulescens. The sequence continues at coordinate 808,756 of CM065809.1, forward strand.
GGCGGTGGTTCGGCAAATCGGGGTAAATAAACCTCTGTCAAAGAAGAGATACAAACAAGTTAGACAAAACAAAACGACCTCCTGGAGACGATCGTCAAGCAAGGAAGCACCACTTAAACTCATACCTGGAACTTTCAAGTGGCGGGGGTAGCAGAACAATCGAGCCCCTAACCGATGAGCTTCGGTACCAAGCGAGCGAACGTCAATAAAGGAGTTCGGCAAGGCACGGATCCGCTCCCAAACGATCAAGAAATCGAATGGAAGGTCGCCGATCGCTGGAACGAGAGGTCCTGCAAAAAGAAAATAAAATTAGATCAGTCCAAGACAAGCTCAATCAAGGGGAGAGTTAAAATCCTTACTCGGATTCCTCTCCCGGAAAGTGGTGGGGATCTCCAACTCCTCGTTCGGCCTGTCACTCGATGCCGATCGCCATGCCCCGCCGACCCAGCACCATTTAGCCAGGTCACCCCTGGTCTTATTCAGCACGCCAAGGACCACTCTCCCGATTCGGCCTTGGATATGATTGCTGCCGATCGACCCTTTCTGCGCGGCCAGTTTGAACAGATAATTCATCTCCAGCGCAGTCAGGAGGCGAAACAACCGGTGACCGCCAAACAGGGTCAACGTGAAGATGATCTCAGAGCTGCCGTTCGGCGTCAGTTGAAGAGGCGCCAAATTCCAGGCGATCAGCAAGTAGGAGACGGCGAATGGCAGCGGGAATCGCAGACCCGCCTCCATAATCATCTCGCTGACGGCAACCATATCCTTGGGCGGTTGGTCGGCACGCTCATTCTCCGAGGGCACGTGCAGGGAAACGTCAGAGGGGATGTGATATTTGGCCCTCCAATGGCTCAGGTCTTTCTTGGTCGCCGTACTCCGGATCTTTCCGAGAGTCCACGGAGACGGGACGGCGGCCTGAAAAACCGTCCGCTTCACATGTTCGTAAGGGTGAGCGGCGGAGTAGGCCTCGAAGTCGAATTCCAGACAGGGTCCGGCGATCGCTTCCATCATCTGAGCAAAATCCACATAGGCAGGGCCGAATCTACTCTCTCGTTCCCAGGCCTCCCGCACCAAATCATCCTCATCCACCGGCGAGCCCCCCCTGCTCCGCCGTCGCTGCCGTCCTCGCCACCTCGGCCTCGTTGAAAAGTTCTTCGAGTTCTGCGGGTGCAATCCCCGCTCGAATAGCTTCAACAGCCGTCTCCATATCCACTCCAACAGGAATCTCCTCTCGTTCAGGCGACGCTGCGGCAGCGGAAGAACTTCCGGTCTCAAAGGTTTTGGATCCTCCCGACATATTAGAAAGTAAAGAGAGGGAGAAGGTTAATTTTTCTTACCTAAAGAAAAGAAGGAGGTCGGCGCAAGAAGCTCCTGAGATTTTTGCAGAAATTCGGCTAGGGATGCAAGGACGCGTAAAAAGTGAAGGAGAAGAAGCCCTGGCCTTTTTATAGATGGAGACGAGGGTCTAAATGCAAATAGGAGAAACCTCGAGGGCTGGATCGCAACCGTCACGTGGGGACGCATTAAATGCTGCCCTAGAATCCCGCATACGCGTCTTTTCGAGGGCATGCCAGCCGACAGGTCCGACAAACCGTCGGACTCCCCCAACAGCGGCGCGACGTGTGTCCCTGCCACTTTTGGAAAGCCCGCCTTCATTTCCCGCTGCTCCCGACGCGAAAGAAGATCGTCCAGATTTGAATTCAGATCGGCTGATCGGCTAAACATCGGCGATCGCCAATAGTGCCACCTCACCCCGTGTTCTCAACATCGAGGCGAGCTGGGGGGCAATTGTTGTGCGGCGATTAATACGCCTCGATAGGCGATCGGCATCACGATCAGAGAAGCCAACCATGGAAGACTTACTCGGGACAAACGCCCAGAGTTCGGCACAATGCGGCGATCGTCTTTTGGTACCCAGCGATCGTCTTTTGATATCTGACGATCGTCTTTAATGAGCGGACCAGAGGCGATCATCTCGTGCCACGTATGGATCCAGCATCCGTCAAAGTCGTCAAAGACCGAATCTTGGACGGTGGCCCACGTGCGGATCTTCAAAGGATACCGACAGATAGGATCATTGACCCCAGCCTGTCACCTACCACACCTACCAACAAGGCCGCCGAAAGGTACGAAGTGGGTCCTCCCCGGACAGTGACTCAAGACGCGTGCTAGCTTCCCATTGGTTCGCCCAGCTTGCCACCAGCAGCGACCTCGGACCTCAAAGGAACAGGCCCACATGACAGGACGATCGGCCATCTTATTTTAATATAGAAAACGGCGGTCGCCCGCGATCGCCTGGGGAGTCCCAACTACCTTGTCCCCTATAAATAGGGAACTCACTACAATGGCTAGGAGGAGGCGAATTTTACTACGAATTCAGTGCAAAATACACACCAAAGAGAGAATCAAAGGCTCTTTTGGCAACCACTAATACATTCATAGTGATATTCATACACATTCATCATATATCCCAAGCAAGAACTCACAGATTCATCTCTGGTTCTTCCGGCAATCTACGCGCTCTAAAGCCTAGATAACTAGAAGTCTTTACACTCCTTGTAATAGATTCTAACATTAATATTTGTACTCGACAGTATATTTATTAATAACATCTCGCGAGAGCATTCAAGCCCGGGATTAACAACCCCGGCAAATCTTGTGTTATCTATTTTCTCACGGAAGTGTTCTCGCATTTGTTTGTTACTCGATCATTCCAGCAATACTATCTCCGGATAATATTTTGGGTAACAACAGAGTGAATTGGGCCTGGATGATGACGCAACATTGGACGGCTTATAGGTGTCTCACGATGGAGTTTCTCAGCACTCTTACTGTCAGAAGAGATCCGGTGACTCGTGAACCAACCGAAATGACATTCCGGCTTAACAATAATGAAGAGAGACTAACCATCGTCCAGCTGGAAGATATTTATCATGCGAGACACAACGGACAATACCCAATAAACTAGTTCACATGTGAAATCTATTGGAGAGCCATGGTGGAATACCCGGGGAGCGAGGCACGGTATTATGTTGCGAGATTGGCTAAAGGATCAAATATTCGCAATCCAATACTCCGATATCTACACAAGGTGATTGCGAATACTATATATGGCCGAAAAGAAACCGTGCCTATTTCACTGCGAGAGTTATACATCCTGACTCACATGCTTGATAACTCAATTCCAGCAACCGGGGCTATGATAGCGGAACATTTTGAGGATGTCGCAACAAAGCCAAAAGGGGAGATATGGATAGGGGGTTTGATTACCCCTATTGCACTTCACTTCGAGATTTCCTTAACTCAGAGGACTCCCCTTCCTGGAAACAAGCTACTCTCTATCTCCGTGATGAAAGTAATGAACATCCTGGATTATGAATCGCGCACAATCTTCCTCCAGACCGACAATGACCACTTCCTTCTCCCGAATATGCCTTTGACGACCATAAATAATATTCGAGACATGGGAAATATGCAAATGGCTACGGAAGCACACCGACGAGCACGGATGGCAGTAGGATTGGCTCCCCCGGGTCACAGCCCTCTCGACCGAAATGTTAAACCTTGGCGCATTGTGGATGAAGATAGAGCCGAGAGGATGGAAGAGGAGGAGGCTTATGAAAGAGGCCCAGATGAAGAGGAAGAAGAGGAGAACGAAGAAGAAGAAGAAGAAGAAGAAAGCCCCAGAGATTGGCCCGAGACGTCAAGGCGGGCCGAAATTGGACATGCCCCCTCGCGCCCAACATTAATGGAGGAGTTCGTAGCCTTCCGAGAGGAGACTAGACAGAGGCTAGAGGAGGCTAGACAGGAGCGACACGAGATATTGTATCTTATGAGACAAATGCACGGGTGGCATGTCCAGCAAGGCCACTTCCCTCCGCCCCACCAGTAAACCGGTCGTAAGTATTTCTAGACCAATGAAATCCTTTTATTTAAATACTATACCCCCTTCGTTCGTATATTCTTTAATTAAAGTTTGGGGGGTTGGTCAAGAAATACTTCGTTACTCTTGTTTTTATTTATTTTTGGATAGTATTATGCTTGTTTGTTTATTTTTGGTTGTTTTTGTCAGTAGACTTCTTTGTGGTGTGTTTTTATGCATTTGATGTGTTTTGAGCATTTTGCAAATTTGATAAAAACTTTGAAGTATGAACTCTCTTCTTGGAATGACTCGGGATTTATTTCGTTGTTTTGATATACAAATCAAGGATAATTTGAAGAGGAAAAATTGTTGATAATCGAAACGGGTGTGAAATTGAATAAGTAGTTTAAATATCTTGGAGGGATGAACAAACCTACTTGTGAGCTATCGATCCTTCGTGCATTTTCTAAAATACAAATTTCATTGTCGAGTGTTTCATTCTTGATTTAAGACTCTAGAACTTGCCTTGGTATCTTGTTTAAAACTACTAGTGTGTGTGTGCAATTGAGTGAAAATGATTTTTGGCGCCTTTAATCTTAACCCTTCGATTTTGGCCAACCCGACATTTGATCATTCCTTAAATAAACCCAATTGCGGTCATTGTCTATTTCATTGTTAAACCACATATCGAGCTTTCCATTACTATAACCCTTCGATCCATACTTGAGCGATTAGAAATCATTTTTGACGAGGATGCAAAGATTGTGGTGACATTGGGTGATATACATATTGTTGGGAGTGTTGAAATGGTGAAAATAATTACTCCGCTATTTTTGGAAACTTAGTAACCGAGTGTATTCATGTGACCCATGTTTATATTCGCGTAAAACGGTTACCTTATATATGAGAATGCTTGGAAGCAGTTGTGTATGTTTTGATCCTAGTAACCGGGTGTATTCATGTGACCCATCGTTTATATTCGCGTAAAACGGATCTTAAAACGACCCCAAAAAAAAATCGGAGTAATAAGGAAGGTTTGACGCTGTGTTTTTCAATTTCAATAGTGCTTGTTGCAAGTGGTTCATAATTAAGGAGATGATAGAAGCAAACTTCAAAAATCTTGAGCTTCTTAAGTGACTATGGTGATTTAGTTCTAAAAATTGCTCAAGTCAAGTCACTTTATCCATATTTATCCCACCCCGACCCAAGCCTACATTACAAGCCAAGTAAAGCCCTTTTTGATTCACGAAAATTTTGCATGCACAAAACAGTGGTAGAGATGAAGATGATTGGCAAGCCCATGGGGTTCCTTATTTCATTGAATGAGTTCCGAGCGTATACTTATCCCTATCACTTTGAGAGTGAGCGAATACACTTGACCGGTGAGGTTTATATTTCCAAGTATTGACTATGATATTAAGGAAGCACCCCGGAGGTTTGAAAACTTTGTAGAACTCGACTTATTTTACTTGTGAGTATTGATGAAATTTTCGAAGAGGTCCTTTGAGGTATTTTGATAGTTGAGTTCCCCTTTGAGAGTGGTTATTTTAAGGTGCATTTCTCGGGACGATCAAAGTTCAAGTTTGGGGGAGTTTGATGAGTCGATACTTGATCGACTCATTCTATTTTATTTAGTCGTGTTTTTGTTTGCTTTTTAGCATTTTTGTTCTCTTTTATGCGTGGTATGTTGTGTTTTTAATTTATAGGTAACCAAGCGAAGATTGTGGTGAAATATGCACTTTCATAGCTAAAATTGGAGTTTATGACGATCAAGAGCTAAAACGGGACCTAAAACGATAAAAGATTTAAGCAATATCGGCCGTATCTTCTAAATTCCAGAATCACCACTCCGAATTGAGATGTGTTCTCCTTTGATATAAATTCCTCGTGAAATTAGCTTCAAAATGGTATATCATATGCTAAATTCCGAGGTGTATTGATACAAGAACGAAGGATCAAGCCGAAAAAGACCAAAAACCGGAATCAAAACAGAGGAAAGCAACTCGGGACGCATCAGGCAACTCGGCCGTGTCACAAGACACGGCCGGGTCTCATTCCAGCGTGAATTACATTTTTCAGAAGAGTACAACACGTCCGTGTCATGGGACACAGCCGAGTTACGATCCAGCCTATTTTGCATTTCTAGCACAGTACAACACGGCCGTGTCATGGGACACGGCCGGGTCCGTGGACAGTGCACTTGTTTTTCTTTTCAGGGTAGTACGACACGGCCGTGTCCCAGGACACGGGCCGTGTCATTTTTCGGTGCAAGTCATTTTCTTTGACATTTTTGCACAATTTTGAGCCCTTTTCTTGATCCTTTAGCTATAAAAAAGGGTGTGGAGACCATAGGAAAGATATTCAGATCTTGTTGGAGACATTTGGTGTGAAAAACACAAGATTTAGGGAGACAAACACCAAAAAGTGAGGAAAAAGAGAGATTGTTTCACCATTTTCATTGGATGTTCTTGGAGTGAAAAAAATACATTTGTGAGATATTATGATTCCTTGTATAAATTGTTATGAATTTTTGAAGGAAGGTCATCAAACCTTCATCGGAAATTCGATTTCGGCTTTTACAAGGGAAGTTTCTACCATGTTGTGTTTTACAATTTCATTTATTATTGTTGAAATAATCATGAGTAGCTAAACATTTCATATGGGTTTTTAGATTGAGCCACACACATGTTATCGATTTTTAGTTCCTATTGATTTTTCGGGTAAAAGTTTGGGATTGTTCCTCCTTGTTTGTTCTTCGTATAAGAACTTTTGATTTAGATCATCAAACCTATTTCTTAGTTATTATTATTATTATTATTCAAATCGAGGGTTTTTGTCGGTGTTCACCATCAAACGACCCGATAGTAGCGATTGTGAATGTTCTAAACCTTTTTCCGCGATCTTCTAGCGAATTACCCCAGCAAAGGTATTAGCTAGTTGATTGTTAGTAGAGATTCGCCCCCATCAAAGGAGTATCTCTTATTTTCGATAAGAACAATCGTGATTTTTCGGATTACCGCCATCAAACGGATTTCTTTTAATCGTGAGCAATCAATAATTCCAAACCTTAATTCTTTGTATATCGGAACTAATAATTGATTACGTGTGTGTCGGTGATTCTAAATTCCCATATCATTCTCATTATTGTAATCTCTCAATTATCCGACTATTCAATTCGTGTTTGTAACGCTTAGTTTATTTTAATTTTATGCATTAGTAATTGTAATCCTATCAAACCAATGATGTATTTTAATTTATTTTACTTTTGTTCATTCGACTATTTGCCGAACATTACCAAACTTTAAACCGTTTCCAATTCCTCGAGAGATCGACCTCGGAGTTACTTGCCGCTTCCTACAAAAGCGATTCGTACACTTGCGAGTTTATAATTTGTCCATCACGTGCGCTAAGCTATGTGAATTAACGTACGCTAACGGGCATATTTAGCGTACGCTACGATTGAAACTTAGCATGCGTTAAGTCATCAGGCGAGTCAGTCGGCTGATCAGTGAGGTTCTGACCGTGCATGGTTAACGTACGCTAGGCTGTGTGTAATTGCGTGCGCTAACGAGTAGCCTTAACCTACGCTACATATGATGCGTAGCGTGCGTTAAGCAAACCAGACAGATTTCTTTTAAGAACTTCCGACCGTATTTTGGATTGTTAGATGTTCGTTCGACGTGAGATGAATTATATATTATTTCTTTTGTTAAGGTTCGAGCTTGCTACGTGATTGATCGAAGGGGCGACCTTCGAGTATTTCGTTTTTCGTGGAAGTATTGTTCTTGTCTTCGAATCGAGGCAAGTACTATAATTAGAATTGTTTATATTATGACAGCTATATTGTGATTGTATTGTGTATTATATGTTGTGATTAAATGTCCACCATGCGTTGATCCGACGGGAATCATCATGGGAATCTATAGCTGTGTGCGCTGGATCGTTGGACAGGTAGTTCCACCATGCGTTGGTCCGACGGGATCATCATGGGAATCTATAGCTGTGTGCGCTGGATCGTTGGAATACCATCAGTATGTTGAGACTGTTATGATGTGATATGTGTTGTTGTTATTTCTCGTTGGAGAAACTTGTTATGATATAATTGTTGATTATATCACTGTTGTATGATTATTGTATTTGCACTAGCATCGTTGTGCTAACCCCTTCGGGGGTGAACATTTGTTTATGTTCAGGATCCAGGAGAGCGGGGAAACAACCACTGGAGTTGCATGACGACGAGGGTACAGAGTGATGTTCCAGTCGGGTTTATTTGTCTGTTGTTTTGTATCGTTTTTAATAAGTACTCGAGTACGTAGTCGTTTATGATGAATTTGAATTTGATGATGTATTAATACTTTTCCATTGAACATTCGTATTTTCAGTATTGGTCAGAACTGTTGTACCTTATTTCTGTTATTTTCATACGTTGGTATATGTTAGTGTCCTTTTAGTTCTCCAGCCTTGTAAATTCTTATGTAAAGGATTTACGGCGCTGTAATATTCCTGAATATATTGGGGGTGTTACACTGGGGGTAATTCAGAATGTGGTATCGGAGCTTAGGTTGTAAAAACCTAGGCTATCGGGTCGAGTCGAGTCGTGTTTTTGTCACGTCATTTGAGTTGTCGGTTGGCAATAATAGAGCCCTGGGTTTTTGTTGTTCACTCGGGATTGTGTGTTCATGTGTAACACCTCCATAGCCATCCAGGAATATTACAGTGCCGTGGGCCCCGAGACGGAACCCACAAGGCTAAAAGACATTTTCGCAAATATTTACAAAGACCCAATAGGCTAACGACGGTATATCTTTAAAAATATCCAAAGACTATATAAAATTCATTTATCAAAACCGTCGTAAAATCTCATTTGAAACTACAAGATCCGAAATGCCAAAACTCAACAGTTTAAAAACGTACGTTAAGCTATCGCTTACACGTACCGACAATATAGGTTAGAAAACCATTTCCAAAGTAACTTAAGTTACCATATACCAAAAGGCCATTTAAAAATACTCACGCAGCGGAAAAGACAACCAATAAAAATACTCTAGCAGCGGAATAAAAGAACTAATCAGGAAACTCAATACATAAATACATTCCCTAGCCAGTATCCTCCGGGAAGCTCATCTCTTCACGACCACTACATGATTGATGACCAAAGAACCTAAAAAGAAAGCCCACGACGGGGTCAGCTATAATACCCAACAATAATAACAATCACATCGCGTCAATAATTGCATACCAATGAAAATACTAAGTAAGAATACGACCAATGTAATCTTACCGCCATAACTTTACTTACTCAAATATTCCTCATAAAAATAACCATTATCATATTGCACATCTCGTAATCTCGATTAACCAATAAACTCAAACATAACATCTGTATTGTTCCTTAAACAATAATCAAGATTCTCAAAATATCATCACTAACTCATGATACAGAAAAATACCAGCTCTGACCAATTCGATCCATCGGATAACCTCATCAAATCCCAACACAATAATTGATTGTCCATCAAAAGACAAATACCAAAGGACATACGGAACATACCTCAAGATATGTAATGCCACGACAATCATGTCAGTCTAATCCGAGATCAGATCAATACCGCATACGGACACGGTCCTAACACAAGACCTACAAATGCATATTCATGTGACGACATCAATATGCCCACGATAACAACAACAATGTATACTTATAGAAATCCGATGATCCAGCGCACACAGCATAGATCCCATGATGATCCTGAAAGACCAACACGAGGTGGATAACCCATAATATACATATGCACAACAACAACACATGGTAATCCAACGATCCAGCGCACACAGCATAGATTCACATGAAGATCCCGTCGGACCAACGCATGGTGGAAATACCTGTCCAGCGATTCAGCGCACACAGCTATAGATTCCCGTGATGATCCTGTCGGACCAACACATGGTGGACATATGACAACAATGCACAACTGCACAAAACAACAATACACAATGCACGACAACAACAATACATGAATGTATCACAACATGATCGACACTAAATGATATAAATGATTAGAGTACTTGCTCTGAATCCTTCGAGAGTAATCTCAATATCTAAACCATCACCAACCATTATTCTCAACACTCGACGGTCCAAAATGTCACGGACTGTAGATAATTCATATCTTTGTCTTTACCACAATGTATCCTCGATACCCAAGTATACCAATAACAAAAGTAAATCATATACATTATGATTTAAATTCTTAAAATCTGAAAACAACGTACAATCCCAAATTTCCAGTGTACACAATTATAATCATTGCTATACGAATTATAAACGAATGAAACTGAAACCATTCATTAACTATTATAGACTGTGCAAGTAATAACTTACCTCGACACTGATGAAGCTGCTACTAATTCCTTGCCTTCGTCTACAAGCTCCTCGGCCCTGACCAAAGCAATTCACGAACATTCTCGAACACGAGCGCAACACATTTTTCTAGTCGATGGTTATAACCAACGAACAATGATCACAACCTATTAAAGTAATCAATTAACACACATTCGATAATAATCAATTCCCGATATAACCAATCAATCAAACTCAACGGCTCAACGATTCCTCGATCATATACAAAACCAAATAGTATAACTCAAACCATTACGAACTCATATCCATAATACGAACTGAAATCCGATAATTAACAATCAATATAATCGATCAAGAAACCCAACGATTTCACAATATCTCGATTAGACACAAGTCCGAACAATCCAACTCAAACAATTACGAATTCACAACCATAATACGATTACGGATACGAATGTAAAGGAAAACATATTCGATGATCAATCACAAACTTTCCAGATTCCAAATTATTATCATGATTCGTATTGCGTCAAGAACATACGAATTCTACCACTACAATCAACATAACATTGGTCTAAATCATCAACTCCATGATTATACTTAAAAACCATCGTATATGTTATCAAATTTCCCTATTTGATGTGATATATATATCAAGAACAACAAGAACATCATGAACACCATGATTCCATAATCATGATTATAACAAATAACATAATCGAAGACATAAATCATCTTATTCTCCAACATACAATTCACATAGCCTCAAGAATCACAATAATACCACCTTAACCATCATCATACGAATCATTCATCAACAATAACATCAAAATCCGAATTCAAGGTGTAGAGTTCATCAACATACCTCAAGAATGAATAACACAATCAAACTCTTCAAGAATCATTGATATTTTCATATCCAAGCCTCTAATCCATGTTTCCAAGATCATAATCAAGATAGAAGAGGTTAAATCTCACTAACATGTGCAGAGGGACGAAGTTGGGAGGAAAATATCGATTTATCCTCGTGAAGAAATGAAAGACCGATCCTCATTTTATAATATGCATAGCCATTACGTACGTTATCAATCAACATTAACGTACGTAATGCTTCCTTACGTATGCTACAGGTCCTTCGTAGCGCACGTAACATCATTCCAGAACTCACTGCCTCTTTTCGTTCACTCGCTTACGTACGAAACACTTGTTCCATAACGTACGTAATACGTACGTTGACTTGCTACAGTATATGCTCATATTACGTACGTAATATACTCTGCATAGCCTACGTAATACCTAGTTGACTCGCCCATGCACGTTCTTCGCCGAAAGCTGCCGACCACGGGCCCATCTGTCGATCATATCCAGATCCTGTCAGATTTCTCTCATAACGTACGTTATATAATCAATGTAACGTACATTATAGCTTTGTCTTAACGTATGTAAGCTCCTACCTTAATGTACGTTACGCGTGTATCGACAAAGTCTTCTCTGATCAGCTAATTGTATCTTACCTGATACTTTAACGTACGTAAACACCTCACGTTAACGTACGTAACTGTTGGGGATTAACATACGTAAGCTCATATGCTTAACGTATGTTATGACGTACGTTACGCGTGTATCGACAAAGTCTCTGATCAGCCAACTGTATCTTACCTGATACTTTAACGTACGTAAAGACCTCACGTTAACGTACGTAACTGTTGGGGATTAACGTACGTAAGCTCATATGCTTGACGTACGTTATGCTTCTATACTTAGCCATTTACACTGATCTTGCTCGTCGTCTCAATATACCGAATATGTATACACGACACACTAAAAATCCTCAACTGCAATTGTCGACCAAGTACGAAAATTATACCAATACAGACATCTCAGTCCTTCATTTATTTTATCCATACTGTACAGATTCCACACTGTACAACATAGCTCGGATAAAATAACATTAAACAACAGTAGTAGAAATTTTCAATATGTGGTTTACCAGTGTGGTACTGTGGTTGTTTTAAACTTATCCAAATGGTATTAACATGATCCTTTGGAAAAGATGTGTCGTATTTTGAGTTGAGCTGATTTTGCAAAATGTATGTTTTGAAAATGTCTGTATCGAGTATTTTCTAGGGTTGAAACATGTGCCAGTATCACAGGGAATCATCGGCTTCACGATCTGTAAGTATTTAGATTTTTAGATTGCATTTGAGGCTATTTTCAGTTATAAGTTGATGTACTTTGAGATTTGGGAAGAATATTATGTGTTGCTGTATGAGGTAGCAAAATATACTAGCTGAGACAAAACCGATGATCTTGAGAAGCTATGATTTTGGAAATCAATATGTCGGTTAAACTTGGAAAACATAGTTATGTATTTGGGAGAATGTTGTGGACAGTTGAGAGGAACATGTAGTAATGCTATTTTATTTTGAGATACATGAAACTGTTTTTGAACATTTGAAAATGATACGTTTCAAAATGATATATTTTGAATAAACTATTTTGCTCGCTATCATGACAATATATTTTTTTTTAAATTTATTTTGAGAGACAATATTGTTGTCTTTAAAAACATATTTCATCATGGCATAGTTGAAGTGTTGCAGAATGGGATAATGATCGATGTTGCTAGTCATATGTGGGAAAGATGATTTTAACAAAGTCTATACAATATGATTTTAGATTCTATCGTATGATTTTCCGACCGAATGTCAATGGAATTGGTGATGAAGCAAATTGGTATACAGGAATATGGATGTGGTCAATCATTTGCATAATTCATTTTATTTAATCGTGTATATTCGAAAAGAATTGTCATCGAGTACTTGACATAAGCGAGCCGGTTTAACTTTTCGAAAAATAATTTTGTGGTCTTACAAAATATATGTTTTGAGTTTTGAAATTCTTGAAAGAACTTTCGAAAATTAGTTTTTATTGACAAGATTATATGATTTCAAAGCTGTTTTGAAAACGTGATTGGTATACGTACAAATGTAGTGCATAATGCATATCACGGTGAAGTCCCCAGTGAGACTCGTAAGATGGATAACACATCAATGGTATGATGAAAAGAGGTTCGAACTTCAGTATGGTAGTTTGATTATCCAGGGATGACCGGTTGGTTCATCAGATAAGAGAAATATGTCACGTGTTGTAGATTCAGTACAGAATATGATTTTGGAACTTCAGGTTTTGTGAAACCGGGGCATAGGTTCTATGTGGCTCTATTGGTGTGGTAGTAGCGTGATTTTGCTATAGTGATTTTTTTTACTTTTGATCCATATTGATTAGTCGTTCATACTCCATGTATAATTATGTTCGTCGGTTTGTGATTGGTTGTTCATACGCCGAGGGATATGTTCAACAGTTGGGCGTGTTTCTTTGAGATCCACTGTATGTGATTTGTATAACATTTTGAGAATTTTATTCTTTCTTATATCCGTCCCTGTGGTTCTGTGTTGATCACATTGGAGCTTACTATGTGACGATATTCTCGGTTATTGTTAATCCTTCATTGGTAGTATTGGAGTTTATCATGTTGATGATATTATCGGTCGAATTATTGGTTGATCATTGTTATTGATCGTATGAGCGTTCAGACTTGTGTCGATGTTGTGGGATTTGTTGCCATTGTTTTGTGCAGTTGTTCCGCAGACGTATTGTGTATCATTAGTTTTTATCAGGATTGGGATTTGATTGTGCGACCAGGCAGACATGATTTGGCATGGATGTATTGTTCCATAATTGAGTTATAACGATGTATTCTATTAAAATTTGTGAAATTGTGATTGTAAGCGTATTGAGGCTTTGGAGTAGGGTCATTTGCAGTATCGCAGGAGATCATCAACTTCACGCAGTTATAAGTATATTGTTTTGGTTATTCGTTAATGATGATGATTGATCGTTTCGTGATGATTCTGGCTATTGTGTTTGAACTTTTGGTTGTGACCGGATTACAAGTTTTGAGGACAAAACTTATTTTAAGTGGGGTAGTATGTAATATCCAGGAATTTTAATTGGAATTTTGGTGATATAAATTTAATTTTATTTTATTTTATTTTATTAGCTGACTAATTAAAAGTCGGGCGGACTCTTGAGATATTAGACTAGAATATTGGTGAGGTATTAGTTTTATCGGATACAGTATGAATTAATCGATTAGTCGAGTGAGAAGACTGAATAACAGATCCAAAATCTATCCATTTTTAATTGGATATGACATAATTTGACATTATGTCCCACTACCCATTTTAAATAATCACCAAGTTGATTATTAAACACAATTTTATTTCAACTTTCTTTTCTCTCTCTCTCTCTCTCTCTCTCTCTCTCTCTCTCTCTCTCTCTCTCTCTCTCTCTCTATCCCACCTACCCCACGGACAAAGAAAACTCCACCCCAACACCCTCTCTTCTTCTTCTTCTTCAGCGATAACTTCCGATCGGGAGAGGAGCGACAGACAGAGGAAGCTCGAGGTGGTAGACGACACTCCTGGGGCCACAATCTTGGTCGGACCGTTGGCAGGTAGATCACTGTCCGCCTGGGCGGCGCAAATTGCAGGTGCGGCGGGGATGAGTTGGCGCCGGCGACCGATCGGCGGCTGCGTTCCTTCTTGCACCGGACGAAAAACATGAGTTTTTCATGCCAGACATTTTTACGTGGCTAAGGATGCTCAGGTAGGCGGAGATTTGATGTTCGGTCGATGGGTTTTCCAACATAAGGTGGTCGGAGTTTGGTTTAGATTTCTGGCGACCTTCGCTTCTAGATCCAGAGACCGATACGGGGTTCGGGGTGAGGGTTGACTGACGAGGATGGTTTCAATGGCTCGACCGGTAGTTGACCATGGCGGTTTTCCGGCGACCTGTGGTGCCTTGTGGGTGGGTCGAGCTAGAGTGTTGGGTGACAGAGGATATTAGGTCTGATTTCCGATGACTAATCGAGCCGCGAGTTGTGTGTGTATGTGTGCTTCTGTGTTGTGTGTGCATTTTATGTGTGTGTTGGTGTGCTTCTTTGTGTGTGTGCGTGCGTCTGTGTGTGTGTGTGTGTCTGTGTGTGTGTGTATGTGTGTGCCAGTGTGTGCGTGTGCGTCTTGTGTGTATATATATAGGTTATATATGTGTGTGAGGGGTGTGTGTGTGTGTAAGTATATGTGTGTGTCCAGTCCTCCGTGTGTGTGTATAATTGTGTTTATGTGTGTTAACATATAATATATATATATATATTAATAGCAGTGTATGTTTATGTGTGTGTATGTGTATTAAATATACATATATATAGCACTGTGTGTATGTGTGTTAATATAAATATATATGTAGCAGATGTGTGTGTGTGTGAGTTGTGTCGTGTGTTGTGTGTGTGTGTGTGTTCAGGCTTTTAGAGAGTGTGTGTGTATGTATATATATATATATATATATATATATATATATATATATATATATTTGTGTGTGTGTATGTGTGTGTGTGTGTAGTCATGGTTGCGTGTATGTGTTCGCGTTGGGATTATGGACGGGGAGAACATTAAGCATAGATGAAGGTTTTGATAATTTAGTCTACAAGCGGTTGAGTGTATTTGGACCTATGGAGTGAAACTGAGTTCGGAGTGGAGTTTGTATTCTGAGCAATAATCGAGTTGTGGATCCGGGATAATTATCGTTGGTCGTTTGATCTGATCAATTAATTAATGGGCGCAATTGAGGTAATATATTAACTGACTAATTACCTCGAAATTATAAAATATTAAATTGGACCCTTATATTAAGTCGTCTATTATGTATTTATATTAAAGGTTTGGATTTCAATGGATCGATCGGGGGAGTCGTATTCGTCGGGACTTTCGGCATCAATTATCTAGGCAAGTTATTACTTGCACAGTTTATAATATTTAATGAATGGTTTCAGTTTCATTCGTTTATAATTCGTATAGCAATGATTATAATTGTGAACACTGGAGATTTGGGATTGTACGTTGTTTTCCGATTTTTGGGAATTAAATCATAATGTATATGATTTACTTTTGTTATTGGTATACTTGGGTATCGAGGATATATTGTGATAAAGGCGGGGATATGAGTTCTCTATAGTCCGTGATATTTCGGATCGTCGAATAGGAGGATAATCGTCAGTGATGGTTTTTGACATCGAGATTGCTCTCGAAGGACTCGGGACAAGTACTCTAATCATTTTTGTCACTTTGTGTCGATCATGTTGTGATACATTCGTGTATTGTTGTTGTCATG
The DNA here is from genome assembly GCA_033398695.1 of Orobanche coerulescens. Taxonomy (NCBI): domain Eukaryota; kingdom Viridiplantae; phylum Streptophyta; class Magnoliopsida; order Lamiales; family Orobanchaceae; genus Orobanche; species Orobanche coerulescens. The sequence goes on from CM065809.1 coordinate 825,210, forward strand.
CATCTGTGTATTGTTGTTAATATGCATTTGTGCATTGTTGTCGTGTGTCCACCTCGTGTTGATCTGACGAGATCATCTTGGGATCTATGCTAGCGTGTGCTGGATCATTGGATGGGTTTATCCACCTCGTGTTGGTCCGACGGGATCATCTTGGGATCTATGCAGTGAACGCTGGATCACTGGATTACCCATATGTTGTTGTGCATATGTATACTATAGGTTATCCACCTCGTGTTGATTTATCAGGATCATCTTGGGATCTATGTTGTGTGCGCTGAATCATCGGATTTCCATAAGTATACATTGTTGTTATTAATGTGAGCGTATTGACGTTTTCATACGAGTATGCATTTGTAGGTCTTGTTTAAGGACCATGTTCGTATGTGGTATTGATCTGATCTTGGATTAGACTAACGTGATTCATCGTGGCATTGCATAAGTCGAGGTATGTTCTATATTTTCTTCTTGGTTCTCGTCTTTGGATGGACAATCGATTATCGTGTTGATATTTATTGATGTTATCCGATGAATTGAATTGGCCAGAGTTGGTATAATTTCTGTATCGCGAGTTGTGATGATATTTTGAGAATCTTGGGTATTGTTGAGATACAGTATAGATGTTTAGATATGAGCTTATTGTGTTGTTAAGGATACAAATTGTGAATTTTGGTAAAGTTACGACGGTAAGATTACATTGGTCGTATTCTTACTTAATATTTTCATTTGTATGTAATTATTGACGTGACGTAATTGATATCATTGTTGGGTATTATGGCTGACCTCGTCGTGGGCTTTCTTTTTAGGTTCTTGGGATATCGAGCTTGTAGCGGTCGTGAAGAGATGAGCTTCCCGGAGGATAGTGGCTAGGGCATGTATTTGTGAATTGAGTTTCCTGATCAGTTGTTGCATTCCGCTGCTAGAGTATTTTTAACTATTGTCTTTTCCACTGCGTGAGTATTTTTAGATGACCTTTCGATATCTGGTAACTTAAGTTACTTTGGAAAATCGTTTTCTAAACTATTGAGTTTCGACTGTTTGGCCTTTTACTTTCAAATGAAAGTTTTCGACGGTATTGTTTAACGGGTTTTATAAGTCTTTGAATATTTTTAACGATATTACCGTCATCGCCGCTTAGGCGTATTTGAAATGTTTGTAAATCTTTCTTTTAGCATTGTGGGTTCCGTCTCGGGGGGCCACGGCGCTGTAATATTCCTGGATGGCTCTGGGGGTGTTACATTCAGACCCTCCTGGAGTGAGCAAATCACACCCATATACATTCCCATTCCATATTAAGCACAAAGGTTTCACGAGAATACTCGCAAAACGAGCAAATCACTTTGAAATACACACGCAACGGACGAAACCAACAGTAAAAAATACCTTAGCGGCGACACCATGTAATATCTGGATTGTCAGTATAAATTTTTCGCGTTATTTTATCTGAGATATACTGGATAGCTTGGTGTCTATACAGTATGGATAATATAATTTGAGGACTGAGACAGTTGTATTTGTTGGTTGACAGTTATAATTGAGGATATCGTGTATCAGGTGGTTTTAATTATGATATCGGGTATATCATATGATAATGTTATTGAATTGAGTATATGTATTCAGTATGCCGTATGTTCGTATTCTGTGTGCCGAGACATTAGACAAGAATAGCTAAAAATGGCTAAGTATAGTCACGTTAGCGCATGCTATGATGTATACGTAGCGCACGCTACGATGTATACTTAGCGCACACTAAGAGGTTTGAGTTACGTACGCTAAGAAGGACCCCTAACGTACGTAAGGTATTTTGGATATGGCTCGGAAGGTGGCCGACAGGTAGGCCCAGGCTGATTATTATCAGCATTTAGCGCATACTAATGCATATGTTTAGCGCACGCTAATTTCAGATCGGTCATAGGGAATCCCGGTAATCGCGGGTGCTTTCGGCATGTGGGGGCACGAGCATCTTCGGGGTAGGTGCAGACTGTAGTAAGTCAACTACGATTAGCGCACGCTAAGTTTGGAGATTTGCGTACGCTAAATAGAGTGTTTACGTACGTTATTGCATGGGCATTACGTACGCAAACCACTATGCAAAGTAAGGCAGTAGCCTCTGGACCTCGATAGCGCACGTTAACAAAGTAAGTTAGCGCATGCTAAAGCACGTAACATATGCTAAATGAAGATGTTAGCGCACGCTAATAATAGTCAATATATATATATATATTATATATGTGCAGTGGAGTAATTATGTTCATTTCGGCCATTCTTCCCCTTCAATCGATAGAGAGAGACTTGGGAGGATACTTGAGGTTCCGAAACACTGAGAGATGATCCTCTTTAACAATATTAAGATGGAGAGCATGGATTAAAGCCTTGTTCTTGAAGTTATTGATGATTCTTGGAATGAAGTTCAATTGTTCTTCTTCTTGGTTCGTCTATATAAGGTAATTCTCGTATCCCTTTGATAGTGGTTCGTTTTTAAAGGATGATTACTTGTAAGGGAGCATGTTGGATTATCATGTGATAATGATATATGAGATTTATTGGAATTGTGAGAGGAGATTTCGGATGTTAGTTATGATTCTTGTGGCTTGAATTGTGTTGTTCGTCTTCTTGAGATAAGTTGGTTAATCCTTCTCCTCATTTCAGATATTGATGTTATTGTTGATGATTGCTCTCTGTAATGATAGATTATGGAATCGTTGTTATGGTTCTTGGTGTTTCATGGAGTTTGGGTTGGGGAAGATGATGATATGATGATATATGTCTTTGATTATGTTGTTTGTTATGAACATGATTATGGAATCGTGGTGTTCTTGGTATATATCACATCAAAGAGGAATAATATATAATGGTTTTTGATTATAAACATGGATAAGATAATTAAAACCAACATTATGTCGATTTTAGTGATTGAGTTCGTATGTTCTTGATAAGATATGAATCATGATGATGGGATTGAATTCGGAAAGGTTGTGATTGCTCTTGGAATAAGGTTTCCTTTTCATTCATATTCGTAGTCGCAATGTATTAGTCGATGCTTGGAATCCATGCAGCTGCACGAGGCTAGCGCACACTAACTAGCGACCATTAGCGCATGCTACGTTATGTGTTTAACGTGCGCTAAGTAGGCAGACAGTGCAGTATATCGTATTATGGTTATGGATTCGTGACTGATTTATTTGGATTGTTCAGACTATGTTTAATCGAGACATTGTGGAACCGTAGGATTTGTTGATCGGTTATATTGATTGTTAATTATGATCATCGAGTTGCGATTTGTATTGTGGATATGAGTTCGTAATTATTTGGGTTGTATTGTTCGGTTTTGTATGTGATTGAGGTATTATTGAACCGTTGAGTGTGTTGGTTGGGTATATCGGTTGTTGATTGTTATCAAACTTGTTGTTAATCGATTATTGCAATAGGTTGTGATAATTGATCGTTGATTGTGACCATTGTGTTGCGGTTGAGGCTGAAGAGTTCGTAGATTGCTTTTGGTCGGGGCTGAGGAGCTCGTAGACGAAGGCAATGGGATTGGTAACAGTTTCGTCGTATCGGTATCGAGGTAAGTTTATACTTGTTCAGTTTATAATATTTAATGAATGGTTTCGCTTTCATTTCATTTATAATTCATATAGTAATGATACTATAAATGTAAATTGTCGGGATGATGGTTTGTTCGTGGGAAGGATATTGTCTTCGGCTTTGAGGTAATTTAAGTACTGTTTAGTCATGAGGATAATTATTAGGTTGAGTTGTGGTATATGTTGTATGTTGAGGTTTTGTATAACGAGATTCGTATTGGCTGTTTGTTGAGGGATGTTGATCCCCGGACTGTTTGTGTTGAGACCATTGGTCATGTTGATCATTCATTGGGGATGATGATTCCAGGGTTGTTGTTTGGATATTGATTAGTCGTGTCAACTTTCCATTGTCAGCTTGTCATTGTTCACTTCGGTGAGTCTTTTGATCCTTATTGGATATGTGATTCTTTGAGTTTCGTTGTCATGTTGCATCGTGACATATCTGGAGTCATATCTGCGTTCCGATTGGTTATTGTGTAGGATTTTTAGATGGGCACACTATGGTTATGTGTTGATATTTCCACATTGAACCGTGCACACGAGGCGTAGTTCATGAGGCTAATTAGGTACATGTCCCACGTATATCCTGGATTCCGTATACGGGGTGGACATGTGCACTGACACATTTTCGGATCGGGCGTACTGTGACGTACATCTTTAAGCCATATGGATTGGTCGTTCATCCTCCATTTATGGTTGGGTATGTTCGACGGTTTGTGACTGGTTGTTCATACGCCCGAGGGCTATGTTCAACAATCGGGGTTATTTCTTTGAGATCCTTTGTTGATCGGATTGGAGTTTACCTTGTTGATGGTATTCTCGGTTATTGTTGATCTTTGTTGATCGTGTTTGGAGTTTACTATGTTGAGGGTATTCTCGGTTATTGTTGATCCTTTGTTGATCGTGTTTGGAGTTTACCATGTTAAGGGTATTCTCGGTTATTGTTGATCCTTTGTTGATCGTGTTTGGAGTTTACCATGTTGAGGGTATTCTCGGCTGATCTATTGGTTGATCATTATTATTGATCGTTGAGCATTTGGACTGTACGTCGATGTTACGGGATTTGTTATCATTATCATGTGGTAGTTGATCTACAAATATATTGTGTGTTATTAGTATTTATCCAGAATGAGATTTGATGGTGCAATCCCACGGACAGGATTTGGCACAGATGGTTCATTCCACACTTATGAGTTATGATGATGTTTTGAGGATACTTGGTATTGTTTGAATATAGTACAGTTGATTGTTGTTGAGTTCATTTCGTCATTTGAGAATGCGAAATGTGGAATATGGTAAGGATTGAATTGGTATGGATTGCTATGGGTTGGTAAGGTTATGACGGTAAGATTACGTCAGTAGTATTCTTACTTGTAATTACATTGATATGTAATTATTTATGTGATGTGATCGTTATCATTATTGAGTATTGTGGCTGAACCCGTCGTGGGCTTTATCTTTAGGTATTCGGAGATCGAGCTAGTAGCGGTCGTGAAGGGATGAGATAGCTTCCCGAGTGATACTGACTGTGGCATTTATTTGAGTATTGAGTATTCTTTTCTGGTTGTTTTATTCCACTGCAAATGTGTATTTATTTGAACTGCGTTTTTATCCGCTGCGTATGTGTTTCAAAATGGCTTTCCGGTATTTTCACCAACTCGTGTATAACTTTCAAAATGACCTTTTGGGTATTTCGTAAATTTGGATTATTTCGTAAACCTTTTTTCCCTAAATTATTTTATCGGTACGTTCAAGTGTGGCCTAACATACATTTTGAAATTGTTGAGTTTTGGCCTTAAACTTTTAAATGGTATTTTATGGCGGTATTTGGTATTTGGAAAATGACTTTGTGAGTATTGGAAAATATTACCGCCATCGGCCTTTTTGGCATTTTTGAACATTTTTTAAAATGGTTTTTAGCCTGGTGGGTTCCGGCGCGGGACCCACGACGCTGTAATATCCCGGATGGTTTTGGGGGCGTTACAGAAGATGGTATCTGTAACACCCCCGATATATTTAGGAATATTACAGCGCCGTAAATCCTTTACATACGGATTTACAAGGCTGAAGAATTGAACAGACATTAAAAGGTACTAACGAATGGAAACAACGGAATTACGGTACAATAGTTCTGACCAAATACAAAAATAGTACAATTGTTCAACAGAACTCAATAATACATCACCAAATTCAAATCCATCATAAATGACTTCGTACTCGAGTACTTATTGAAAATAACCAATAAACAACAGACAAATGAACCCGGCCGAAACATCACTCTGCACCCTCGTCGTCATGCAGCTCCAGTGGTTGTTTTCCCGCTCTCCTGGATCCTGAACATAAACAAAATGTTCACCCCCGAAGGGGTTAGCACAACGATGCTAGTACAAGTACCATAACATATTATTTCAACGTCACACGCAGAATAATAATAATAACGTAAATGATATACTGTCCAACGAGTCTTCTCCTACGAGAAACTCAAACATAACATATACAACTGATAATCACAACGTGATATCATAACATACACATGGTAATTCCGTCGATCCAGCGTTCACTGCCTAGAACCCACGATGATCCCATCAGACCAACCCGTGGTGGAAAAACCCGTCCGATGATCCAGCGCACGCTAGCATAGATCCCCCGATGATCCCGTCGGACCAACACGAGGTGGACATACAATAACGACATACATGCACGACAATATGTATAACAACAATACATAAAACAATTAAGGTACTTGCCTCGATTTGAAGACAAGAATAATACTTCCATGAAAACGAACACTCGAAGGTCGTCCTCCTCAATCAATCACGTAACGAGACCAAACCTTAACAAAAGAAATGATATAGGATTTATCTCACGTCATACGAATATTTAACAATTCGATTTACGGCCAAAAGTTCATAAAATGAAATCTGTCTGAACTGCTTAGCGCACGCTAAGTACTCTGTGTAGCGTGCGTTAAGTCTGCTCGATAGCGCACGCAAACAACAAAGCCTAGCGTACGCTAACTATGCATGGTCGATTTCAGCGACCCGGTAAGTGACTCGTCTGATGGTCTAGCGTACGTTACGTACCAAACGTAGCGTACGCTAACTCGTGCTCGATAGCGCACGTTAATATTCATAGAATAGCGTGCGCTATCTGTGCATGGCAGTTTACTACTGAGCAGTAAACTGTTCTCGCCATGATCGAAACAACGAAATCTTCCGTGATAATTCATGTTACTTTCATGAATATAATGTACATACGTTTATGAATGATCTTATGGATAACAACAACTTCGGATTCGAGGATATGCATACCATTATAAAATCATAATGCATTTCGACTACAATTCTTCATACGACAATTCGAAAAGCTTAACGGTTGATATCAACACCTTTATATCAATCAATATTATCCAGCTGAAGTTGTGAAACGTTCCATCTATGCTAGATAAATCTTTCCATGATCAATCCTTTAGATTTATCCAACAATAATGATTGTTAAAGTCAAGTCCATGATTATTATGAAGTCATCTACTAGATTCGAATTACCAATGATAGAAGCTTCTCTTTACATATTCAGTGTAATAAGATTCGAATCATGATGATTATAATCAAGGTACTTAAGGCTTAATCATCACAACATTCCAAACATGATATACTTTGGATAATTCATCTATGAAAATCCATATCTTGTTAACATGATCATCCAAATCGTTAGAATCCAAATCTAAGCCTGGAGATAGATTGAACATACCTTAATATGATGAAAATCACTGAACTGTAAGGTAGAATCCAACTCCGGTTGGTTGTATGCCACTCCAATGTGCTATTCCACTTCAATGATTATTCCCAAATGATAACCAATATATAAACACCAACAAGATGTGTTCTAAGTGTATAGAAGTATTATTACAGCTCTCTGAACTCTCAAGGATGAAGAATGGGCGAAAGAAATGAAAGCCAAAACGGTTGTTGTCCCATTTATAATATTCTGCATTTTAACAAGTTAGCGCACGCTACTAAGCATTCCTTAGCGTGCGCTAATAATGGTTGACTTCAGAATTGTCCAAGGTGCGTCATGAGAATCTTATCTGGACCCATGTCCCGGCTGGCGCATGTGCTAGCCGTCCCGCTCAATAATTGAGTTCTTAGCGCACGCAACTCCTATCTTCATAGCGTGCACTAATATTAGCCCGATAGCGCGCGTTAAGATACATTCTTAGCGTGCGCTATCACGAGGTTGCATGAGCAATTTTGCATGTTTCTATACTTATGTACAATGATATCAATGCACGAAATATCATACTCCAATAATCAAAACCACCAATCCGAATAATACAGGGTTTGAAAACAAATGAAATACACCGTAATAAATCCGGATATTACATACTCTCCTACTAAAAAGGAGTTTCGTCCCGAAACTCAAGACGAAAATAACTCGGGATATCTAGACTTCATATCAGTTTCCGTTTCCCAGGTGGCTTCTTCCATTCCGTGACGTGACCACTGAACTTTGACCAAAACGATTGGTTTGTTTCTCAGCTGCTTAACTCGACTCTCGAGTATCTTGACTGGTCTTTCTTCAAACGTCCCATCCTGCGCGACTTCGATCTCGCCGAAATCAATGATATGACTGGGATCTGGTATATATCTCCGTAACTGGGATACATGGAACACGTTATGAACATGGCACAATGACGGCGGCAATGCCAATCTGTATGCCAACTCCCCAACTCTCTCGAGGATCTCAAATGGTCCGATATATCTCGGACTCAGCTTTCCTTTCCTTCCGAAACGAAAGATTCCCCGAGTAGGAGAAACCTTCAAAAGTACGTGACCTCCAGTACTGAACTCCAATGGGCGACGGCGTACGTCCGTGTAGGATTTCTGGTGACTCTGGGCGGTCAACAGCCTTTTACGAATCAAGGCTATCTTCTCTCGAGTCTGCACGATCAACTCTGGTTCTGTCCCGATCAATTCCGATGAATCGTCCCAGCATAGGGGCGATCTGCATCTCCTTCCGTATAACGCCTCAAACGGTGCCATCTTAATGGAAGCATGCCAACTATTGTTGTAGGTAAATTCAATCAACGGTAGATGAACTTCCCAATCGTTTGACCAATCTAAGGCACAGGCCCTTAGCATGTCTTCCACCGTTTGTATAGTTCTCTCAGATTGTCCGTCAGTCTGCGGGTGATAAGCATCTTGAAGTTCAATTCGGTCCCCAAGGCCTTATGAATCGCTTTCCAAAGTGAGACACAAAACGGCCGTCTCGATCGAAACAATGGTCTTCGGTGTACCATGCAATCGAACTATCTCAAAATAAATACTCGTGCCAACCTCTTGGTCCCCATGTATCCTTAATGCCTATAAAATGAGTGATTTGGTTAAACGATCAACTATCACCCAAATCATGTTCATTCTGTCTGGTTTTCGGCATATTAGTGATAAAGTCCATCGATATGTCCTCCCACTTCCATTCAGAATGGGAGCGGCTTCAACATTCAGCAGAGCCGTTGATGCTCGATCTTAACTCGTGACAAGTCAAGCATTTGAAACATAGTCCGCTACATCTTTCTTCATGTTGCCCCACGAATTCTGCTTCAAGTCCTTATACATTTCTTGGTGCCGGGTGGATAGAATAGGCGACGTGAGCTTCCTTCAATATCGTCTGCTTTGAACATCATCATGAGAAACACAGTCGGTTCGAAATCTCAAAACTCCATCATCATGAATTATGAATCAGGGCCTTTCCTTTGATCACTTCATCACGTAACCGAATCATCGTGAGGATCATCTGCTGTTTAGATTTGATTCCTTCGGTTAATGATGAAGTTATCTCCATTACGCATTGTCCTTGGACTCTTTGTAACCATACTTCAATTCCTTCACGAATCATCTCTCGTTGAAGGCTAAGTTGGGAGGTCGGCATCTCCAAAGATCGAATAGAAACAGGCTTGCGGCTAAGTGCATCGGCCACTACATTTGCTTTGCCTGGATGATACAAAATCTCCAAGTCATAGTCCTTGATCAGTTCTAACCATCTTCTTTGCCGCATGTTCAACTCTTTCTGACTGAATATGTACTTGAGACTCTTGTGATCCATAAAGATCTGACAGTGAGTCCCGTACAGATAATGCCTCTAGATCTTCAAAGCAAAAACTACTGCTGCTAGCTCCAAATCATGTGTCGGGTAATTCACTTCATAAGGTTTCAGCTGTCGCGACGCATAAGCGATCACCTTATCATTTTGCATCAATACGCACCCGAGTCCTTGGTTCGAAGCATCACTGTAAACTATAAATCCTCCAGTTCCCTGTGGAAGTGATAGAATCGGTGCCGTCGTCAATCTCTTCTTTAATTCATCAAAGCTAATCTGACACAACTCATTCCACTCAAACTTTTGAGTTTTCTGCAGGAGTCGGGTAAGTGGGCGGGAGATTTTAGAAAACCCTTCCACGAATCGACGATAATATCCAGCAAGTCCTAAGAAGCTTCGGACTTCTTTCACGTTCTTTGGAGGCTTCCAATCTATAATTGCTTCGATCTTATGAGGATATACTCGGACTCCTTCAGCTGACACCACATGGCCGAGGAACATTACTTCCTTTAGCCAGAATTCACACTCAGAAAGTTGGGCGTACAATTGTTCGTTTCTCAAAAGTTCCAATACAATCCGCAAATGCTGCGCATGTTCTTCTGGGCTCTTAGAATACACCAGAATGTCATCAATAAACACGACCACAAATTTATCCAAAAATTCAATGAACACACGGTTCATCAATTGCATAAATACAAAGAAGTGCGTTAGTGAGACCAAAGCGGCATCACTACAAACTCATAATGCCGTAGCGAGTTACGAGCGATTTGAACATCGATTTCTTAATCCTCACCGATGATATCCCGATCTCAGATCGATTTTAGAAAATACTGTTGCCCCTTGCAGCTGGTCAAACAGATCATCAATCCGTGGCAACGGAAACTTGTTCTTAATCGTCATCTTGTTCAGCACTCGATAGTCAATACACAGTCGGAGCGATCCATCCTTCTTTCGGACAAAAAGAACTGGCGCTCCCCAGGGTGAAACGCTTGGCTGAATATAGCCCTTGTCCAGTAACTCCTCCAGCTTTTTCTTCAGTTCGTACATCTCAGTAGGTGCCATACGATACGGCGCCTTGGAAATTGGTGTAGCTCCGGGTTCCAGCTCAATGGTAAATTCCACATCCCTTCGTGGAGGTAGTCCAGGTAACTCGTCAGAAATACATCTGGAAATTCGTTCACACGACAGAATGGATGAAAGTTCCACAATTTCGTCTTCTTTCTTCATCGCATAGCACCAATATCGATCTGACCTGTTTCAACAATTTGATGACTTTCATCGCCTTGATCAATTTTCTGAGCTTCCGGTTTCCACCCTTCGAACAATATTTGGAACCATCGTCGTGATCGGTGAGATATTCCTCATTCGGTAGTTTACAATTGCTCCATATCGATTAAGCCAATCGTCTCCGAGTATCAGTCGTCTCCTTGCATTTCTATCACGATCGATTTGAGAGCCACTCTCTGCCTCCAAATGATACAGGAAATTTCTAGTTTCTAAATTTCCGACAATCCTCTCTCCACTCGGTAAACCAACAACATAAGGTTCACAAGTATGAAAACCGGAAATATTCAAACGATTTACACAAGACAAAGATATAAAAGAATGCGTAGCTCTGTATCGAATAAAACGCTAACCCTGGTGGGAAAGGATCGGGCCGATGCACGATGCGGCAAGATCTCCGATCGTCTGTCCTCCTCATCTCTGCAGGACGTGGGGAGCAGATCCGGCACTTGATGTCCCCTTTCGGTCCCATTGTCCTCTGCCTCGTCCGCGGCCAAATTCGAGGCATCCGAACACTTTCTGCGTCTGTTGGATATTGGCTTCCTTACGGGTATTTGTGGTGTACGGGCTCTAAAAGACTTTGCAGCCTCTTCACAAAACACTGCCCGATGTCCCTCTCGTCCACAATCAAAACAAGTCACGGCAGGAAGGGGGCAATTCCGTCGATAGTGCCCCGTCTGGGCGCAGTTAAAGCATTTCCTGGTAACATCAGTAATAGTCGATGTCGCTCCGAAGTTCTTTCCGCTCATAGCTGGGTGCGGAGGTTTCTTGAAAGAGTGAAAGGATGATTGGGCCTTACGGGCCCCGCTGTTCTTGTGCTCTATAAATGTACCAGAGACTTTCTGTTTCTTGGATTCCGAAAATTTCTCCATGGCTGCTTCATTGATCTCATACGCCAACGCCTTATCCTGGTATTGACGGAGTGTGGTACATTCAAATCCGGACATGTACCTCTGGATTTCTGGTTTCATCCTCATATCAAAATGGATCATCATTTCTGCATATGTTCTGACCAGATGTCGAACAAATGCCAGCTGCTGGTTAAACGTCTTAATCGCCTGGGATACCGGCACATCAGAAGGCTGAGCGGAGAAAAACTCCCGAACTTTGGCTTCCCTCACAGGACGAGGGCAATACTGAGCTTCCATCATCAATCTAAACTCTGTCCAATCAGCATCATGGTCTACAGGCCGGATACCATTCGGATGCTTCCCCTATCAGAAAATATTGAGCGATAGAGGCTCTTCGGTCGTCTGGGCAGTTAATTCCAGCAAATATTTTCTCCAGCTCTTTCAACCAATGATCCCAGGTGGTAGTCTCAGAAATACCGTCGAATTTGGGTGGTTGCATCTTCGCCACCTCTTGCAACCACCGGTCACCTCCATTTCCCATGTCTGGGATCCCTTGCTGTCTCTCTCCATGCTGTAGTCCCACCGCCACTTGCATTCGGTCCACGACCTGGGCGAACTGAGTCATCTGGTTCACCACTTGACGAAGGATCTCTGGTACAGCAGGATCTGGTTCGTTATTAATAGATTGTTGCGGCTCGCTGGAGCTATGACTGGCCTGATTAGAAGGCGACGCTTCCCTTTCAGCATTTCTCCGTCCGCGTCCACGACCGCGACCACATCCACGTCCGCCTCTCAACATACTGTAAGTATAAATATTCAATATACAGGAAACAACATCGTTCTAATATTCGAGTATAAAGAGACACAACATGTAAAGAACGAGATAGAGTTTAGGAACTTACAACAACTGTTCGCATGAAGACGTAGGCAGTGCAGTGATGTCATTCACGGCCGGTTACCTCAAAAGACATAAATGACCCCTATTTTAACCAACGGCCAAGATATCCATAATCTTAGCTCCGATACCATATTCTGTAACACCCCCGATATATTCAGGAATATTATAGCGCCGTAAATCCTTTACATAAGGATTTACAAGGCTGGAGAATTGAACAGACATTAAAAGGTACTAACGAATGGAAACAACGGAATTACGGTACAATAGTTCTGACCAAATACAAAAATAGTACAATTGTTCAACAGAACTCAATAATACATCACCAAATTCAAATCCATCATAAATGACTTCGTACTCGAGTACTTATTGAAAATAACCAATAAACAACAGACAAATGAACCCGGCCGAAACATCACTCTGCACCCTCGTCGTCATGCAGCTCCAGTGGTTGTTTTCCCGCTCTCCTGGATCCTGAACATAAACAAAATGTTCACCCCAGAAGGGGTTAGCACAACGATGCTAGTACAAGTACCATAACATATTATTTCAACGTCACACGCAGAATAATAATAATAACGTAAATGATATACTGTCCAACGAGTCTTCTCCTACGAGAAACTCAAACATAACATATACAACTGATAATCACAACATGATATCATAACATACACATGGTAATTCCGTCGATCCAGCGTTCACTGCCTAGAACCCACGATGATCCCGTCAGACTAACTCGTGGTGGAAAAACCCGTCCGATGATCCGGTATGCGCTAGCATAGATCCCCCGATGATCCCGTCGGACCAACACGAGGTGGACATACAATAACGACATACATGCACGACAATATGTATAACAACAATACATAAAACAATTAAGGTACTTGCCTCGATTTGAAGACAAGAATAATACTTCCACGAAAACGAACACTCGAAGGTCGTCCTCCTCAATCAATCACGTAACGAGACCAAACCTTAACAAAAGAAATGATATAGGTTTTATCTCACGTCAAATGCGAATGTTTAACAATTCGATTTACGGCCAAAAGTTCATAAAATGAAATCATGCAGGCGCTTAGCGCACGCTAAGTACTCTGTGTAGCGTGCGTTAAGTACGCTTTCGATAGCGCACGCAAACAACAAAGCCTAGCGTCGCTAACTATGCATGGTCGATTACTTGACCGGTAAGTGACTCATCGATGGTCTAGCGTGCGTTACGTACCAAACGTAGCGTCACGCTAACTCGTGCTCGATAAGCGCCGCGTTAATATTCATAGAATAGCGTCGCTATCATGCATGGCGATTCTTCTTTGAGCAAGATCGCTTATTCTCGCCATGATCGAAACAACGAAATCTTCCGTGATAATTCATGTTACTTCCATGAATATAATGTACATACGTTTATGAATGATCTTATGGATAACAACAACTTCGGATTCGAGGATATGCATACCATTATAAAATCATATTCTATTTCGACTACAATTCTTCATACGACAATTCGAAAAGCTTAACAGTTGATATCAACACCTTTATATCAATTAATATTATCCTGCTGAAGTTGTTAAACGTTCCATCTATGCTAGATAAATCTTTCCATGATCAATCCTTTAGATTTATCCAACAATAATGATTGTTAAAGTCAAGTCCATGATTATTATGAAGTCATCTACTAGATTCGAATTACCAATGATAGAAGCTTCTCTTTACATATTCAGTGTAATAAGATTCGAATCATGATGATTATAATCAAGGTACTTAAGGCTTAATCATCACAACATTCCAAACATGATATACTTTGGATAATTCATCTATGAAAATCCATATCTTGTTAACATGATCATCCAAATCGTTAGAATCCAAATCTAAGCCTGGAGATAGATTGAACATACCTTAATATGATGAAAATCACTGAACCGTAAGGTAGAATCCAACTCTGGTTGGTTGTATGCCACTCCAAGGTGCTATTCCACTTCAATGATTATTCCCAAATGATAACCAATATATAAACACCAACAAGATGTGTTCTAAGTGTATAGAAGTATTACTACAGCTCTCTGAACTCTCAAGGATGAAGAATGGGCGAAAGAAATGAAAGCCAAAACGGTTGTTGTCCCATTTATAATATTCTGCATTTTAACAAGTTAGCCCACGCTACTAAGCATTCCTTAGCGTGCGCTAATAATGGTTGACTTCAGAATTGTCCGGGTGCGTCCGCGGGAATCTTATCCGGACCCATGTCCCGGCTGGCGCATGTGCTAGTCGTCCCGCTCAATAATTGAGTTCTTAGCGCACGCAACTCCTATCTTCATAGTGTGCGCTAATATTAGCCCGATAGCGCGCGTTAAGATACATTCTTAGCGTGCGCTATCACGAGGTTGCATGAGCAATTTTGCATGTTTCTATACTTATGTACAATGATATCAATGCACGAAATATCATACTCCAATAATCAAAACCACCAATCCGAATAATACAGGGTTTGAAAATAGATGAAATACACCGTAATAAATCCGGATATTACAGTATCAGAGCTTGGTTTTTTGTGAAACTCGGGCATGTGTGTTATGTGGCTCTACCAGTACGGTAGTAGCGCGGCTTTTGAAAATGATTTTCTGACTTTTGAGTCAAACTGATTTTCGAGGTTCCAAAATTTGTGAGATATTTTCAAAATGCTATTTGTGATATTGGTGCGTGTTGGTATTGTGTTGAGACTTCGTATGGGAGTCGTGTGCTAGTATCACGGGAGATCATCGGCTGCACGTACCTATAAGTATACTGTTTTGGTTATTCGCTTGTGTGATGATTGATTGCTTTTGTGATGAGTTGAGAATTTTGGGTTGATCTATTATTTGTGACATGATTGCAAGTTTCGAGGACGAAACTTAGGGTATGTTCAATAGTCGGGGTTATTTCTTTGAGATTATTTGTTGATCGTGCTGGAGTTTACCTTGTTGATGGTATTCTCGGTTATTGTTGATCTTTGTTGATCGTGTTGGAGTTTACCTTGTTGATGGTATTCTCGGTTATTATTGATCCTTTGTTGATCGTGTTTGGAGTTTAACATGTTGAGGGTATTCTCGGTTATTGTTGATCCTTTGTTGATCGTGTTTGGAGTTTACCATGTTGAGGGTATTCTCGGTTATTGTTGATCCTTTGTTGATCGTGTTTGGAGTTTACCATGTTCAGGGTATTCTCGGCTGATCTATTGGTTGATCATTATTATTGATCGTTGAGAATTCGGACTGTAGTCGATGTTTCGGGAGTTGTTATCATTATCATGTGGTAGTTGATCTACATATATATTGTGTTATTGATTTTTATCCAAATTGAGATTTGACGGTGCAATCCGACAGACACGATTTGGCACAGATGGTCTATTCCACACTTATGAGTTATGATGATGTTTTGAGGATACTTGGTATTGTTTGAATACAGTACAAATGATTGTTGTTGAGTTCATTTCATCATTTGAGAATGCGAAATGTGGATTATGGTAAGGATTGAATTGGTATGGATTGCTATGGGTTGGTAAGGTTATGACGGTAAGATTACGTCAATAGTATTCTTACTTGTAATTACATTGGTATGTAATTGTTTATGTGATGTGATCGTTATCATTATTGAGTATTGTGGCTGACCCCGTCGTGGGCTTTATCTTTAGGTATTCAGAGATCGAGCTAGTAGCGGTCGTGAAGGGATGAGCTTCCCGGGTGATACTGACTGTGGCATTTATTTGAGTATTGAGTATTCTTTTCTGGTTGTTTTATTCCGGTGCAAATGTGTATTTATTTGAATTGCGTTTTTATCTGTTGCGTGTGTATTTCAAAATGGCTTTCCGGTATTTTCACCAACTCGTGTATAACTTTCAAAATAACCTTTTGGGTATTTCGTAAATTTGGGTTATTTCGTAAACCATTTTTCCCTAAATTATTTTATCGGTACGTTCAAGTAGTGGCGCCTAACGTACATTTTGAAACTGTTGAGTTTTGGCCTTGACTTTTAAATGGTATTTTATGGCGGTATTTGGTATTTGGAAAATGACTTTGTGAGTATTGGAAAATATTACCGTCATCGGCCTTTTTGGCATTTTTGAAAATAGTTTTTAGCCTGGTGGGTTCCGGCGCGGGACCCACAGCGCTGTAATATCCCAGATGGTTTTGTGGGCGTTACAGAAGATGGTATCAGAGCTTGGGTTTTGTGAAACCCGGGCATGTGTGTTATGTGGCTCTACCAGTACGGTAGTAGCGCGGCTTTTGAAAACGATTTTCTGACTTTTGAGTCAAACCGATTTTTGAGGTTCCAAAATTTTTGAGATATTATCAAAATGCTATTTGTGATATTGGTGCGTGTTGGTATTGTGTTGAGTGGGAGTCGTGTGCTAGTATCACGAGAGATCATCGGCTGCACGTACCTATAAGTATACTGTTTTGGTTATTCGCTTGTGCGATGATTGATTGCTTTTGTGGTGAGTTGAGAATTTTGGGTTGATCTGTTATTTGTGACATGATTGCAAGTTTCGAGGATGAAACTTAGGGTATGTTCAACAGTCGGGGTTATTTCTTTGAGATCATTTGTTGATCGTGTTGGAGTTTACCTTGTTGATGGTATTCTCAGTTATTGTTGATCTTTGTTGATCGTGTTGGAGTTTACCTTGTTGATGGTATTCTCGGTTATTATTGATCTTTTGTTGATCGTGTTTGGAGTTTACCATGTTGAGGGTATTCTCGGTTATTGTTGATCCTTTGTTGATCGTGTTTGGAGTTTACCATGTTGAGGCTATTCTCAGCTGATCTATTGGTTGATCCTTATTATTGATCGTATGAGCATTCAGACTGTACGTTGATGTTTCGGGATTTGTTATCATTATCATGTGGTAGTTGATCTACAAATATATTGTGTGTTATTGGTTTTTATCCAAATTGATATTTGACGGTCCAATCCGACGGACAGGATTTGGCACAGATGGTTCATTCCACACTTATGAGTTATGATGATATTTTGAGGATACTTGGTATTGTTTGAATACATTACAGATGATTCTTGTTGAGTTCATTTCGTCATTTGAGAATGCGAAATGTGGATTATGGTAAGGATTGAATTGGCATGGATTGCTATGGGTTGGTAAGGTTATGACGGTAAGATTACGTCAGTAGTATTCTTACTTGTAATTACATTGATATGTAATTATTTATGTGATGTGATCGTTATCATTATTGAGTATTGTGGCTGACCCCGTCATGGGTTTTATCTTTAGGCATTCGGAGATCGAGCTAGTAGCGGTCGTGAAGGGATGATCTTCGCGGGTGATACTGACTGTGGCATTTATTTGAGTATTGAGTATTCTTTTCTGGTTGTTTTATTCCGCTGCAAATGTGTATTTATTTGAATTGCGTTTTTATCTGTTGCGTGTGTATTTCAAAATGGCTTTCTGGTATTTCAACCAACTCGTGTATAACTTTTAAAATGACCTTTTGGGTATTTCGTAAATTTGGGTTATTTCGTAAACCCCTTTTCCCTATATTATTTTATCGGTACGTTCAAGTGGTGGCCTAACGTACATTTTGAAACTGTTGAGTTTTGGCCTTGAACTTTTAAATGGTATTTTATGGCGGTATTTGGTATTTGGAAAATGACTTTGTGAGTATTGGAAAATATTACCGCCATCGGCCTTTTTGGCGTTTTTGAAAATAATTTTTAGTCTGATGGGTTCCGGCGCGGGACCCACGGCGCTGTAATATCCCGAATGGTTTTGGGGACGTTACACACTCCTCATATAAACAAAATATGAGGGTCGAATAACCACATATCAAGAAATCAAAATCCACAGAAGGATTCCATCACTTAACAAATAATCATACAAGTAGCTAGTGTCACACGAGGCACAACACAAAGAAGGGAGACTTACATCCACAGGTCGCACGAAGATGATGATCGTCCCATGATACTAATCACGACCAACAAACTCAGACGACGCGTCGTGACACGACTCAGTCAGATAAAATCCGACGAGACAAAACTCAACAAACACAACTTGATCCGACAGCCTAGGTTTCCACAACCTAAGCTCCAATACCATTTATGTAACACCCCCAATCCACTCAGAGATATTACACGTCGTAAACCCTTCTCTCAAGGATCTACCAGGCTGGTAACACAGATAAACATCTCAACATCGCCTTAAAGGCTAAAAAAATGACTCAGTAGACCGATTTGGTCTTTCAATTAATACATACAACTCAATCTCAATACATACCCACGCAGGGGTCAAAATACAACACACTCCCGTACGATGGGGAAAATACTGCAGTGGAAATAAAGTACAACTAAACCAATACGACATCATATGAATCCTCATGTGATTAGTATCGATCATCTTTCATCATCCTTCATGCCGACCCTGTGTTATGCTCCCCAAAACCTGAATGCAATACAAACATCTACCCCGATTACTCGGGGGTTAGCGAAATCCCACTATTTGCTAGTATACATAATCATACGAAATATAACAAACAAATAGAAATCACGAGTCGGGTACGACAATTAACTAACAAAGCCTTCCCAAGAGGTTTTATTAATTAGAAAGCAATCAATGAAGTGTTTGAAAATAAATTCCTCATCTCGGGGATTTTAAAAGTAGAAACCTTGTTGAACCCAAGTCCTTAGTTGAAAAAATAACCATTTCAAAACGAATGGGTCTCGGCCCAAAATCAGTTTCCGTAAAATGACCTTTACAAAACCGTTGGGATTTCATCCCAAATATCGTCAAATCATAGTACACGAGAACGATAGCAAGGTCCGTTTTCCCACATCAAAACCTCACAACTAAAGGACTAAACACATACGACAAAATACTCTAGTGCCATCCTAGCCAAGTAGGCCAAATGAACAACTTACCTCATACACATTTAGTCAATGCATGCAATCATGAAATCACCGTTCAAAAACACTCGTTTCCGGAAACGCCATAACCCAAAACACATTTATAAAAATGCACCACAATTAACCGCGGACCCACGCCTCTGTGGACCCCTACCGAGACCCCATTGGATCTAACCTGTAGTGGTTAAAAGCAAAGCTCGCAGATCCATGCCTCTGTGGACTCCTACCGAGACCCCGTCAGATCTAACCCGTAGTGAGCATACACACACACACACACCACTCATGCAATACTAATATGCTAAGAATGTAAGTTCATTAAGAATGCTTACTACAGATGGCCACTTACCCGACTCCATTATCATACTCATCACAACACCTCCATCATGAACAATCAATCTCAACACAACAACACAATTAACATAGAATAGACGATTCCACAACATTAAACAAGCATGGGTATCATTAAAGCCCTCAACATTCAAAATAATCAAATCATAATCAATTCGCACGAATCATATTCACGAGGGTAGACCAACCATCGTAAATTCAACATGTAAACTCTATTTGCAGGACACAAATCACATAAGAAAATACTTGCCTCGAAACCACAATCGAAACGAGACGATGAACGAAATGCGGTCGGGCAGCCCCGAACTCCTGAACATAATCAAGAATACAATAGCACCGCGAACACTACGAGAATAACTCCACACGAATTACCGACACAAAATGGAGATCAACTCGGAATCCTCGATCACCTACAATCCTCCGGAAGAAACAACAAAAACATGATTACGACGAGGATCAAGACCAAAAATAATGGAGATCACAACAAGCTATCGAAGGAAAACTCATTCGAACATTTAATCGAACATTAAATGTTCACTACACCTCAAGAACACCGAAATCACCCTTCGGGTTGAAACAAACCGAAGATATGGATATACAATCCATGAAACATGTTAACAACAACATCTAACACCAATCGATTCGTCTAAATCAGATTGGATTTGGAATCAAGAACAAAACTCCCAAAAGTCAACTCTAGGGAATCAAGAAAAAATACCTCGATACGGCGAAGAACAATGGATTAAATGATGTTAAACACACATAAATCCATCCCCAGATGACACTTGATGATGAAGAGCGCCCAAAATAGCCCCAAGAACTTGCTCCCGACGAAAAGAGATGAAGAGGGAGAGAAATGATGTAATAAAGGGTGTTGTCCAGTATTTATACTGGACAGTTATTAGCGTGCGCTAAACACACCGCATTAGCGCGCGCTAACGGGGTCAGCGCCCCAGACATTCCACCTGCAACACTATTAGCATGCGATAGACAATACGCGTAGCGTGCGCTAACGAGCCAAGAATCCAGTCCAGTGGCTCCTGGATAGATCTGCATCTACCAGGTAGCGTGCGCTTGAAAGGACAGATCGCGTTCGCTAAGCAGACGACAGTGGGCGCTATCTACCAACCGTAGCGTGCGCTAACAAGACTCCACTCCCAGTCCAGTAGCTCCTGGACTGCTTCGAAATACCAGTTAGCGTGCGCTACCAAACCCGTAGCGTGCGCTAACTACTGCACCTTAGCACGCACTAACCACCCGGATGTAGCGTGCGCTAACGACTCAGAAATAACAGGAACAGTACCCTCAAAAATGGGTACGACGACGGATTTCTCCGACCGAATCTTCAAGTTCAAGATACACATGAAAAGCTCCAGAATATGATCATACTAAGAGCTTGAGTTCTAATCAAACTCACACGCGACCATGAAAAGGGTCGAAACAATAAATACGAAGACGGATACCCACAATTTTGGGAAATTACAAAATGGCCCAGAATACCCGAAAATCACGATACATGATCGATTAACCAAAACAAAGTTGACAACACGTCTAACAAAGTTAAACGGACTTACGGGTAACACGAAACAACAGTTTCGAACGAGATTTGCAAGAATCAAACTCAAATATGAAAAAGTTGCCAAAAAGCACGGAACTCAGCAAAACGACATCGAAACGAACTTGGATGTCAAAAAGTGCAGAATTAATCATTCTCAAAATGACGAAACGGTCACAAGCGAGCCGTTAAAATGAACTCCTGGCAAAAAAAGAAATTTATCGAAAATCAAAATTGCGGATATTACACCGGCATAATTTATAAATTTATTATTAAAAGTAGGTGCTATATGAAGGCATGCGAATCCTGATGGTACATAAAGAGAATTTTATTCGATCTCCACTAACTTATCTAGAAAAGGTTTAAGTTGAATCTGCAAGTGCAAAATGTTTACTTCAATTATGATAATGTGAGATCAAATATTGAATATTTACATACAATTGGAGATTTTTTTGTTTTGTCATGAAGTAAATTATTGAAGGAACTTCTTATAAATATATTTTGACTTCTGCAATCCAAGATGATATATGCTAAAATTTGGAAATTTAATATTGAACGACGAGATTATGATCTTTCACCTGGACAGAAGCTCCACCTATGATTAGAGCTACACAACTTAAAGAAGGATACATCAAATATCTATTTGCTAAAGCGATTTGAACATCTACATTTAAGGAATTTCATAACATTAAATCTAAACTCAAAAATGTTATGTGTTATTATGATGAGAGAGAGGAAATATACTGCACTCTTTTTTCCTTAGCCATAATTTTGCCAACTGGATTTTCCTGGTAAGATTTTTAACGAGGCAGCATCACATGCATATTATGAAATAATGAGTTTTGATGATGGATATCGATCGGACCCCCACAAAAAAAAACATCACAAACAGGATACATATTCACATTTGGTGATACCGTAATATCTTGCCTCTCTAGAAAATAGACCCTTGTAGCAAATTCTTCAAATCAAGCAGAGTTGTTGGCCCTTCATGAAGTAAGTCGAGTATGTGTATGACTTAGATCTTTGATCCACCTTGTTCGAGAATCATACAGTGTTTTAGTTAACAAGAAAATTCCAACTCTCATGCATGAAGATAACGAAACATGCATCACTCAAATTGAAGAAGGTTATATTAATGGAGACATGACGAAGCACATTGACCCAATGTTCTTCTTTACTCATGAGCTTCAACAAAGATGAGAAATCAATGTTTGTCAGATTCGTTCATGTTGAATCATTAATCTCACATTGGGTAAATACAAGCCTTGCAATCAATATATAAAGATTCTGGACTACTCCTCTCATTGCCAATTGATTTTGAGATGGAACTCCAGACTTTAACATGGTATCGGAGCAGGCTCTTTACGCGTGTGAGCCCAATGGACCACAATATTCTAGCTCCGCGCCACCCGAGTTAAAAAAGTCAACGCTGTAAGCCTTGACTCTGGCTACGCGTGAAGGGGCGTGTTGAACAAGCCTTGTAATCAATATATAACGATCCTGGACTACTCCTCTATTGCCAATTGGTTTTGAGATGGAACCCCAGACTTTAACAGTTCATGTGATAATCCAGCTGATTTGTTTACAAAAGCACTTCCTACAACTCCTTTTAGGAAATTTGGTACACAGGATTGGAATGCATAAGTATCGAGATATATGATAATTTTGATAGTCACATTACAACGAGGGGGGATATATGTTACATTCTTTTACGTTTATTTTAAAATTTTGGTACAACTCATGTACTCTTTTTCCTTTACTAGAGTTTTTCCCACAGGGTTTTTCCTAATAAGATTTTAGCGAGGCATGATGTTGGTACAAGTCATCCAAGGAGGGGTGTTATGAAATTCGATGACTTTTGGCCTTTGCTTCTCCGCTTATTAATACATGAGACCCTTGGATTTTTCATTACCTATGTAATTTAGAAAACTCTTAACTTTTCATTAAAAATATAACTTATATTTAGAGATCTATATAAAGGCGATTTATATGAGTTTGAAAAATATATGAATAAAATTATATTCTCTTTTATTCTCTCAATGTTCAAGTCTATTTTTATTCTCCAATTCTTTTTTATTATTTGTTATACATGTGTTATTTTTTTGGTTGAATTATTAATTAATGAGAAAGTCCTACCAAATGGACCCCACAAAACCACAAAATATACAGCTTTAAGGGGGAGGGAGTGGTCACCTAATACCCTAGGTGCCACATCACCTCTATCCAATAAAAACCCTCCAACTCAAAACTACCCAATTCTACCCTAACACTACCCTAAGTGGAGGGAGTGGTCACCTATACTACCCGATTTTTTTTTTCATACATAAAATCACATACAATATTAAAATAAAAACATACCATTTCATTAAAAATAAAAACATTACATAATACTTAAAAAAAACATTACATAAAAAAAAACATTACAAAATAATATACCCTATTTTTTTTTTCATACATAAAATCACATACAATATTAAAATAAAAACATACCATTTCATTAAAAATAAAAACATTACATAATACTTAAAAAAAACATTACATAAAAACATACTCGATTTTTTTTTCATACATAAAATCACATACAATATTAAAATAAAAACATACCAATTCATTAAAAATAAAAACATTACATAATACTTGAAAAAAGAAACATAACATAATACTTAAAAATAACTAGATTAAAAACAAAACAAAAACAAAGAAAAGGAAAAAAAAATATTATTACCAAACACAAAAAAAAAAGAAAAAAAAAAACCCTAAAGCCACCCCCACCGATCGGCTACCGAAGCCGATTTGGTAACCCGCCCGCCTTACCCGATGCCGCGGCGGCGGTGTTACCGCTCGGGTAAGGGTACCCGATCTCCTTACCCGAGCCCCACTCCCTCCCCCCTAAAAGGTCAACAGCTGCGGTGCACCTAAGTACATCAAGTAATTACCCTTTCCCAAGAACTTGTCCTCTGCGCCTCACTTGTTGTACTTTCTTTAAGACGGTGTTATCGTTTCCTTTTATTCGCTGTTTAACTTTCCTCTTTCCCCTTCGACGTTTTGTCTCTCTCTCTCTCTCTCTCCCTCTCTCTAAAAACTTTTCTCCTCTTTTTGCATTTGCGTCGCGAGAGTCTCTACAGACTCTGCCTTCTCTTCGTTTCCCGCTACAACCGGTTTATGAGGTGAGTAATTTCATTGCAGATCTGTTTCTTTATTATTCTCTTGGAGCTCATTGTCTTATTGTGATTTGGTTTCACTGACTTACTGTTTTTTATACTCAGATCTGCTACCCCGCCCCCAATTATTTTTGATTTCCTTTTAAAGATGTGTATTTTGATTAATTGGTAGCCGTATGGTGTTGTTTAATTCTTTTTTATAAAAGATGATAATTTGATCTCGATTTTTTGTTTCTTGTTGTAGATTGATTTGGGTAAAGATGGTCACTGTACCTTTTTTCTTATTAGTGCAATTAATTGTTGAGATTAGGAGATTAATCCTTTTGTGGGATCTTATACTAAAGATCTTTTTATCTTTTACCTTTAACATCATAATATTGTTTGGGGTGTAACAGTGTGCTAATTTAATCATCTTTTTTTCGTGCCATGCAGCTCGAAGGAGAAGCCCACTCTCGGGTAAGTCTCGGCAACTTTCTAAGATTTTTTTTTTTTTTTTTGAATTTGTAGTTGGTATCAAATCTTATTAGCAACTAGCTGATATTTACTTTATCTAGTCCATATTTTAGGGATTGGGACAGTGTTTTTATTATTATTTTTTTTTGGTCAGGCAAGAAAACTTTCATGATGAAACTTTGAGTACAAGGGGTACTCAAACCCTTACATGAAAAAAAAAGACTGATTAACAAAATCGACTCCAAATTAATTTGACTCCTCAATCTCTAGGATTTGCTCTCCACTTTAAGTACTCACCACTACTATTAATCTCATTGATTGTAGTTAACCACGACCAAACTGTTGCTTTAATTTCCTCAACAATATTATGTGGACTCGAAATTTCACCTTCAAAAACACGATCATTTCTAGCTTTCCAAATTTTCCAAATAATGCACATCCATATAGAAACTGATTTTTTCCCTTTTCTATCCGAATTTTAGAAATTGTCATGTTGAAGAAAACTACGAATGGGGTCGATGTGAGGGACCATTAGTAGTTTTGTCCAACCGTAGCACAAATTCCAGATTTCCTTAGAGAAATCACACGTGAAAAAGAGATGTTGGATGTTCTCTTCTTCCAAGCCACAAAAAATGCAATTGATATCACCGTCAATTGGAATAATGCCTCTTCTTTGAAGACTCTTTTTTGTAGGCATCCGTTGATGTAGAACCTTCCATACAATTGCTTGAACCCGTTTAGGTGCCGAACTGCTCCATAGTCTCTTGAAAGCCTTCTTCGTCTCGTCGTTTCTCTCCTCCCCTGCTCCTATGCTTTGTTTATATGCTGCACTTGTGGAAAAAAATTCCATTGTTGGAATGAATCCATTTCCACGAGTCTTCTTCTTCTGCATTAAATTTGTACCTGTTTAAGCATCCTAATAATTCACTCATCCTTTCCTCCTCTCTCCCCCTCAATCTTCTACGCCAATTCAGTTCCCAAATCCAAACCCCGTCTGTCCACGAACCCATCTCGTCTATATTTTTCCCCTGTTGCACGCTCAATCTAAAAAGACTAGGAAATTTAGATCTTAAAGGACCCTCCCCAACCCACCAATCCTCCCAAAAATCAGTTTTATTACCTCTCCCCACCACCCTCAAAAGATCAGATTTCATCCCTCTGCCCCCCACCCCATCAAACAGCTCACATATGTCCTTCCACCACCTTAGGACACTCCCTTCTCCCTGTACCCCTCCTTTCTCCCTCACTAGGCCTAGATAGATTACTCCCGTACCTAGATCTAATTACTCTCACCCACAACCTATTCGTCTCATTCAAGAACCTCCAGATCCACTTCTTAACTAACGCATCATTGGATACGCCCATATCCCTAATTCCCAGCCCCCCTTTGGATTGGATTTATCCTTACAGACCTCGGCCCACCCCACCCAAGGAATAGAATTTTTGCTTACCCCCCCCCCCCCCCCCCCCCAAAAAAAAGAAAGAAAGTTTCTTTGAACCTGCACAATCTGTTTAATGGTTTTTTTCGGCAGACGAAAGAAAGGCAATAGATAGGTACCGCAGATAGGACTGATTGGACCAGAGTGATGCGACCCCCGAACGAGATGTGTTTATCACTTCAAGCATTTAACCGCATTTGAATTTTATTAACAAGAAAGTTCCAAGAAGCTGATTTTCTGTGAGCAATTCCAACCTTAAGCCCCAGGTATGAGAGTGGTGATTTGCTAACGTCGCAGCCTAGAAAATCAGCAAGGCGTTGTGTCACATATGCCTCTATGTTGCTGCCCATAATGCAACTCTTGTGAAAATTTACCTTGAGGCCTGATACAAGTTCATAGCACCTTAGAATGTGTTTGACAGCTTCAATATTTTCAGTGATCCCAGGTGATACAAAGATTGTATCATCTGCATATTGGAGGTGCGTCACCCCTACTTTGTCTCTCCCGATCTCCACCGGTTTAAGGAATCCAATGTCCACTGCTTTACTAATAAGTAAGCTTAACCCTTCTGCTGCAATGAGAAAGAGGAAAGGTGACAAGGGATCGCCTTGGTGTAGACCTTTTTGAAGATTGAACTCACTGGATGGGCTGCCATTCACCAGAACCGAAGTGGAAGCCGAAGAGATACATACTTTCATCCATCTACGCCATGTGATGCAGAAATTCATTCCTTTCATCATGTCGTCCAAACAATTCCAATCGATTGAATCGTACGCTTTTGCGAAGTCAATCTTGAAGATGAATCTTTTTAGTTTTTTCCTCTTTGCCTCGTCCAAAATCTCATTTAGGACGACGATGCCATCTAGAATCTGTCTTCCCCCCACGAACGCGGACTGATTTTCAGAAATTAGAGGATCCATAACCTTACTCAATCGATTCGCGAGAACCTTCGAGATAATCTTGTTGAGACTACCGATTAGGGATATCGGTCGGTAATCCTCAAGAGACTGATTTCCCGTTTTCTTGGGAATCAGAACGACGAAGGAGCTATTCAGCCCCTTTACCAACTTTCCATTGCTATGAAAATCCTTCATCATGCGCATGATTTCACCTTTAAGCATTTCCCAGTTTGATTTGAAGAAAGCAATCGTGAACCCATCGGGCCCCGGACTTTTGAGAGAGTCGCACGACCACACAGCATTTTTTACTTCTTACTTCTGTGAAAGAGGCTTTCAGGAAATTCACCTCACAGCTGCCAAGCTTCTTTAGGAAGATGTCTTCTGGAAATGACCGCCTGGACTGAGGTAGCGAACTGAAATGTTGTTTGAAATGCTCAAAAACCGCTTTCTTGACCCCTAGTACTGAGTCTATCCATGTATGGTTAACGTATATTCCTTCCATATTTGAACGTTTGAGCTTCCTCTTTATCCATTCATGAAAAAACTTTGAATTTACGTCTCCCTCTTTCAACCAAGATGCCTTCGCTTTCTGGGATAGAAACTTCTCCTGCCAAATCTTATTTCTGTCACCCTATTTCTTCTGATAATTTCCTCCTCTTCTAACCCGAATGCGTCGTCAATTCGATCAAGGGTCTCAATTTCAGCCTCTTTATCCTCAATCGACTTGCCCAAGTGACCAAATACCTCTCGATTCCATACTTTCAGATCAGATTTTAGTAGCTTGAGCTTCTCTTTAAGTACATACCCGGCCCAACCCGAGATGTCGTAAAAATTCCATTTCTCAGTCACGAAATCTTTGAAGTCTGGATGGCCTAGCCAACTGTTGATGAATTTAAAGGGTTTGGGGCCCCAATCTTGGCTACTTTTATATAGATATATTGGGCAATGGTCTGCCCAACCCTTTCAGAGAGAGATTCGGCCATTTCCCAATCCATTCACCATTAACAAACATACGATCTAACTTGTTTTACATGATCCATCAGGTCTATAACATGTGTAGAACCTCCCAATCAGTGGCAACTCAATAAGATTAGCTCTTAAGATGAAGTTATCAAAGGCATGTATATCTCTATGATCTACTGTAGAACTTCGACCTCTTCTCTCCCCTTCTAGTCTAATAGCATTAAAATCTCCTACTACACATATGCATTCTCCATTTTGTTGGCTCACCAAATTCTCTATCACATCCCATAACACCATTTTTTCAGCTGAATTGCATGAAGCGTAGACATTAATTATGCACACCTGTTTCCCATCTTCTTTCCAGAAGCCGTTCACAGCTAGCATTCCTTCTGTATACCACGAACTGATTTTACAGAATACCTCTGGATCCCAGATGGACAAAATGCCCCCTGACCGACCGTCTGAGTCCATACATGCCCAATCGAACGTCTGATTCTTCCATAGCGATCTGCAAATTCCAACATCCATATTTGTGAGTTTCGTTTCCTGAACACAACAAAATTCGATTTTGTGTTTTAACACCATTTCTCTGATTTCTTTCCTTTTTGCCCTCTCCCCCAACCCTCGAACGTTGAAGCTTAGAATCTTCATTGGGCAACCTTTCTGGCTCCTTTTCTTCCATCGTTCTTGGATTTTCTAATTCTTGCCCTATCCTCTTTTTCCAACTCCAGGAATTGCTTCCTAATTTCTTCATCAGAGATTCTCCCCAAAAGTCCCAATTTTTTTGCAACATCCCAAGCTTTTCGAACCTCTTCAGAAATCACTCGTTTTTCGGATAATGCACCCCACCGTATCTCTTCGACACTCTGGTGCACATCATTATTATCTCGTGTTTTTGATTCAGGGAGGTTTGGTTTCTTAATTTTCTTCCCCTTGAGAGTGCGACTACAGTTGTTATCGCTTAAAGGGACTGAGATAATTTCCTCTGATCCTAACAGCTGTAACTCATTCATCGAGTTAGTGGTATTCATGGATGTCGCCTGCTTTGACCCGCCATCGGTAGATGGTTTGGCTACAACTTCAGATTGGACTGCAACATTTAAATCAATTCCTTGACCGTCAGATTCTGAAATATGCTCCATTTGGGCCGGAATCCCCGCAACCCATTGAGGCCCATATTGATTTTCACAATTTAGGTCTGATCCTAACAGAATGGGCCCGCATGAATATTTTATATTTGGCCCATCAATATTATCATTAGCACTAACGTAATTAATGCCCTGCGTAATTGGTTCCGCAACTGCCGACATGGGCTCCACCAGATTGAAATGTTCTTCATGTGATTCAAATTGCACGCATTCCTTGGGGATCGTGACAGTCTCGACCGAAGCACCATCTGCCTCTGTAACTGTTCTGTCTGGTGGTCCACTCTCAACCTCGATGCAATTCCCTATGTATCCATTAGGGTTTTGCTCTTCCGACGCCGTTTCGGTTGCTTTTCCGATCAAGAATTCCGGCGGGTCCTCCCGACTTTTTTCACTCTCCGTTTCGCTACCCCCTTCCCATAGTGAGTCGTCCGATTCAAGATCGAACACTTTCTCCTCCTCTGAATTCCAATCATCCAAAAAATCCTCTGCATCCTCCTCTTCTTCCCTAATGCGAATGTAAAAGATCCTGTCATCTACTTTCACCGCAAAAGGGGTTCTAGGAATTTCCGGCATAGATGTTCGTATTAATATTCTTGCACTCTGCAGGACCTTCAGATTTAGTGTGTCCTCATCAATCCGTATCATTTTCCCGAATTTACATGAGACTAGATTAAAGAATCCAGGGTTCCAAGCGTGTAGTGGAACACCGAACCATTTGGTCCAGATCACCCTCCTGTTGTGGACATCACCTTCTTGCCATGGTCTTATGAAATCGAACCATTTACTGAACACTTGAAGATCTTGTATCGAGATAGACGAATCGCCCATTGGTTGGAACAAGAATAAGTCGCCGCCAAGATATGAGACCCTACTATTATCCTCACATGCATCCTTAATTTCATTGCCCCATTCCGTCCAATTGAACTCCTCCTTGAGACAACCGGTAAAGCATTTCTGAAGAAAGACTTTGTCATTATCATCCGCTTCATAATAAAGCCCCGAGAAATGCTGAGGTGTTTCCTGCTTCGTTCCCGAATGTACAACCAATTGAGTTTTCCTCGTAACATCTGCACCACCCCTATTTTCCATCACATCTTTGTACGAGATATCCTCTTTCCTCCTTGCTGCGTTCAAGATTTTGGGGATAGCTTTCTCGACTCTCAGCTTAGTACTGAACGTATGTCGGCCAAACATAGCTAGTTTTGCTCTCAACTTGTATGTACCAAACCATAAATCATTAAGCGCCGCTAGCGTTCTTTCCTGATTCATGTTATCACCGTATCTGACAAAACCATACCTTAAACCGAATTTGTCTCTCTTGTTTGGAATAAAAAGGTCTCTTACTACCCCCAACTCTTGGAACTTCTGAAACATTTCCTCCCATCTTACATCTTCAGGGAAGTTCCTGATGAAATAAGTAACACATCCCTTTCTTGAATCCCATACTCTGAACCAGTCGGACTTCTCTCGTTCCTTTCTATTGCCTTCTCTGTCGTCGACTCTGTGGTAAGGGTTCCTAGGTTTTCTTTTATGCCTCACCGGAATCCAGTCGGAATTAGGGTTTCTACCCACCCCCCACAATCCCTCACCGGCACTCGCACACTCTCTCTCTCTCTATACATTTTTTTTTATCTACTTCGAAGTTGATAATTGTGCTATTTTAATCATTTCGTTTATTTTTCTTCTCTCTTGTACCAGAAACTGACATAATGCTTCCTCCAAATACTCTATATTGATATTCTGATTGTACCTGTAATTTGATTGCAGAGGTACGCGGATTAAGACCCGCAAACGAAATATTGCTGCGCCTCTGGACCCTGCGGCATTTTCGGATGCAGTTGTCCAGATTTATTTGGATAATGCTGGTGATCTGGTACTTAACTCTTTCTTGACTGCCTTTTGCTGGACGCAATGCCAGGATCCCTTATTAACAAGTGTTTGATATTAACTGATAACTGATTTTAACTTTCTGTTGCCCAGGAACTTGTAGCAAAGAGCCTTGAATCTTCAGACCTTAACTTCTCAAGATACGGGGATACATTTTTTGAGGTTAGTTAAGATATTGATGCTTTATGTTATACTTTGATATGTCTGAGCTTGTTTTGGTATGTTGTTGTTGTTGTTGTTGTTATTATTATTATTAACTATTATTATTATTTAACCTTGGGAGGCTTATTACCTTGCTTTGTTGGATTGATCTTGTTTTATTTCATGAATGCAGGTAATCTTCAGAGGAGTCCGTACACAACCTGGCACAATCAAACTTGATGAAGGAGAGCGCCATCCTTATGCTATACTCGACGCTGAGCCTAAGCGGGAAATCATTCTGCCATCTGTTATATATGTGCAGAAAATTCTGAGGAGAAGGCCTTTCCTCATCAAGAATCTTGAAAATGTTATGCAGAAGTTCTTGCAGTCATTGGAACTTTTTGAAGAGGATGAAAGGAAGAAGCTTGCGATTTTCACCGCACTTGCCTTTTCCCAGAAGTTGTCTGGTCTCCCACCCGAGACTGTTCTCCACCCACTGCTCAAAGATAACCTTGTAGCCAAAGGGCTAGTTCTCTCGTTTGTCACTGACTTCTTCAAGGAGTATCTGGTTGATAATAGCATTGACGACCTCATCTCAATACTTAAGCGTGGTAAAATGGAGGACAATCTTCTCGACTTTTTCCCATCTTCTAAGAGGACACCTGAGGCTGTATCTGAACATTTTACGTAAGTGCCACTCACTCCCATGAATAACCAGACTCTGTTAGCAGGAATGCAGAATGTGCTTTTTTTGTTATTGGTATTTGGTGTATTATATTGTTGCCTGATGCGTATGATCTGGTTCGTTCAGGACAAGGTTTTTTTATTGTTGCGATTTGGTTTTGTTTAATGATGGACGTGCTAAGCTGACAATGAAAACTAAAATCTTTTAGCCGTCTTGTGGTTGCATATTAGGATTAGCCTGAGGTAGTTTTGTGTATAATGCTGATATGTTTAAAATTATATCATCCTAGTGTTTTCTCTGAATTAGGAGTATAGCCATATACTTGATAAGTTTTCAACCTGATTTGTTGTTCATTTACTAAGTTAGTTTTTGGCTAAATGACTAAAATAGGACCTCAAGTTTACCGGTTTTAGCACTTGAGGACCTAGATTTTCGAAGGTATCAAACTGGGACCTACTCTTTGATCCGTTAGACCACGTTAGGACCTCCGTTAATTTTTATCCGTAAACTCCTAACGGAGTGCTTATTTGGCAGTTAAATGACACGTGGCAAATGTTTATTGGCTGGTCAATATATGACGTAAAATAATAAAAAAATAATAAAATATATAAAAATATATAAAAATCTAAAAAATTTGGAAAAAGCTGGAAAATTAAAATAAAAAATCGAAACTTCAGGTATTTTTTTTTAAATTCTGAAATATTAATATTAAAAAATCGAGTTCTTATTTAAAATTCGAAAAATAGAAAATTAAAAAAAAAATCTAGATCTTATCTATAAACTATTTTAATAGATATAAAAACTAAAATATTATTTTCCATAAAATAATAATAAATCTGATCGATTATCTTTTCCGGTGAAGTTTTGACTTCAAGTAATTAATTTTTAATCTTTTTTTTATATTTTTAGTTTTTTTTAAGAAAATAAAACAGTTTTTTTATGAAAAGTAAAAAAAATTAAAAAAATAAATTACTAGCAGGATGTTTTTACAAATAAAATAAAATAATTCAGCATTTATTTATTTATTTTATGGAAAAAATGTTCTAGTTTTTATATTAAAACAATTTATAAATATGATCCAGAATTTTTTAATTTTTTATTTCCGAATTTTAAAAAAAAAAATCCGATTTTTTAATATTAATTATATTCCAGAATTTAAAAAAATTACCTGAAGTTACGATTTTTTTTCCAGATTTTTTAAATAAAAAAAGAAGTTCTGATTATTATTCCTCAAGTTTTTCATATTTTTTAGATTTTTTATATTTTTTTATACTCTTATACTTTTTTATTTTTATTATTATTTTACATCATATATTGACGAGCCAATAAACATCTGCCACGTGTCATTTAACTGCCAACTAAGCACTCTGTTAGTACTTAACGGACAAACGTAACGACCACGGATCAAAGATTAGGTCCCAGTTTGATACCTTCGAAAATTTAGGTCCTCAAGTGCTCAAATTGGTAAACTTGAGGTCCTATTTTGGTCATTTAGCCTTAATTTTTTTTTTTGTACAAATCATAGTTGCTGCAATGATGGAAGTATACGATCTTAGAAATCTGTTTTTTCGCAAATTGAGCGTTCAGCATCAACAAATGTGTGTTTAACCATCTGCAGAATTCTGCCTGAGTTTAAATCTGTAGCAAGTAGTTGTAAGTAGCTGATTGTTCAGGGCTTTTTTACTTTCACTTGGCTAAGAGTTTTATGGGATGATTTTCTTCATACTCTTTGAAGAAGATAATTTTTTTTTTTCTTTTTTGGGATGGTGGATGTGGGGCATTTTATGTTCTATTGAAGCTTAATCTAATCATTATTGTATTATCCTGTGTCCCCAGCAACGAAGGGCTTCTGCCATTAGTTGAGTACAACGAGAAGAAGATTTTTGACGTGAAGCTCAAGGAAATGAAATCTGCTTTAACAAGTCAGATAGCAGAAGAAGCTGATGTGGCCGAAGTTGTCGAAACTGTCAAACAACATGTTAAAGATGCTAAATTCCCAGATATTGAGGTTGTCCGAATTCTTTGGGATGTCCTGATGGATGCCGTGCAGTGGTCTGGGAAAAATCAGCAGCAGAATGCTAACTTCGCTCTGCGTCAGGTATGGTTTAACATTAATTATACATTTTATTTCTTAGTTGTACAGTTTTAGATATGTAATTCAGTTTTTTTTTTTTTTTGCACTTGCACTTTTTAATACGCAATTCCAAGTTTTTTATTATTGTTTTAACATTATGGATTTATGAAAAATCTTTTCTAGCCACTAGGTCGGTGTAATATTTTGGTTGTAAATGTCAACTGTATTAACTGATCATTTGCTCAACGAAATGATTGATTGGAAAAGCTGTTACTGATGGTGTAATATTTTGGTTTTAAGCGTCATTTGCTCAACGAACGACTGATTGGAAAAGCTGTTACTGCTTATGTTACTCAGGTAAAAACATGGGCTAAGTTGCTGAATGCCTTCTGCACGACAGGAAAGCTGGAACTTGAACTTATGTACAAAGTCCAGGTCCAGTGCTATGAAGATGCTAAACTGATGAAATTGTTCCCTGAAATAATAAGGTCACTTTACGATCAGGATGTCCTTGCAGAAGATACCATTCTTCACTGGTTCCGCAAAGGAACAAACCTCAAGGGCCGGTGCGGATTTCCTCTTCATTTCTTGCTCGTCCGTCTACCTGTAATTCTACTGCTTTCTAAGCAATTAGTGGGACCAGGGTTTAAAAAAATTAATGGGCCAGGGTTCAAGAAAATGTGTTTTTGGCTTCTTTTTTTTTTGGAATCTTCAGGAGTATTCAGTACTGACATATCTCTCCTTTTTTTGAATGTTCCCTTATCTTTTTTTTTTTTCGCCGACCGTGAGGGATTTCGAGTAACATGTGCATCAATTGCCTGTATTGCTTCTCTGTTTTGTTGTCCGTTTTTGTAGAGACTTCATTCATCAAGTTGTTCATGTATTGTGGTTGTTATTTTGTCGTTACAGGCAAGCACTTGTGAAGACGTTGGAGCCGTTTGTAAAATGGCTGGAAGAGGCAGAGGAAGAAGAATAATGTGTTGATCCGGTCCGGTTGCCTTGTTCCATTTACTTTTTCCGGTTTATCAACTACTCGACCTTTTTTTCCTTTTATTTTTAGTTCATTCGTTCTTCGTTCTTGCCTGGAGTTATTTTTAAGATTTGAAAAGGTATATCCTATTAAGATACTTGCGGAGTTTCTGACAGACTTATATCGTTCTTATGTTGTGCCCTGTATGCTATTAACCTCTTATATTTGTTTCCTGAGTGGGAGTTTACGTTATGTTATGTTACGTTACGTTTGTATTTGAGCTGCAAAACTCCGTGAATAAATGATGATTTGCCTCACCGTGCCGCCCATAAAGAGATTCAAGCTACATAACCAACTTTGTGGTGAATATATATATATATATATATATATATATATATATATTCCTCCGTCTTCTTAACGGAAATCCTCCAAGCACATTGTTCAAATTGTCCCATTCCAGTCTTTCGTATTCAACATTGCAATCTTGCAACGGATTACGGACCTTTCTCGCCAGAGCGATTGTTAGACTTTTTTTTGTTCTCCGGTTACCTCCTGCAGGTTGCTGGCCGCCGGAGCTCCGGCGATCGGTATTTTATTTTTACGGTCGACTACCGGCGGGTTGCCGGCCACCGGAGCTCTGGTGAGAAGTCAGTTTTTTTCGGCCTACTGCGGGATATGTTCAGCCGCCTGACGACTGTTCCCTAGTGGGCCGAAGGGTTGGTTAGTGTCTTTCTTTGTTTTTGTGCCGATGCTGCACTGTTCGCCGACGGGTAGCTGGCCGCCGACCAGCGGAATTCTGGTGGCCAAACCGTTTTTTTTTTTGTAAAGATTGTCGGACTGTACTTCGATGAGCGGTTGATGGAGCTTCAGTGGCGGGTCATTTTTTCTCAGCCGGTTGTCGGGATATTTTTTGACGGGTAGCTGGCCAGAGAGGCCGGCGGACCTCTGTTGCCTACTGTTTTTCCTCCAATTTTTGTTTTATACTTTTAATCCGATTATTGACGCTGCCTCCATAGACTTTGGGGATGCGGAGGGCCCTAGCCACCACTTTGTCCAGACTATATTGTCTTAATCGGGCCCACGTTGGAGCCAGGTGGGGCATAATAGGTTCGCGAGGAAACTATCTCGCCTCCACACAAGTTTCCTTGCTGGATTTTTTGGCACCGTCATGCTTTTCGGCTAGTAAAAAAACTAATACTAATGCAGTAAGTCATGGGCTATAGCTAATTCAGTCATGCCAAACATAGACCATATGACTAGGCTTGAGTTTTGAGACTCCTGCCGTCCTCTATTACCATTTATTGGATGCATAAATTCTTGATATTAATATTTGGGATTCTGTCCAATAACTGTATGAAATTATCACATTTATAAATGTTATGAGTAGCCAATGGAATTACTATTCCTTAATCGTGACATGTTATTTATTATATATAAATGATTTTTGCTCGTGATGTAATTATGTAATTACGATTGTGTCATCTGAAGTTTAATAGAACTTTATTAATGAAAATTATACCTTAGAATTATTTTCTCTATTCTCTTTCTAAATTCTCGCTCCAGGATACGCAGTTTTATAACACATACTGATAAATGACTAATCTACTGAGTAATATGACGAGAGTATGCTCTATAGTTGTATTTTATAAATGATCTTCTGTATCACCGATCTAGTTATTACTAATCAGCAATTATATGATTTACTTTGTTTTTTGTAAGCAATCCATCATCTGATTATTGAGTTCATAAAAAACTTAAATGAAATTCCAATTCCAATCCAGGAAGTATATACAAGGATGTACATACATATATTGTTGTGTATACCTAATTGGAAGAGGAAAAGAAAGAG
Source organism: Orobanche coerulescens (assembly GCA_033398695.1). Lineage (NCBI taxonomy): Eukaryota > Viridiplantae > Streptophyta > Magnoliopsida > Lamiales > Orobanchaceae > Orobanche > Orobanche coerulescens. The sequence continues at coordinate 862,377 of CM065809.1, forward strand.
ATTTCAGGTGTTTTTAGAAGCTCAACCGTGTGAAATGAACGAGCTGGTGGCTACGGGCAACAGAGCATCATCACATAATGTCGGCGAAGCTGGTGGCTCGGTTTTTGGGGATGAATTCATGAGGTTTCAATTCAGTTCAGCGGATCAATCTGAGCCGGTGACAACAAATTTGTGGAACGGAAATCCAAAACTCGACCGGTCAAATGCGAACACACCTCATTGGTCTAAACGAAAACGAGTCTCATAAGCTAAGACATCTTTGTCTCTCTTTGCTTTCAATCATCTTCTACAATCCACTAAAGTGATACTCAGACAATTGGAGATGCCAACACTCGAAACCGTTGAAGTCTGGGGTTCCATTTCAAAATCAATTGTTAATGAGAGTAGTAGTCCATGATCTTTATATATTGATTGCAAGGCTTGTATTTTCCCAATGTGGTATTAATGCTTCAACACGCTCTCTCACGTGTAGCCGAAATTAAGGCTTACAGCGTGGACTTTTTAACTCAGGTGGCGCAGAGCTAGAACACCATGGGTCGTTGAGCTCGCACGTGTAGAGAATCTGTACCGATACCATGTTAAAGTCTGGAACCAATGACAATGAGAGGAGTAGTCCAGCATCTTTATATATTGATGGTAAGACTATTATTTTCTCAATATGAGATTAATGCTTCAACACGCCCGTTACGCGTAGCCGGAGTCAAGCAGCGTGGATTTTTTAACTTGGATGGCGCAGAGCTAGAACACTGTGTGCCGTTGGGCTCGCATGGGTAGAGAGCCTGCTCCGATACCATGTTAAAGTCTGAGGTTCAATCTCAAACCAAATAGCAATGAGAGAAGTAGTCCATGATCTTTATATATTAATTGCAATGCTTGTATTTTCACAAAATAGAAACAAACCATCAGACAAAATAGAAACAAACCATCTTGATTCATGCTTGATATTAATGCTTCAACAGAAACCAGAAAACAAAATAGAAACAAACCATCTTGATTCATGAAATATATATATATATATATATATATATATATATATAGAGAGAGAGAGAGAGAGAGAGAGGGGTTTCAGACTTTCAGTGACAACCTTCCCTGGTGTGAGAATCAGAAACCAGCTGAGCCATTAGATGATAAAATAAAAAGGTTTAGATTTTGCCACCGCATATGGAGATGGTGAATGACATTAATTAAAGAGAAGGGTAATTTTATCTCTTCATAAATAAATTAAAATAGAATAAATTATTCATTTACTATTCGTTTTAAATACAAAAATATAACAAATTAATCCATCTTTCATGATCTACAATTTAAGATGCATTATTGTAATAATAAAAGCAGTGCGGATTATAGAGAGAAATGCAGTGTGTATTTTAATTTTGTCTCTTCATAAATAAATTAAAACACATTATTCATTTACTATTCGTTTTAAATACAAAAATATAACTAATTAATCGTCTTTTCATGATCTACAATTTAAGATGCATAAACAAAAAAAACAGTATGTTATAATAATAAAAGCAGTGCGGATTATAGAGAGAAATGCAATATTTTTCATAGAATACACTGCTCCAAAATGTATAAATGCACTGCTTTACAGTGTATAAATGCACTGCTTCATAGTATAAAAGTATTGCCCCCGCTTCAAAATTAACACAAAAGTTCCTGATAAAACTATCAACTTCAATGAATAAACTGTTTTAATTGGATATGAATTAGAAGTCGTGCCATATACCATTGGAAAGCTAAATGAGTCTAGTTTCCAATAAAAAAACTAAAAAAATGTTAAGTATGGAGAGAGTTATGATGCATTAAATGAAGACTGTCAGAATGCTTATATTATAAGAATATACAAATGAGTTGCTTATAATATACAAATGCGCTGCTTCGTAAGGTATAAATGCACTGTTTCATAGTGTACATAGGACTGCTCCTGCTTCTAAATTTGACTTATAACATATTGATTATTAGCTTTTAACTACACTGCTTCATTGTACAAATACATTGCTCCATAATGTATAAATGCAGTGCTTCCTAGCATACAAATTACCGCTCCTGCTTCAAAATTTGCACGAAAATTCCTCCTAATTCAATAAATAAATTGTGTTGGCCACTAAGTATACATGATACAGCTTGGAAAGAGTTAATACAATAAGTTGTACGATTTTCTAATGTGAGTGCGTAGCGGAAGTTTGTTTAAGTGAGTTGCTGTAAATACAGCAACTAGGCTTATCTCCTGTTAGCTTGGTGCGTACAGGGTTTTGCAGTGTGCTTATATAAATCACAGATTATGAAAAACAGTAAAGGCAGAAGGTAATAACACGCAGTTTAAAGTGGTTCGAGGTAAACCCCTCTACGTCCATTGGTCCTCCACACAGGAGTAAACACGTTTATTATAATCACTACGTTAACAACTACATGACTATAACTAAACCTCCCAAAGTATCGTTCACACAGATTGATACAAGGGCTGGAGTTGTTCGCCGTTCACACAGATTGGCTAGAGCTTGTTCCTGACTTGCTTCTTCACACACGGGCAGTTGGAAGCTTCGTCTACAATACTTATTCTTCACACACAATTCCGAATGAGCAAGGCTTCTTAAGTACACTACTATTATGTGAATCATGTGATTAGCATGTTGCTTAGCATAATGTTATTTTGAATTTATTCACTGTGATTAGCATCGCTAAACATTACTACTTGCTTTCAAACTTGTCCGCTATTGTGCATTATGTTTAGTGATTTTTTTTAAAATTGTATGTTGTCTTGTATTTGTTTGGCAATAATTTTTTATCACGTGGTGTTTACAGTTTTTTTATTGTATAATGCTTTGACTGTACTACTAAGTACTAATATACACTTTAGAACACTGTTATTATAGTACAAATATGGTGCTAAACTCAGTTATTTTTGAACTAAAATAACATTGTTTTTATTTTTATTTAACATTTTTAGCTGTACAATATAAATTTTAAATCATGAAAGGATGACTAAATTGATATATTTTTCTAAAAAAATAAAAAAGAAGTAATTAAGTTGTTATATTTTAAATGGAGTTAATTTATTTGTGCGGATACGAAATTACTCTTCTTATATCCTTTAGCACATCTCACATGTGTAATTAACATTAAACCACGTCTATATCAATTTCCCCCATCTTGATTAATCTAATAAATAAAAGTAGTTTCGAATTCTCGCACCAGAACAAAATTCTCTCTCCCTCCCTTCGTCTCTCTCTATCACTCTATGTATGTATAAGGGAGGGGCTGCCCCCACCAGATAGACGACTGATGCCATGTCAGATGACCATCTAGGTAGTCCATATCAACCGGCCAGCATAGAGCACCTTTGGGCCGGTTTCTCGATGCCAATTTAAAATTCCTGGTCGTGGTCTAATCTATAGTAGACCTATCGTTTGGACCCTCGCCATCCCTCTCTCTCTCTCGCTCTCTAAAATAATAATTTATAGTCGAGATAGCAAAGAAATAAATATATTTTAATTACAAAAAAATTATGAGGAATACCAACTTTGAAATATTTTAAATATGAAAATGATAAAAAAATTATTAAAAATCAATATATGGTTTTAATATATTGCTTATTAAAGGTTTATGACTACTTTGCCATTAAGTAACTGTAATTTTTTATTGACTTTAATTAAAATCTTAAATATTAATTTATTCTAGACAAACAGTACACGATATTGTAAAATTTAAATTCATTCGGACCCATTCACTATATATTATACATTGAAGTTTATTCTGTGTAAAATGATTAAAATATAATATCAAAATATTTAGTTAAAAAAACATTTTTATAATGGCAAAAATGACTTTTGGATATAAATATTTTTAATATCCAGCATCATCTTCTTTGCTTTAATTTAATAATTACAAAAAATTTACACAAATATAAAAATAAGTTAATGACCGCGGCTCTAAATACACACGTCAAAACACATTGAGTAAAAAAATATTTTATTGAACAAGATAGTTTGAATTCAAAGCAAAGCGATATATAAACAGATCATGAATCTCCTAAATTTTTTGCCTCTTAATCATTGCACAACGTAATAGCCTGTTGAACAACGAAAAATAATCTACAAACAATATATATATATATATAGTAATTGGTAACTATATAAAGAATTTATATATTATAATCCATATATAATAAAGTAATAGTGCATGAAACTCGTGCTACGTTTGATGTGAAAATATTGAATAGCAAAGTGCACTTCATACGACTAGGGAACCAAAGTTCTGCTTGATAAACTTCTAACACTTCCCGACAGAATCCAACGATTGTTCGCTATTTATTTTACTACCTGCAAGTGTACAACGTAGTTGTACGAGCAAGTTCATATTCCACATGGATTAAGTCACTTGAGTACTAAATTGTGTGCACGTCCACAAACTCCATCAATCTAATCTTATGCCCTCATACAGACTATATGAGGTTTCAACCTTGATAAAAAATTATGAATGAAAGAACACCATAATACAAGCAAATTGTACTCAATCTTGCCATACTATGGAATAATATACACTTGGACATACTCTCAATCTGTACAAGTGTATACCACTCTCTGTATGTGCCAAAGTGATTATCTTGCTAGATGCCCCGGAGGTGCAGAGTTTACACGATAATACGCTATTAGTTTTCATAAATTGATCCCCCAAGAGTTGCACTTAGTGAAACATTTAAAAACACTATGCACTAAAACAATGGAGAGGAGAAAAGCTTGAGCGTGCCATTATTCTCCGAATGATTTGTTAGGTCTATTGATTCAAGAGGTCCGAGTTGTATTACAATAAATCCATCCGCCTTATCGGCAATCAGGGATTTGCATTTTCTGCGATGGCCACTAGCTTAATTGGATTTTGCCGTCAACTTCTCAAAGCAGCTTTCTAATACTTTTCGAGTTTATATGTCGAAAAACACATTCCAAATTGGATCCTCATCATGTATATTTGCAGGCTACTCTTCTGTTACCAATGGGTATGTGTGTTTATTAATAGACATAAATTGCCAAGTGATTTGTCAAATGAGTTTCAGAATGACTTGTGAAACTCAAAATTCCAAGATTAACAGGATAGGAGTGTCCTATGAAGACGTATATTCAAACCCAATTATGAACTTGCAGCAATCAACAGATACTAGGTAACCTAAGGCGAGGCCTGAGGCACACCAAGACGATACGGGCACCTATCGTCTGAGGCGTGAGGCACAAGGTGAGGCCTGCGCCAGAGAGGTAAGGCGCACGAGAAACAAAAATTAAATTAAATTCAATTATAGAACTTATAAACTCAAAATGACAATAAAATATAACAATCCACAAATTAACAAAACTAAAGTGCCAGAACAATAAGAACAACTATAAAAGTATTACGAAAAAAAACAAAGGAGACCTAATATGGAGGCACTGAGGCGCACCGAGGCGCGTGACTGAGGTCGCCCAAATTAGAGCTTAAAAGGCAATGTGTCCTTTTATCTACGCTCCTTGCGTCTGAAGCACGCCTTTAACAACTGTATCGTGACTTAAGAACCTAGAACAGTTTTCAGTGGTAAACCCGAGAAGACAGTTTGAGCAAAAGGCAAAATGAAATATCGTACCAGATTCATCGAACCAATTGACGGTATTAATAAATGACGGTTTACAAAAAAAAAAATAACATAATGAATCAGGGATACAGGGTCTTGGTAACAAGTACTAACGCACATTCTAAAATACTCAATTAAATTAATAAATGTGACTCAAGTATATGGAGTCAAAGACAACTACAGAGGTATAGATTATGCCTGTAAACGATTCGAGCTTTTTTCGAGCAGTTCGAGCTCGAACTCGAATCCGAGCATGTATTAGAGATCGATATATTAATTGAGCCGAGTTTGAATATATAAATATATATTTATATATATATACACACACACTCGGCTCGAAAGCTCGATGAGCTGCTCGATATTTATTAATATATATATATATATATAAAACCAAACCCTGATTCGAGCTTGATAATTTTCGAGCTCACGAGCCGAGTAGTAATTTTCGAGCTCACGACCCGAGCTCGAATAGGAAAAATTCAAAAAATTTGAAGCTCGCGAATCGAGCTCGAATAGGAAAAATTTTATATCGATCTCGAGTTTGAGCCAGTGTGTTTTAATGCTTAACGAGCCGAGCTTTGTGAAAGCTCGACTAGTTTACAGGCCTAGTATAGATGGCACCAGACCTTCTTGTGGCCTGCTTCCCGACATCAATCACACACACAAAAAAAAAAAAAAAATTTATTTCATTTGACATTAATATAAAAATAGCACTTGATGACATTTTCAAGCCCTTTGTTTAGACCAGTTCATTAAAATGTGAAATGCCATTTTAATGTCTGAGCTAAGGCTCCATGCCTAAAAAGGTTTTTGCAAGTCTTTCCATCTACATTAATTTCTTTGCTCCCTATTCAAACACTGGCAAGAGTATGATCTAGTTAGGAGATGGAAGCAAAACCTGTATCATTTCCAGCAGTCGAAGCTAAGCTTATGTCCCGCATCACAGAGAAGCTAAGTTTACAAGTGAAACCATACTCCAGCTTAGTAAACAGCCCCCTACTTAAATATCTACATAATCCAACTCAATCGAGAGTACAACAGCTGATGCATCCATATTCACATGTGAATATCTCTCGCCTGACTCATTTAAATAATCTGTGCCAACTGAAGCATCACCACTGATGTCATATTTCCACAGCGCCTCAATTCTCTTCTCCTCGGCGAGTCTTCCATTAAAAAAACCATATTGTTTAAATTAGTTCTAAGTGCTATATGTACTTAGAATTGTTTGAACACTTTGGCCTGCCAAATATTCATTCAAAAAAAAAAGAGACATTTCTTGAAAATGAAATACCAGAGTAAAAATTTTGAACCATGAAAACTTCCAAGAGAATAAAAAGTTTTACAAATCGTTTACATTAAGTCCGGATTCAAGAGAACAGAAAATCAGTACCTTTTTTTTTTGGAGGGGCCAGTGTCCAAAATGGCTTTGCCATATAGAAATATATATACGTACACTACACAACAACCAATCATTTCCACCTCATTTTTGCATGATTAACAGAAAAGTTATTTGGATCATTGGTTTTTGTTTAAAGTATTTGGAGCCCATTTCGAAAGTATTTTAAGAACACTAGAATGGTGTTCTTTAATGTCGAGTGAATCAAGCAGCAAGGCCAAGGTAGATAAATCTGGGAAGAATCCTTTAGCATCCATTTCCTCAAGAAACTTTGAGGCAGCTTCAAATTTGTGCTTCCTCAGATTTCCTCGAACAATTACATTATAGGTGATTTCATTCGGCGACAAACTTGACTCATCCATCCTTAATAAAAGATTTTCAGCTTCCTCCAATAACCCATTTTGAGAACATCCTTTAATCAAGATATTGTAGGTTACCACATTAGGTTCCAATCCTTTAGAACCAAGATCCCTAAAAATAGCTCGAGCTGCATCAAGCTTTTTAGCTTCACACAGACCATCCATCACGATAGTGTAGTAAGAAATATGAAGGTGTTCTCCTTTGCGCTCTATTCCTTCCAACAACAACAATGCTCGTTCAACTTGGCCGTTCTTACACAATCCATCCAACATGTTACAGTAGGTATAGAAGTCTGGTTTCAGGCTGAAAGCTTGCAACTGATCAAAAAGCTTTAGTGCAGAAGAACATCGTCCGGCACAAAACAGTCCCTCCAATAGAGTGTTAAATGTAACGATATTAGGCTTCAACCCTTTCGAGGGAATTTCACGGAAGAGATGAATGGCATCATCTATCTCTTTCTTTTTGCAGTATCCATGGATCAAGATATTAAAACTCCTAGTATCAGGAGCAACATTCATGCTAGCCATAGAATCAAAGACATTCCTAGCTTCTTCCATGCGTCCTTGAAGACAATATCCATCCATCAATGAGCTGTATGAAACTACACTAGGAATCACGTTTTGCTGCATCATGATGCTGAGTACATCTTCTGCTTCATCCAATAATCCTTCCTTACAGAGACCATCAATCAAGGTATTGAATGTAAACACATCTGGATATATTTTGTAGCTTATCATCTCCTTCGTTAACATTTTCACTTCCTTCCAACGACTCAAATTACACAGACCACAAACCAAAGCATTGTAAGTGACGACATGAGGTGTGATGCCTTTCTCGAACATTTCATCGAAAAGCTTAAAGGCAGAGTCAATCATTCCGTCCTTGCATAAGCCGTCGATTATCATACTATATACATGGGTATCTGGCTTACAACTCCCTTTCTCCATTACCCTGAGCAGCTCAATGGACATTGCAGTGTTACCCGCTTTGCAAAGCCCATCAATCACAGTCCCATAAGTGACTACGTCTAGGTCACAGAGTCCTTCTTTTACCATCTTCCTAAACAGTTCTTGTGCCTCGTTAATCCTGTTTCCTCTAAACAAACCCTTCAATAAGGTGCTGAAGGTAAATACATTAGGAACACAACCACGCTTGAAGAACCAACCCAGGATAGAAAACCCAAAATCGACCCGATTAGAGAGGCAATAACAGTTGATAGCAATAGTCATAGTATATTCATCAACTGAAACCCCCAGATTGCATATATCCTTGAAAAGGTATATGGCAGCAGCATACTCTTTCAAATTGACCAAACGAGAAAGCAATTTAGTAAACTGCACCACGCTAGGCAGAGGCCTCGTTCTGGACATATTCTCGTACAAGCAGAGAGCATCATCCAACCCATTAATATTTCCCAACCCAAGATTCATTTTCTCACCATTGGCAACAGATTTTGTACCCAAACAACGAAATACAGAAAGAGAAAGAAAGCGACTGTTGGGCAAGAAAAGGGATTTATCCAATTCATACCTAATTCGAGAAGAAGGTAGAAATTGCCGTAGAAAAAAGCCCTTTATCCTCATTCTCTACTTTCGGAATAACTCAGTTCGCAGAAGAAGAATGGGTTTGGGACAGGGGTTGTTTGTGGAATTTTATTTACGATTCTACTTTAAATAAGAGGAGATGTTAACAAGTATTTTCAATTCTCTTCTTTTTTTCAACTTAATCTTAATTAAATAATTTATAATTATATAAAATTTCGATTCATATGTTAAATTTATTAATATTCTTAAAAAACAATCAATTAAGTTAACATTTATCTTCTATATTTATAATCAATACTTTTTTAGATGCGTAAATATTAAAATCAAAATATTTTTTTCAAGAAAATAAATTAGTTAATCCTTAATTCTATCTAAAATTATATTTATGGAAATTTATTTACTCTATTCGTCCCAAGATAAGTTGCTTAAACTTCATTCACCTCCGTTTGTTCCCATTGCTCGATGAGTGGGATTGTCGGGTCAAAAACCTTTCTATGTTCTGGATATGTGTCCACAAATACGGACAAGAAGACCATCTGCACATTGTTAGTAAGTTATGAAATAACCGATTCATGTTCAACCTATGTAGGTGATTTTAGTTATGGTAATAATTACCTGAAGTAACAGAAGACACCCGGTTATGTATGACTGATTATGACTCTTGAATTTGATTATTCCCTCAACAAGCTTCTCCAGTATATGTGTCCCCCAGTTATATGTTTGTATATGGTCTAGATCAACAAGATACTCGAGGTAGTCCAAATTTAGCGCATTATCGTATCCAGGAAATAGCGTAGTTGAAAAGAGAAACATCATGTATAACACTTGAAAATCATTGCCGCCATTACGAAAATCAATAACTTTTTGGGATAATTCGGTCAACCCCATGGGCCGGCCGTTGTTGGTAAATAATATACCATACTTCATCTTGCCTTCTGTAGATATCTTATCCGTATTAATTACTTTTCCAGAACATGGAACACCAAAAATGGAGCGCATGATTTGATTATGTGTACTGTTTTACCGTGTAATGATGCTTTTCTTGTGTGTGGATCAAAATTATTAATAAACCATGTCAGAACTTTTTTGTCAAGCATACTAACATTAATCTGCGTCATAGATCCAAACCCAAGAGTTTTGATTGCAGCAATTTGCTCATTACTAAGCTTACGGTTTGCCTCTACTAGCTTGGGCAACGACGTTCGGTGAATGAATTTTGTGGCCGGCTGCATCTTTTGTTTTCTTTCTTTCGATGACATTTGAGTAACACCTGGTGTGAACCTTGTTTTCTTTGTAGGTGGGACGTGTATGTTGTCCCAAGACATCGACTGCACCTAAGATGGCAGAACAAACAAGGATGTATCAGGTTATTCTATCCGTTTGAAATGCTTGGTTAAATAAAACATAAAATTACCCCTGATTTTTGATTTAATTATAGAAAGAGTCTCATATTTTTGTATTATAACAAAGAGCCACATTAACATATATTTTCGTATCCTGTTTTATGCTTTCCAGAAGATTTTGTTTTTGTTTTTCAATTTTAAGACTACTACAATAATAGTGTAAAATCTATTTCACGAGTTGTGTAAAAAAAATATAAAATTACACAAAAACCATTATTTTTTTAATATTACAAAGAGACCCAGTATATAATATATAATCTCTAAGTGTCCTGTTTTATGACTTTCGTATTTCCAAGACGGCGGTAAATACTAGAATTTGTTAAACATGTTTTGTTAAAGAATAAAATATAAAATTTTCTTGAATATTGGTTTAACAACTGAAAAAACTAGATTTTTTTTTTTGAAATTAGAAAATAGACATTCAATCTTTTACTTGCATGTTTTGTGGTTTTATAAGATTTTTTGTTATTATTTTATAACTTGTTTGGTTAATTAGAAAATTTGAAATAATCCATGAGTTTTGGTGTATTAACAAAAAGAAACCCGCGGGATGATAAAATATTAAAGTATCATGTTAAGAAAAATCAAATATGCACACGATTTTTTTTGGACAGATGTTAATGCACATGAAAGTAATCTTTTGATATATTTGTTAGGTTCATGTGGATCAACGATATGGGCGTGATAAATAAAATCATACCTTACCTGATGAGGAGACCGACTAATTCCGTTGGATCTGGAGAAGTCGATTGTTGCTTGGAGAAATTAATGAACAGACGACCATGGAGAAATTTATATCGATTGAGTTGTGCTCAAAGTCCTCGCCCTTCAATTGCTTAAATAACCAAGCAAACATTCAAATTCTATTCTAACTAGGAGATAATAAAATAATATAAGATAAATTAAAAGTCCTATTCTAATTGGACTCCACTCACGGATATGAATAAGGAGTAGCCATTATGTAAAAAAGATAATGAACTATCCTGGCAACACAGTGACTCCTACTCCTCAAGCACTGCCCACGTTTTTGTCATTTTCTTTTTTGTAAAGATTGAAATGATTATGGTATGGAAAATCCTAATGGTGATAGTATTCTAGTACGAGTCTTTTTTTTTTTTTTGGTAAATATTTATACTTTTTAAAGTTCAATTTCGTTTAGCAAATAGTTGAATTGCACGACGATAGCAAAGTAAATATAAACACCATGCATAATTCGATTGAGAGGTTAAAAACTACGAATTTAAAGGTGTGGTCCGGATGTGACCGACTAGTATAGAAAAATAACTAAAAATTTCAGGTCTTAACTTATGCATCCAACAACGATTGAGAAAAATATTATTATCAATATGCAAAGCGAAAAATACGGACAAAAAAGGACATACATATAACCAATTAATATAGAAAATGACTAAAAATTTCAGTTTACACATCGGAGGCAATAAGTTAAAATTTCAGCTTTCATATCGGAAAAAAGGGAACATTTCATCTTCAAAATGTAGAAGCGCATGAGAAAGAGCAAGTACCCAGCAAACCTGATAGCCCCTGCCAATCTTCACCACATCTTGCATGGTAATCAAGTACCTTTCTACCGTTTTTCAGAATGATTTAAGGAGAAAATGATTTATCAGTACCTCAGTGTGAAGCATATGCCTGATATTTCGAAGTTCTTTATTCCAACTCCAATGCTATCAGTATGATGTACTTGTGCTGTGACTTGACCAATTTTTAAGATCTTCCATTTGGTTGGAAATAGATTAACTTTATACATGCGCATAGTTCACTTTAGAATGATTTCACTCTGCAATGTCACTGATATGTTATACGAGCAAATCAGGAGCCCATATTACAAGAAATGGCAACCATCTCATATACATCACATAATCGGAATTGCGACCATCAGTGTCCTACAGACAGAAATACAAAATGCCAATCCCAAAAGTCAACTTTGTTACACAAAATAATTTTATCTTCCATTATATTGTCTTCTTCTTAGATTTCCACACCATTGGCACCACATAGATAATTTATAAAGTGCGAGCATGAACAATTGAGAAAGAAATACTCGCATAGTTATCAATTGGACAGGCAACCGCCAACGCAACAGGTAATTGCCTCCCCATGCAATGTGACAACAATTAGAACATTTTTTATATATTATATTCTCCTAAAAATCGAATATAGAAAATAAAAAATAAAAAATAATGTCAAACAATGATAAACTACACCAAACACCAATATCATCAAGGAACAAAAGAACAAATCAACAGGTAAATAAAGTCAATAAGATAACTCCATATCTCACTCCCATCATAAACAGAAAGTTTCATAAGCAAGCGATCACACACTTTCATGATCATCATTTGAGTTTCTCCCCATTACTATCCTTCACATACAGTCCTTCGGTAATGTCCGAGTCATCATCTTGAAAGACTTCAACATCAAGGTAGTTTATAAGCGCTCTCCATGAAGAAAAATCCAAGTTCTTCAATAAAAAACACAAAACACAATAAGATAGTTTACCAAAGGAACGACGGTTCAACAATAAGAAAGAAGATGGAACAAAAAAAATAATTCTCATGACATCCATATCATCAAACAAAAACCTTGAGGCTAGATTTTAAAAACGAAAAAAAAAAAAGAGAACCATATCTCCACTTTTTTGCTTGGTGGATCCTCAATTTCCAAAACAAAGGTTGCTTTCAGCGGCGAGTGTAACGAAAATCCTCGCCTGCTATTCCGGTCAGTCTTCACACATGAAATTATAATGTGCATATTCCTTGTCTTTAAATTTGCACTTCAAAATCGCATGACTACCTAATTTTTAAATTAAAGAAGAAAAATGTAATTGCCCTACAACTTATAACAGAGACTGGGAATATTCATGCTATAATAAATTTAAATGACACTACATACCCTGAGTTATCTGAGGGTAGTGTTTGGTTCACATAAAAGAATGGGTCAACAGTGATCTGCCACACCCTCTACCACTTAACTTGCAAATCTATCTCCCTCATTCTTACAAGTTACAACAAAGCGATACTATTTGCAAATCTATCTCCCTCTATCTTCCCGTTATTCTGAAGCCCGTTATTCTACGCAAAGCAACTGGAAGGAAAATATACCCCGTTTTAGGAAAAGTAGTTCTGAACGTCACAATATTTTCTATTCTCATTTTTTTTTTTGGAGGGGGGGGGGGGGGGTGATTCGACAATATAACTCGGTATCTTAGTACTATTTCCATTATTTGTTTTAATGATAAAGTTTATTTACATTTTCTATATATACTGTGATGTCCATGAATGATTGTGAATCTATCGCACGGTCCAAACACGGACAATAACCGATCACTGTTAAAAGTAAGATTCAACACGTGACATTACTTGATGACTCTTATAATTCAATATTTCATAGTCAACAAGACATAATCATATTGACGAACTTTCGATCGGTAAATAACTAAATATGCTACTAATCTCCTTATATTTTCGATATGAGATACTTGTAAGTGGAGTTAGTAGATAACTCACATCACGCAAAACACTCTCATCAACAAATAAATTCATATCATATGAAGCAAGGAAATATCCACTAGCCAAAATATCCACGTAGTATCTCGCCCTTTTAGATGTTCTTGAATCGTATCAGTGCAAAAATTTGATTCTCTCAGTGTTCTTTCATGGGACGTGGAAGAGATAATTTGAACATGCACGCCGGACCACTCGTCCAAAATATTCTTTATGCTTTTTGGCTGAATCAGGTAGGCGTGCCTTGTGGTACAGTCGACCCACTTATTATTTTGACCGACTAACAAATCATATAAAATCTTATCTGAATTCCACATCTTAAACACCTTCAATGACCAAGTATATAAGACATGATACTAAAATGAAAACTTATATCTGAAAATGCATGTTATATACCTGAAGGCACACGCAGAAAGATACACATATCGCGACGAAAAATGAAGAAGCAATTTTTTAAAGCGGCTTGATTTAGAATAAATTCATGTAAACCACTTCAATTGACAAAACAAAATTAACATACATCAAGCTCGTCGTAACAGCAGAAAGGCTTGCAGTAACATGAAATCTGCTCATTTTCCTACACCCAAATTAAAAAGCTCTACAATAATACATGACAGATGAGTACCACCATTTACTAAAATAAGAGAACGAGTCTGTAGGCCTTGGACTGAAGGTGGTTTACATTTGGTACATTTACCAACATGTAATAAGGCTTGTATGTTGAAGTTATTATGGGCACTGCACGAGAAAACTGACAAGCTTTGGATCAAATGGATCCACTCTTTCTATATCAAACAAGCTTCTGTCAGTTCTGTTGAAATAGGCATGGATAGTTCATATTTTTCAAGAAATTAATGGAATACAAAAATGAGGTATGCCAATTGCAGGGCTAGGGAGATTTGCTGGCTTCATATGTGTTTTGTATATTTCAAAAGTACCATGGTGTGATTTAATTGTGCAAAACCTGGTGACACCTAGAGCAAAAATTATACTTTGGCTTGCCCTGCGGGATAGATTGGCTACAAGAGAAAGATTGCAAGTTTATTGTGAAGACCTTGAGCTGAATTGTGTTTTCTGTACTCAGGATATTGAGAACCAAGAACATTTATTTTTTAACTGTTTGATCACTAGAGAAGCATGGAGAGCTTTGATCAGATAGTTTGGTAAACCATGTGCATCGGGAGGTGAGTGCAAGTGAAGATGGATTTAAGCGACAAGTCAAAGGTAAAAAAGGCTGGCCGCCGCATTCTCAAAGTTACATTCATTGAGTTAGTGTATGCGTTGTGGATTGAATGTAATTGAAGAATTTTCCAAGAAAAGAGGAGAATGCACAGAGTATCTTTGCGAGGTTGTCCAGTTGCGATTTGTAGATGTATAGGGCACCCAAAGCTAGCTCTACTATCTTAGATTATGATAACTACACAACCATATAAAGCTTTATTTAGCTAATTTGTAGTATGTTAGTATTTCTGTTTTGTGGGCTGTTTTGAGAACCGAGAAGTTGTACTATATTGATATACCGGAATAAAAATCTAACATTTGTTCCAAAAAAAAAAAAGATTGGTCTTTCCCAACTGATGTCCAACACAACCAAATTGAAAAGATCACAAATAGTACAAAATAGCATGGAGTCTGGTCTTCATTGCTTTCTAATCTTGCTTCAAAGACTTATTCTCAGCTTTCTAATCTTGCTTTCTAATCTTTACTAAAATAAGAGAACGGGTCTACTTGAAACAGCCAAAAAGCCACAAAATTGAGTAAAAAATAACACAAGAACATAAGATAATAGCTGAATACAAACACTTCAGCAGTCAATCTTTTCAACATCCGATAAACTCTACCTTACGGTAACTATGTCATAAGACATATACACATATGTTCTTATCAAAAAGTTGAAATATAACTGCAGGAAAATGATAATTTTCCATGGACATCGACACATATGTAGAAACTAGTAAGACCAAAATTAGCCTTAATTCTAACGAAAAATAAATAAAGGGCGAGTGCATCAATATAAAAAATTCACTATACCTCCAAAATCTAATCATTTTCTTGTGTGCAGGCTGGCGAATGTTTCTTCGCATGTTTTCTTAATTTCTGAGTATTAAAGTCTAATCCACCACGTGAAGGGCAGGTACTTGATTTATGTCCCGGTTCGCTAGATAAATATTGTAAAAAAGACAGATCAGTTTTAGAAAATTGGGAATAATAAAAATGTAATGCGTGATGAAACAGATATTCACATATTTGCATACGAGAATAAGATGCAAGACACGATAGAAAAAAATCCATAACAGATGAAGTTCAACTTACCCACATATTCCACATTTTTGCCTTTTATTTGCAGGTGCTCCTCTACACTTTATTTTTTGCGGGTCACGAACATTGTAACTTTTTCCGGACTCAATATTGTAACACCCCCAATCCACTCAGGGATATTACATGCCGTAGACCCTCTCCTCGAGAATCTGCCAGGCTGGTAACTAAAATCAAACATCTAAACATCGCCTTTAAGGCTAAAATGACTCAGTAGACCGATTTGGTCTTTCAATAATAACATACAACTCAATTCCAAACACATACCCACGCAGGGGTCAAAATCTGATAAACTCCGTACAACGGGAAAAGATCTTGCGGCGGAAAGAAAATACAACTAGACCAATACGACATCAACGGATCCTCGTGTGATTAGTATCGTTCATCTTTCATCATCCTTCGTGCCAACCCTGTGCTATGCTCCAAAACCTGAATGCAAAAATAGACATCCACCCCCCGAATACTCGGGGGTTAGCAAAACTCCACTGTTTTGCTAGTGCAAGAACAAAGTGCAAATAAGAGCCATACAATTCACATTTCACGAATAGCAATAACCAGGAATCCTTAAAAATCCAAACGTGACGAAAAGTACTTCCCGAGGCAAGAGTTTGGTAAAACATTCTAAAACCGAAAGGTCACAAATCAAGGGAAAATAATTTATAAAACAGTTTGAATTGCCATCGAGAGTTTTAATAGGAAACAATTTAGGATTACCGAATCCTTCGCTTTTCAAAAATCAACAGGGTCACAGCCCAAAGGTTTTGTTTTCGCAAATAAAAACAACCATAATACACAAGGTTAAAAACCCACGTCATGCGTCCTCGACGGACATAAAATACACACGCACCTGTGAAGTTTCACTCGTGAATCCAGGTCGAAGCCAATGGAATTCCCTCCTTGGCCCCGTCGAACCCTCCCGAGGTGAGCAAACACATTCACAAAACATAAGCTGTAACACCCTCAAGATATTCGAGGTATATTACAGCGCCGTGAATCCCTATATGGGACCCACCAGGCTGAACAGCATCATACTCCTCGACTCACATAAACGACAAACCAACACCATGTCATAAAGACGCAAAACAGAATAAACCACCCGGTTCAACCGGTCAAACATAACATCATCAATCAACACAAACATAAAGGCAACAATACAATCCGGACGAACAAGAACTCTTAAGTACTCGAGTACAACTATTAGTTCCAAAAGCCACAAAAGATGAAAAGACAAAAAGACATTAAGACGTCACTTATGCACAATCATCACGCATGGCCATCATCCGTGTACTGGTCCAGTGCCCGCTCGTCCCGATGAACCTGACCTGAAATTCATAAAACGAATTTCCCCAAAACGGGTCCCCAGAGGGGTTAGCAATTACGCTAGTACAAGTAACCAGATGAACAACTTACATCTTACACATATAGTAATGCATGCAATAGAGAAAACCGTTCGAAAACACTCATTTCCGGAAATGCCAATATCAAATCACATTTGTAAAATGCACCACAATTAACCGTCGATCCACACCTCCGTGGACCCCTACCGAGACCCCGTCGGATCTAACCCGTAGTGGTTAAAAGCAAAGCTCGTCGATCCACACCTCCGTGGACCCCTACCGAGACCCCGTCGAGTCTAACCCGTAGTGAGCATACACACGCACACAATTTCTCATACAAAACTACTATGTCAAGATTGTAAGTTCATAAGGATACTTGCCTCGATTAATTAGACGATGACACGAACGGAACGGAAGAGTTGAACACGACCGCAAGGAACCGGCGGAAATGAACCTAACGATTCGAATAACACAATTACAACCAACTCTAGACGATTATGGAAATGGAATACACCCGAAACCCGCCTACGATTCATGTATATTCGTATATAAACAACAACGAGGGCGGACCACAACCAAACCCTCTCGATTCCGTAAAAATCACGAAATATACCATGAATCCGTAGGGAAACTAAGAATACCAATAAGATTAATCATATTCATCATGAATCCATCAACGAAACGGAACGGATCGGAAGAAAATCCCAAAACCCCCAAATTATCCAAAAGTAGGGTTCTAAGAGATTACCTTGGATTTAGGATGAGAAACACAAGTGGATGATGTTAGTCTTACACCAAGAACTCAAGCACAAGAATCTCTGAAGTGATTGGAGGAAGAAAATCGCCTCAAATCGTCTCTGGAGTCGTCGGCGCGGAAGAGGAAGAAATGAGATTTTGTGATTATCTCGGTCAACTCCCCGGTTTATATAGCTGGGAGTGTTAGCGCACGCTAAGACCTCAAGGTTAGCGTGCGCTAACGGATAGGTTACCAACCCTCCTGTTAGCGTCCGAGTCCGAAGCTGTGGTTTTTGCCGTTAGCGTGCGCTACCATGCATTCGTAGCGTGCGCTAATAACCTATCGAGCGCGCGCTATCGACCAATAGCGTGCGCTACTCCGAACATCGCCGAGTCCAAGAGCCAACCGCCCAAACCTCACTCGACCCGTTAGCGTGCGCTACCTATACCCAGTAGCGTGCGCTAACTAGCATCCGATTGAGTTCGAGTAAACCGCCCAAGATCGACAGTCACACTAGCGCGCCATCGAACAATTTAACGTGCGCTAGTCTCCCGACATTAGCGTGCGCTAGACGATATAGCGTGCGCTACTCCGATAGTCTAGAGGGCTGGGAGATGAACTGCCACTCCCAGGGCTAAATCGTTAGCGTGCGCTACGAATTAAGCGTAGCGTGCGCTACCAATGGATTTCTAGCGTGCGCTACACAGGAATTTTAGCGTGCGCTAGATACAGGATATAAACGACCCAAAATACCGGAATATGAACGAAACGTCAAACGGAACACCTCAAAACGCCTCATAGCATAGAATGAATCCACGGCAACCCCGAAACGGCGGTTCCGCACAACAATTACGAGAATCAGATCAAAAGATAACGGAAAAGTTACACTGAAGGATACACGAGGGTCTCTAAAATCGAGAATTACACCGGAAATACAATTACAAGGGAAAGAAAAATGCGGATATTACATTCTACCCCTCTAAAAATAAGTTTCGTCCCGAAACTTAAGGAACAAACAACTCGGGGTACCTAGCACGCATGCTATCCTCGGTTTCCCAAGTTGCCTCCTCGACACCGTGTCTCGACCACTGCACCTTGACCAAAGGTATGGTCTTATGCCTCAATCGTTTCTCACGATGCTCCAAAATCTTCAAAGGGCGCTCTTCGAAAGTAACATCTTCGGCGACATCAATCTCTCCATAATCGATGATGTGACTAGGATCCGGGACATATTTCCTCAACTGGGAAACATGGAAAACGCTATGAACATGACTCAAGGCGGAGGTAACGCCAAACGGTATGCCAACCCACCTACTCGCTCGAGGATCTCGAAGGGGCCGATAAATCTCGGACTCAACTTCCTTTCTTCCCGAAACGAAAACTCCCTTCGTCGGCGACACCTTCACAAGACGTGGTCTCCCACCTCGAATTCCAAAGGTCGACGACGGACGCCGCATACGACTGGCCGACTCCGCGCCAACATCCGTTCCCGAATTAACTCTATCTTCCGCCTCGTCTCTAAAACGACATCCGGCTCGGTCCCGACCAAATCGGACGCCTCATTCCAACAAATCGGTGATCGACATCGCCGCCTGTAAAGTGCCTCATACGGTGCCATCCGAATCGACGCGTGCCAACTGTTGTTGTACGTGAATTCGATCAGCGGCAAATGTTCCTCCCAGTCACTAGTCCAATCGAGAGCACAGGCACGCAACAAGTCCTCGAACGTCTGGATAGTGTGTTCCGATTGTCCATCTGATTGGGGATGAAAAGAGGTACTCAAGTGTAAATGGGTACCCAACGCCTTATGCACCGCCTGCCAGAAGTGCGATACAAAACGGCCGTCACGATCCGAAACAATAGACTTCGGAGTACCGTGAAGTCTCACAATCTGCGCGATAAACACACGAGCTAACTTCTCCGGGCCCCAAGTGTCCTTGATGCCCAGAAAATGTGCCGACTTGGTCAGACGATCAACAACCACCCATACCATGTTCATGCCCGACCTCGATCTCGGCAAACTCGTGACGAAATCCATCGATATATCCTCCCATTTCCATTCCGGAATGGGAAGTGACTGCAATAACCCAGCCGGTCTCTGATGCTCGATTTTGACCTGTTGACAAGTCAAACATCTCGCTACAAACTGTGCGACCTCATCCTTCATATCATTCCACCAGAAATTCCTTCTCAAGTCCTTGTACATCTTACTCGAACCAGGATGAACGGAGTAAGGTGTAGCATGGGCCTCCCGCAAAATACTCTGCCTCAACTCTGAGTCGTTCGGCACACAAAGCCGACTCTGGAATCTCAAAACACCATCCTCGTGAATCACAAATCCAGGAGACTTTCCTTTAAGAACGTTCTCTCGGATTTGAGTAATCATCGGATCCTCTGATTGCTTCAGCTTAATTTCATCGATCAAAGATGATGAAATTTCTAAAGCACAAAGTTGCCCGACAGCTCCCGGCAACGAGACCTCAACGTCTAACTCGATCAAAGCCCTCCGAAGCTCAGGCTGAGGCGTAAGGATCTCAAGCGTTCGCAACGCAACTGGTTTCCGACTCAAGGCGTCGGCCACGACGTTCGCTTTACCCGGATGATAGAGGATTTCGAGGTCATAATCCTTAATCAACTCTAACCACCTCCTCTGCCTCATATTCAACTCTCGCTGAGTAAATATGTATTTCAGACTTTTATGATCGGTAAAAATCTGACATGTAGAGCCGAAAAGATAGTGACGCCACATCTTGATCGCAAAAACGATCGCCGCCAACTCCAAATCATGAGTAGGTAGTTCACTCATACGGCCTCAATCGTCTCGATGCATAGGCAATGGTCTTGCCGTCCGCATTAATACACACCCAAGACCACGACCCGAAGCATCGCTATAAGCGGCAAAACCCTCGTTGCCACATGGCAACGCCAAAATGAAGTCAAACGCTTCTTCGGTTCCTCAAAACTCGATCGCCTCTCGTCATTCCAGACGAACTTCTGATTGGAGCAAGCTGCGTAAGTGGCCGAGCCGCCCGAGAAACCCTCGGCGAACCTACGGTAGTAGCCACTAAACCCAAGAAACTACGGAGCTCCTTCACATTCTTGGCGGTGCCCAATCCAATACGGCCTCAATCTTCTCGGATCCACACGAACCCCCTACCGAAATCACGTGACCTAAAAACATCACTTCCTTCATTAACTCACATTTCGAGAACTTTGCATAGAGTTGCTCGGTCCTTAAAATGTCTAATACTACCCGCAAATGATGGGCATGCTCTTCCTCATTCCTCGAATAAATAAGAATATCGTCAATAAAGACGACGACGCACTTATCCAAATACTCGATAAAAACTTTGTTCATCAACTGCATGAACACCGCCGGCGCATTAGTTAACCCGAAGGGCATGACTACGAACTCATAATGTCCGTACCTCGTCCGAAAAGCTGTTTTCGGCACATCAGACTCTCTCACACGGAGCTGATAGTACCCCGATTTCAAATCAATTTTCGAGAATACCGCAGCTCCCTGCAACTGATCGAACAAGTCATCAATTCTCGGCAAAGGATACCTGTTCTTGATGGTCACCTTGTTTAGTTCGCGATAGTCGATACACAAACGTAGTGAACCATCCTTCTTCCGCACAAACAGGACCGGTGCGCCCCAAGGCGAGGCGCTCGGTCGAATATACCCCGACTCAAGAAGCTCGCTCAACTGCTTCTTCAACTCTGCCATCTCTGAAGGTGCCATGCGATACGGCGCCTTCGAAATAGGAGCCGCGCCCGGCTCTAACTCTATAGCAAACTCAACCTCACGGTCCGGTGGCAATCCCAGAACTCGTCAGAAATACATCAGAAACTCATTAACGACTGGAATCGACGAAAGCTCGACTCCACCATCCTCCGCCTTTAAGGCATAGCACCAATAAGACACCCCTTTCGCAGAGACTCATCGCCTTCAAGGCATTAATAACGAATTCTGGTTTCCCTCTTTCGCCCCGCGAAAGAGTGCTCGATGCCGTCCTCGGCTAACATAGTGATGATTCTCGTGCGGTAGTTCATGATCGCACCATGCCGCTCGAGCTACCATCACCAAGAATCAAATCCTCACCCTCGATACTCACTACAATAAGATTAGAGGGCCAAGTCCTCTCACAAATAAATACAGAGGCCTCGAACCTCCCGATCACCAACGATCCTATCGCCGCTAGGAAGCTTAACGATGAAGGGTTCACAAGGCGTCAAACGGTCGAGACTCAAACGACGCACACAATCCAGATATGAACGAATGCGTAGCACCGAAATCGAAAAGCACACCGACAGGATGAGAAAGAATATAAACGGTACTGCCGCCACGGTGAGCCGGATCATCGGCTCTCCGCATCTCATAGACACGCGGATGGGCGGAGCCGACACCGAAGCTCCCCTTAGAGGGTCGACCCGACCTCTCCCCGACTAGCACTCGGCGGAGACCGAGGAGCAAACGATCCTCGATTCACACTTGGTTCCCTAGGCGCTGGAATGGAAGCCCGGCACCAAGAATTTTCTCCCTCTCAAGACAGAAGCCTTGTGGCGGCCTACTGCCACACTGACACGTCGAGAAAGGACTCAAACAAGTACGACTGATGTGGCCCGTACGACCACAATTGAAACACTTCACATCACGGAAAGGAGCACTGGTAGTTCCACGAGGACCCCCAGCGGAACGAGCTGGACCACCGCCGGCGGGGAAGTTAGCAGATTGGGATCTCTGCTGGCCCCCACTCTTGTGGCCCGAAAAGTTCCCAGCGGACTTCTGTTTCTTACTCTCGCGGGCCGCCTCACTCGCCGTTACCGACATATCATAAGCAAGGGCCCTACTCTGATAATCCTTCAATGTAGTGCATACGAGCCCCGACATATAGTCCCGAATCGGCAACTTCATCCGTCTGGAGAAATGGAAAATCTTGTCACTCTCCTCGACAACTTGGGTCTTCACATAACCCAACTCTTTGTTAAAATCAGCAATGGCTTGAGCTACGGGGATATCCCGTGGTTGAGCATCATAAAAAGCATGTACCCGAGCCTGTCTGACCGGCCACGGGCAATATTCAGTCTCCATCAACTCTTGAAACTCAGCCCACGTAGCAGCATGGTCTTTGGGCCCAACGGCCTCCCACCAGTCCGTAGCGTCCCCTGTGAGAAAGTATTGGGCAATAGGGACTCTACGTTCCTCAGGACAGTTAGTGGCAACGAATACCTTAGACATCTCCTTGATCCACCCTTCCCAGCCAATCGGGTCTGAAGCTCCCGAAAACTGAGGAGGATGCATCTTGATAACATCTTGGAGCCATCGGTCCGCTCCGCCCCGATTAGCATGGGCCTGCTCCGGGTTCTGAACCGCCTGAGCTATTGCCGCCATTTGGTTCACCATCTGTTGCATAACGGCCGCAATACCAAGATCGGCACGCTCCTGAGAAGAAGCATGGCTATGACGGCCGCCAGATCGCCGGCCTCGAAGATCGTGACGTGGCCGCCCACCGGCCGCCCACGCCCCCGGGCCGCCCACGACCACGACCGCGACCACGACCTCTTCCAAAGATCCATACTGGAGCTAAATAAGTAGCAAAAGCCATACGAAGATCAGTACAAGAAAAGAACAATCACAAGTCGAGAATCAAGGGTACGATACAAGGAATTAATGAACAGAGGAAAAAAAAACTTACGGACACTGGTAGTACCGGAGTCATGGCAGCGTGACGATGATGTGCAAAACAAAACACCACAAGACCCAATAAACCGACAAGCCTAGGTATCCATAAACCTAGTGCTCTGATACCATTTTCTGTAACACCCTCAAGATATTCGAGGTATATTACAGCGCCGTGAATCCCTATATGGGACCCACCAGCCGACAAAGATCATACTCCTCGACTCACATAAACGACAAACCAACACCATGTCATAAAGACGCAAAATGTAATAAACCACCCGGTTCAACCGGTCAAACATAACATCATCAATCAACACAAACATAAAGGCAACAATACAATCCGGACGAACAAGAACTCTTAAGTACTCGAGTACAACTATTAGTTCCAAAAGCCACAAAAGATGAAAAGACAAAAAGACATTAAGACGTCACTTATGCACAATCATCACGCATGGCCATCATCCGTGTACTGGTCCAGTGCCCGCTCGTCCCGATGAACCTGACCTGAAATTCATAAAACGAATTTCCCCAAAACGGGTCCCCAGAGGGGTTAGCAATTACGCTAGTACAAGTAACCAGATGAACAACTTACATCTTACACATATAGTAATGCATGCAATAGAGAAAACCGTTCGAAAACACTCATTTCCGGAAATGCCAATATCAAATCACATTTGTAAAATGCACCACAATTAACCGTCGATCCACACCTCCGTGGACCCCTACCGAGACCCCGTCGGATCTAACCCGTAGTGGTTAAAAGCAAAGCTCGTCGATCCACACCTCCGTGGACCCCTACCGAGACCCCGTCGAGTCTAACCCGTAGTGAGCATACACACGCACACAATTTCTCATACAAAACTACTATGTCAAGATTGTAAGTTCATAAGGATACTTGCCTCGATTAATTAGACGATGACACGAACGGAACGGAAGAGTTGAACACGACCGCAAGGAACCGGCGGAAATGAACCTAACGATTCGAATAACACAATCACAACCAACTCTAGACGATTATGGAAATGGAATACACCCGAAACCCGCCTACGATTCATGTATATTCGTATATAAACAACAACGAGGGCAGACCACAACCAAACCCTCTCGATTCCGTAAAAATCACGAAATATACCATGAATCCGTAGGGAAACTAAGAATACCAATAAGATTAATCATATTCATCATGAATCCATCAACGAAACGGAACGGATCGGAAGAAAATCCCAAAACCCCCAAATTATCCAAAAATAGGGTTCTAAGAGATTACCTTGGATTTAGGATGAGAAACACAAGTGGATGATGTTAGTCTTACACCAAGAACTCAAGCACAAGAATCTCTGAAGTGATTGGAGGAAGAAAATCGCCTCAAATCGTCTCTGGAGTCGTCGGCCGCGGAAAGAGGAAGAAATGAGATTTTGTGATTATCTCGGTCAACTCCCTGGTTTATATAGCCAGGGAGTGTTAGCGCACGCTAAGACCTCAAGGTTAGCGTGCGCTAACGGGATAGGGTTACCAACCCTCCTGTTAGCGTCCGAGTCCAGAAGCCAGGGTTTTTGCCGTTAGCGTGCGCTACCATGCATTCGTAGCGTGCGCTAATAACCTATCGGTAGCGCGCGCTATCGACCAATAGCGTGCGCTACCTGAACATCAGCCGAGTCCAGTAGCCAACTGCCCAAACCTCACCTGACCCGTTAGCGTGCGCTACCTATACCAGCGTAGCGTGCGCTAACTAGCATCTGATTGAGTTCAGTAGTAAACTGCCCAAGATCGATACCACACTAGCGCCATCAACAATTTAACGTGCGCTAGTCTCCCGACATTAGCGTGCGCTAGACGATATAGCGTGCGCTACTCCGATAGTCCAGAGGGCTGGGAGCTGAACTGCCACTCCCAGGGCTAAATCGTTAGCGTGCGCTACGAATTAAGCGTAGCGTGCGCTACCAATGGATTTCTAGCGTGCGCTACCAATGGATTTCTAGCGTGCGCTACACAGGAATTTTAGCGTGCGCTAGATACAGGATATAAACGACCCAAAATACCGGAATATGAACGAAACGTCAAACGGAACACCTCAAAACGCCTCATAGCATAGAATGAATCCACGGCAACCCCGAAACGGCGGTTCCGCACAACAATTACGAGAATCAGATCAAAAGATAACGGAAAAGTTACACTGAAGGATACACGAGGGTCTCTAAAATCGAGAATTACACCGGAAATACAATTACAAGGGAAAGAAAAATGCGGATATTACATAAGCAACCGCACTCGTGAATCCAGGTCGAAGCCAATGGAATTCCCTCCGTGATCCCATCGGACCCTCCCGAGGTGAGCGAAAAACAAACACAAAATATACACACGTAGCGGTGAAGTTTCACTCGTGAACCCAGGTCGAAGCCATTGGAATTCCCTCAGTGGTCCCGTCGAACCCTCCCGAGGTGAGCAAACACATTCACAAAACACAGTACTCACATCGCCTAGGACCGGGTCGAAGCCACAAATCCCACTCCGTGATCCCGTCGGACCCACCCGAGCTGGCTAGCGAAATACTCAAGCACCACACGTCGCCTAGGACCGGGACGAAGCCACGAATCCCACTCCGTGATCCCGTCGGACCCACCCGAGCTGGCTAGCGAATCAATCATGCACAAATAACATATCACACCAAGGATATCCAAACAATTCACCCAGAGGCATCAAACACTTAGCAAAACACCACGTCGAACCACAATGCACCGAAATGAAACAATATACATCCACACGCAACACCAAGTGCATCATCAACACCAAACATATCCACAAGAGTCACATACTCGTTCATGAAACACACCAATCACAAAACACATGCGGTTTTGAAAGAGGGCCTTTAACAAGGCTAACCAAATCTTTTGAAAACTCCATTCTAACAAACAAACAAACACACCAAGACGATCACCAATCATCATATCCACAAAACAAGAATAGTATGGACAAGGTACTTGCCTCGAATAAGAACAACGCGGAGAATCGACCGAAGTAGGTTGGCCCGAACCGACTACGAACCCGCCGACTCCACCGAACGCCAACTCACGTTCATAAACTACGAAGGACAATAACAACGATGAAATGAATTCCATAACACGACTCAAAGCCGTTGAATTCAAAGAACGAATGGCGAAAGTTCAAGTGTTTTCCCAAAACGGCCAAGAACACGATTCGTCCCGACAAAACACGAAAACGGAATTCCAAGTCGAAATATGGATATACAGTCCATAGAATATGTTTAACAACATCATTTAACCACAATCCATCCAACAAAAACGGATGGAAAACGAGATCGAGGACAAATCCCCCAAAAAGTCGATTCGAAGGAAATCAAGAAATATACTTCGATTCGACGAAGAACAATGGATTAAATGATGTTAAACACAAGAATACTACCAAGATTAATCATACCCATCATGAATTAATCAACAACACGGAACGAATCGGACAAAAATGCAAAAACCCCCAAATTCACGAAATTAGGGTTCTAAGGAAGATTACCTTGATTCGCTGGATCAAAGGATGATAATGGATGGTTGATTGATGTTATGAACTCAAGAACTTCATGGATTTGTTGTTAAACAACATGGCTCCATGGTAAGATCACCCTCAGCCGCGGAAGAGAAGGAGAAGAAGGAGAAAAATGGCCAAAAACCCGTCTGCAGGACCATAAATAAGTGCACGGTGCCGCCTGCACGTGCCCAAAATGGCTCCCGGTGGTGGCGGTGCCGCGGCCCGCCGGGCGTGTGCGGCACCCTGTGACACGGTTTGGCGAAAAATACAGAGTGTGCCGCGGCCCTCGCGGCATGTGCCGCGGCCCACGGTACGGCTGCTCGGCCGGAAGGCCGCCGAGCACTCTCGTCAGAACTCGACCCGAAGGCTACCGGGCCCAGATTGCCCGACCATGACTCAGCCGGGGCCAACTCCGACGGCCCGAACGACCCCAAAACCCGAACCTGAATACAAATCGATGATACGGTTATGACGTACTCGCAAAGACGAATCTAAGAGCTAAGAGAACACACAATTCCGACCACCCGAAGGCTCGGAATTCGACAACGGAAGTAATTACCCAAAACTTTGGGAAATTACGAAAATGGCCCAAAATGTCCGAAAATCACGATACGCGATCGAAACACCAAACCAAAGCTCGCAACACGTCTAACAAAGTTAAACAGACTCACGGGAAACTCGAAACAGCAGTTTCGAACGAGTTTCGCAAGAATCGAACTCAAGTGCGGAAAAGTCGCTAAAAAGCACGGAACTCAACAAAGCGACACCGAAACGAACTCGGATGTCAAAAAGTGTAGAATTAATCATTCCCAGAATGACGAAACGGTCATGAGCGAGTCGTCAAAATGGACTTCCGCCGGAAAAAGAAATTACCGGAAATCGAAATTACGAGTATTACATTCTACCCTCCTTAAAAGAAGTTTCGTCCCGAAACTTAAAACAAGTAGGGAGAAAAAATATTCCCTGCCAGGAAAGCTCGACGAGATACGAAAAAACCGAAAACTCGCGCCCGACGGCGAAACGCTGCAAGAAACGCAAAGAGACATACGGCGTGAAAACACGCTCCACGACGACCGACACAACGCCACCGGTAGAAACATAATAAAACCAACAAGTGATAAGTGTCAACAAACAGATAGTACAATCAAGTCGATTATCCGAACAGTCACAAAACACACGAACGAAAATCAATACGATTGACCAACCCAACGGTTCATCAATCAAAACGCGAGCCAAACGCTGAACAAATACGGAATTCCACCGCCTAAGGGTTGGAAGATCGAAAACGAGACTAATTTTCCGAACTGAAGGGAATTACGAAGGAGCCTGAACGTTCACCAATCACGGAACGAGATCAATAAAAACCGAACAATCAAACGATCGAACCACAACGATCGAGACAACAAAAATCGAAGAATCATGTTCGAATCACGAAGAACAATAAAGTTCAAACAACAACTCCCAGAATGATCTGGTGAGAACAACAAGACATGCATTCCCATAAGATCCACAGGAAAGGGAATAGCGATTTAAAAGTCACAACGACAAACGAGTTATCCCGAAACAATACCACCCTCGTTCGATCAATAAAAGCAAGGGATAGGGAAAGTTCAGAAAATGTCAACGAACATAAACGAGTCGACAGAGTCGAAAATACAGAAATTCAAAATTCGATCTATGTCGAATAGAAGAGTTAATAGAACCAAATGATGTCACTTCCGAACAAGGTTCACAAGAATCGAACTGAACTCGAAAAAGTCACAGCGATAACTAGATCGACCCACAACAAGATCACAGCTCGTTTGGACGATGAAACCGAAATACAGAACAAGTTCAGAAAGTAAGAACGAACACGAGCGAGTCGATAGAATGGAGAAAGAGAAAATATCGAGGTCAAAATAGTACGGGTATTACCTCCGACCTTGTCCACGAAATTCAAAAACACAGGAGCAAGGTAATAAGACATTAAACAACCGACACATAATGGAATAATTGTAACACCCCCAATCCACTCAGGGATATTACACGCCGTAGACCCTCTCCTCGAAGATCTACCAGGCTGGTAACACATTTAACATCTCGACAATGCCTTCAAGGCTACACTGACTCAGTAGACCGATTTGGTCTTTCCACAAATACATACAACTCAAATACAACTCATGCCCACGCAGGGGACCAAAATACAACTACACCCGTACAACGGGAACAATACAAGAAATGAAAAATAAAGTACAATCGAACCAACACACGAAATACGGTTCCTCATGTGATTAGTATCAATCATCTTTCATCATCCTTCGTGCCGACCCCGTGTTATGCTCCAAAACCCGAATGCAAAAACAGACATCCACCCCGAATACTCGGGGTTAGCAAACTCCACCGTTTTGCTAGTGCAAATACAAAGTGCAAATACGAGCCATACAATTCACATTCCACGAATAATAACCGAGGATCCTCAAAGATCCAAACGAAACGAAAAGTACTTCCCGAGGCAAGGGTTTGAGAAAACATTTCAAAAACGAAATATCATAAATCAATGGAAGTAATTTATAAAACAGTTTAGAATGCCATCGAGAGTTTTAATAGAAAACAATTTAGGATTATCAAATCCTACTTTTCGAAAACCCAAAGACAAAAGGGGTCACCGCCCAAAGGTTTACTTTCGAAAAATGACATTAACCAACCGTTGGGATTTTAGCCCCAAATCCGTAAAACGACTTTTACAAAACCATTGGGATTTTAGCCCCAAATCTCATCAACTCACAAGACACAAGAACGACCAGAGGTTCGTATCCCAACATCAAAATCCACAAATAAAGGATTTAAAACAAACAACAAAATACTCCAGGCCATCCTAGCCAAGTAAGCCAAACGAACAACTTACCTCTTACACACTTAGTCGATGCATGCAATCATGAAAACCGTTCAAAAATACTCATTTCCGGAAATGCCAATATCGAATCACATTTGTAAAAATGCACCACAATTAACCGCGGACCCACAGCTTCGTGGATCCCTGCCGAGACCCCGTCGGATCTAACCCACAGTGGTTAAAAGCAAGCTCGCGGTCCACAGCTTCGTGGAGCCCTACCGAGACCCCGTCGGATCTAACCCGTAGTGAGCATACACACACACACGTTACTCATGCAATACTAACATGCTAAGAATGTAAGTTCATTAAGAATACTCACTAGAGATGGCCATTAACTCGACGCCATTACCAAACTCTTCAAAAATACAATAACAAGCTTAAATACGGAATACACGATTCCATAACTTTAAACAAGAGAGTATCCTCATAAAATCCTTCAACGTTCAAAATAATCAAATCATAATCAATTCTCAAAACACCGTTCACAAAACACACGCGTTTTGAAAGAAAGCCTTTAACGAGGCCAAACCAAAATCCTTTTGAAACTTCATTTCAAATAACCAAACAAACACATCAAGACGACCACCGATCATCATATACATAAAACGAGAAAAGTATGGGCAAGGTACTTGCCTCGATACCGCGAGCACGGAACCACGAACGGATACGGCTCAACCGGGAAGCTTCGGAACGCCCGGTGCTAACGAAGAGGAATACGACAACGAACGGAACGGAAGAATCAAGCACGACCGCAAGGAACCGGCGGAAATGAACCTAACGATTCGAATAGCACAATCACAACCACTTCTAAACGATTACGGAAATGGAATACACCCGGAAACCCGCCTACGATTCATGTATATTCATACAAAAAATAACAACGAGGGCGGACCACAACCAAACCCTCTCGATTCCATAAAAATCCACAAAATATCCATGAATCCGTAGGAAAACTAAAGATACTAACAATATCAATCGTATACATCATGAATCCACCAACGAAACGGAACGAATCGGAAGAAAAACCCAAAACCCCCAAATTAATCGAAATAGGGTTTTAGAGCATTACCTTGGAAGATTCAAGTGTTAAGATCCGTAGAACACGCGTTAGATTGATTATCCGAGCCTCACAACCGAAAAGAAATGATGAAAATCGACCGGATGAAGAACTCTCCCCTCTATACTTTCTCTCTCGCGGCGCGATGGAAAATGGGGAAGGAAATGAGCTTCACGCTCAAAACAAAGACATTTATAGTGTAACACAATGAGACTTATCGGGCCGGCCTATCGCCGATAGGCCCAACCGATAGCCATACGGGATGCCGGCAGAGAGTCTATCGGCCCCCTATCGGCCGAAAGGCTCTGGAAGTGCTCGCCAAAATCGAAACGACCATAACTCTCTCGGGACTCGATAGACTCACCGTTTGAACCATTGGAAAGCTAACTCGATGTTCTATAATATTGCAAAGATTTATAATTTTTGGAGTTACCAAAAATTAATGGTGATCTAACAAAGACGAACTCATACTTAGAAAAGTCGTTTAGAAATCCTGAATTCAACAAAACGACACCGGAACCCGAACCTGAATACGAACCGAAGATACGGTTACGAAGTACTCACAAGGACGAATCTAAGAGCTAGTAGAACACACAATTCCGACCACCCGAAGGCTCGAAATTCGGCAACGGAAGGTAATTACCCCAAACTTTGGGAAATTACGAAAATGGCCCAAATGCCCGAAAATCACCATACGTCAACGAATAATCAAACCGAAGTTCACGACACGTCTAACAAAGTTAAACGGACTTGCGGGAAACTCAAACAGTTAGCTTTGACGAGATTCGCAAGAATCGAACTCAAGTGCGGAAAAGTCGCTAAAAAGCACAGAACTCAACAAAACAACACCGAAACGAACTCGGATGACAAAAAGTGCAGAATTAATCATTCTCAGAATGATGAAACGGTCATGAGCGAGTCATCAAAATGGACTCCGACCGAAAAAAGAATTTTACCGAAAATCGAAAATTGCGGATATTACATTCTACCCTCCTTAAAAGAAGTTTCGTCCCGAAACTTAAAACAAGTAGGGAGAAAAAATATTCCGCCAGGAAAAACTCAACGAGACACCCAAGAATGCGTAACTAATGCCCAACGGCGAAATGTTACAAACAACGCAAAGGAATATACGGCGTGTAAACACGCTCCACGGTGACCAACACAACGTCGCCGTTAGGGATATAATAAAACCGACAAGTGACAAGCGTCATCAAACGGATACTATAGTCAAGTCAATTATCCGATAATCACAAAACACAACGAACGAAAATCAATATGATTGGCCAACCCAACGGTACATCAATCAAAACGCGAGTCAACCGCTGAACAAACACGGAATCCCATCGCCTAAGGGATGGAAGATTGAAAACGAAACTAATTTCCCGAACTAAAGGGAATTACGAAGGAGCACGAACGTTCAATAATCACGAAACGAGAACAAAAACCGAACAAACAAACGATCGAGACAACAAAAATCGAACAATCATGTTCGAATCACAAAGAACAATAAAGTTCAAACAACAACTCCGAGGATGATCTTGTGAGAACTACAAGACATACATTGCCGAAGATCCACAGGAAAGGGAATAGCGATTGAAAGGTCACCACGACGAACGAGTTATTCCGAAACGATACCACACTCTTTCGATAAACAAAAACAAGGGCAGGACAAGCTCAGAATGCCAACGAACATAAATGAGTCGACAGAGTCGAAAACATAAGAGTTCCAAATCCGGTCCACTTCGAATAAAAGAACTAGTAGAACCAGATGATGTCACTCCCAAACAAGGTTCACAAGAATCGAACTGAACCCGAAAAAGTAACATCGATAACCAGATCAACTCAAAACAAGATCACAGTTCGTTCGGACGATGAAACTTAAATACCGAACTAGTTCATAAAGTACCAACGAACATGAGCGAATCGATAGACTGGGAAGAGAAAATACGAAGTCAAAATAGTACGGGCATTACCTCCGACCTCGTCCACGAAATTCACAAATACGGAAGCAAGGTAACAAGACATTAAACAATGGACACATAACGGAACGATCACCGATGCACACGGCCATACCAAGTTCTAACGGCTCGCACATGTGCGACAACACAGAAATCACCACGAGACGACAACATTCAATACCAACACTCCGCCTCTCACAGGGGCTAGCACAACCAATGTGTGGAAAGCGTCTCAACGCTCACACCGCCAATTCGGTCATACTCGGGAGAAAGTATCAAAAGGACAACGCGAACATCACACATACATACCCAGCCCTCAAACGGGAATGGATAGGTTTTAAAAACGAAAACCTCATTTTGAAAATAATTTAGAAGAACACCGATTGATCTTGAGTATCATCTTTCAAAAAAAAAAAAAAAAAAGTACAAACGTGAAACATCGTTATCGAGACATTGGAGAACCATTTCGCATTTGATAAAAATGAAGACACTTTCTCTTAGTGAAAACTTTCAAAATATTCGACCCTCGGGTCTAAATAAAAGTGTTGAAAATATCTCAAAACATTTTGGTCCTCGAGGTAGAAAATTTTTGAAATACATTGTGGCATCTAGGATGTACCACAAGAAAATAACTCATTTGAAAAGTATGTCTCGAAATTTATTTTTCTAAGATACTCAAGGTTTTCAAAAATCCAATAGGCCTGAATGCCCAAAACTCACACATACCGACGTTCACTCAAACAACTCCTAGCACTCGCATCTAACCGTTTAAAATCAAGACAATACATGTCTTTAAACGAAAATAAACGATAAAATACCACATTCGTAACAAAACCACCGATAAAATACCCTCCCCGCATCAAGCTAGTGAACAAGTCGAACGTGTATAAGCACAAAGCTTCCACAAGAGACTTGTAAAACGTGCAAATCGATTCGAAAATCATCAACAACGGAGAAGAACAACAATAAAAAGACATCACAAGCGATTTACACTCCTCGTATAAATCAAATACGAAAGTCGACTAAATACATATCGTGAAATCAAAATTCACATAAAATTCCACCACTTAACAAATAATCATAAAAATAGCTCGTGTCACACGAGGCACAACACAAAGAAGGGAGACTTACTTCCACAGTCGCACGAAGATGATGATCGCCCCACGATACTAATCACGACCAACAAACTCAAACGACGCGTCGCGACACGACTCAGTCAGATAAAAATCCAACGAAACAAGACTCAAACAACACGACTTGACCCGGCAGCCTAGGTTTCCTCAACCTAAGCTCCGATACCATTTATGTAACACCCCAATCCACTCGGGGATATTACACGCCGTAGACCCTCTCCTCGAAGATCTACCAGCCGGTAACACATTTAACATCTCGACAATGCCTTCAAGGCTACACTGACTCGATGGACCGATTTGGTCTTTCCACAAATACATACAACTCAAATACAACTCATGCCCACGCAGGGACCAAAATACAACTACACCCGTACAACGGGAACAATACAATGACGGAAAAATAAAGTACAACTGAACCAACACACGAAATACGGTTCCTCATGTGATTAGTATCAATCATCTTTCATCATCCTTCGTGCCGACCCTGTGTTATGCTCCAAAACCTGAATGCAAAAACAGACATCCACCCCCCGAATACTCGGGGGTTAGCAAAACTCCACTGTTTTGCTAGTGCAAATACAAAGTGCAAATACGAGCCATACAATTCACATTCCACGAATAACAATAACCGAGGATCCTCAAAGATCCAAACGAAACGAAAAGTACTTCCCGAGGCAAGGGTTTGAGAAAACATTTCAAAAACGAAATATCATAAATCAATGGAAGTAATTTATAAAACAGTTTAGAATGCCATCGAGAGTTTTAATAGAAAACAATTTAGGATTATCAAATCCTACTTTTCGAAAACCAAAAGACAAAAGGGGTCACCGCCCCAAAGGTTTACTTTCTGAAAAATGACATTAACCAACCGCTGGGATTTTAGCCCAAACTCCGTAAAACGACTTTTACAAAACCATTGGGATTTTAGCCCCAAATCTCATCAACTCACAAGACACAAGAACGACTGTGAGGTTCGTATCACAACATTAATATCCACTACTACAGGATTTAAAACTAAGAACATAAGACTCCTGTGCCATCCTAGCCAAGTAAGCCAAACGAACAACTTACCTCTTACACACTTAGTCGATGCATGCAATCATGAAAACCGTTCAAAAATACTCATTTCCGAAATGCCAATATCGAATCACATTTGTAAAAATGCACCACAATTAACCGCGGACCCACGGCTTCGTGGATCCTCGCCGAGACCCCGTCGGATCTAACCCACAAAGTGGTTAAAAGCAAGCTCGCGGTCCACAGCCTTCGTGGAGCCCTACCGAGACCCCGTCGGATCTAACCCGTAGTGAGCATACACACACACACGTTACTCATGCAATACTAACATGCTAAGAATGTAAGTTCATTAAGAATACTCACTAGAGATGGCCATTAACTCGACGCCATTACCAAACTCTTCAAAAATACAATAACAAGCTTAAATACGGAATACACGATTCCATAACTTTAAACAAGAGAGTATCCTCATAAAATCCTTCAACGTTCAAAATAATCAAATCATAATCAATTCTCAAAACACCGTTCACAAAACACACGCGTTTTGAAAGAAAGCCTTTAACGAGGCCAAACCAAAATCCTTTTGAAACTTCATTTCAAATAACCAAACAAACACATCAAGGCGACCACCGATCATCATATACATAAACGAGAAAAGTATGGGCAAGGTACTTGCCTCGATACCGCGAGCACGGAACCACGAACGGATACGGCTCAACCGGGAAGCTTCGGGCGCCCGGTGCTAGCGAAGAGGAATACGACAACGAACGGAACGGAAGAATCAAGCACGACCGCAAGGAACCGCGAAATGAACCTAACGATTCGAATAGCACAATCACAACCACTTCTAAACGATTACGGAAATGGAATACACCCGAAACCCGCCTACGATTCATGTATATTCATACAAAAATAACAACGAGGGCGACCACAACCAAACCCTCTCGATTCCATAAAAATCCACAAAATATCCATGAATCCGTAGGAAAACTAAAGATACTAACAATATCAATCGTATACATCATGAATCCACCAACGAAACGGAACGAATCGGAAGAAAACCCAAAACCCCCAAATTAATCGAAATAGGGTTTTAGAGCATTACCTTGGAAGATTCAAGTGTTAAGATCCGTAGAACACGCGTTAGATTGATTATCCGAGCCTCACAACCGAAAAGAAATGATGAAAATCGAACCCCGGATGAAGAACTCTCCCCCTATATTCTTTCTCTCTCGAGGCGCAGTGGATAATGGGGATGGAAATGAGCTTCACGCTCAAAACAAAGACATTTATAGTGTAACACAACAGACTTATCGGCCGCCTATCGCCGATAGGCCCAACCGATAGCCATACGGGATGCCGGCCGTAGAGTCTATCGGCCCCCCCTATCGGCCTAACGGCTCCGGGAAGTGCTCGGCAAAAAACTCAAACGACCATAACTCTCTCGTCCGGACTCCGATTGACTCACCGTTTGAACCATTGGAAAGCTAACTCGATGTTCTATAATATTGCAAAGATTTATAATTTTTGGAGTTACCAAAAATTAATGGTGATCTAACAAAGACGAACTCATACTTAGAAAAGTCGTTTAGAAATCCTGAATTCAACAAAACGACACCGGAACCCGAACCTGAATACGAACCGAAGATACGGTTACGAAGTACTCACAAGGACGAATCTAAGAGCTAGTAGAACACACAATTCCGACCACCCGAAGGCTCGAAATTCGGCAACGGAAGGTAATTACCCCAAACTTTGGGAAATTACGAAAATGGCCCAAATGCCCGAAAATCACCATACGTCAACGAATAATCAAACCGAAGTTCACGACACGTCTAACAAAGTTAAACGGACTTGCGGGAAACTCGAAACAAGCGCTTCGGACGAGATTCGCAAGAATCGAACTCAAGTGCGGAAAAGTCGCTAAAAAGCACAGAACTCAACAAAACAACACCGAAACGAACTCGGATGACAAAAAGTGCAGAATTAATCATTCTCAGAATGACGAAACGGTCATGAGCGAGTCGTCAAAATGGACTCCGACCGAAAAAAGAATTT
This sequence comes from Orobanche coerulescens, assembly GCA_033398695.1. Classification (NCBI taxonomy): domain Eukaryota; kingdom Viridiplantae; phylum Streptophyta; class Magnoliopsida; order Lamiales; family Orobanchaceae; genus Orobanche; species Orobanche coerulescens. Next base: position 899,913 of record CM065809.1, read on the forward strand.
TACCGAAAATCGAAAATTGCGGATATTACAATAATCACCGATGCACACGGTCGTACCAAACAAGCTCTAACAGTTCGCACACGAGCGATAACTCAGAAATCACTACGGGGCGACAATATTCAACACCAACATCCCGCCTCTCACAGGGGCTAACACAACAAATGTGTGGAAAACGACTCAACGCTCACACCACCAATTCGATCATACTTGGGAGCAAATATCAAAATGACAACGCGAACATCATACATACATACTCAACCCTCAAACGGGAATGGATAGGTTTTAAAAACGAAAACCTCATTTTGAAAATAATTTAGAAGAACACCGGTTGATCTTGAGTATCACCTTACAAAAAGTTGAACAAACATCATTTTTGAGACTTTGAAAATCATCTTGCGTTTAAACAAAAATGAGGATACTTTCTCGTAGTGAAAACTTTCAAAATATTCGACCCTCAGGTCTAAATAAAAGTGTTTCTAAAACATTGAAAATATCTCAAAGCATTTTGGTCCTCGAGGTAGAAGAATTTTGAAACATGTTTTGGCACCTTGTATGTACCACGAGAAAATAATTCATTTTAAAAGTACGTCTCGAAATTTATTTTCTAAGATACTCAAGGTTTTTAAAGATAATTCAATGGGCTAGAATGCCCAAAAATTTCGGGTAATTATACGGAACATTATAGCGCCGTGGGTCCCGTGCCGGAACCCACCAGGATAAAAACCATTTACAAAAACGCCAAAAAGGTCGATAACGGTAATATTTCAAAAACTCACAAAGCCATTTACAAAATACTAAATACCGTCATAAGAGTTTCGCCAAAATGATCAAGGCCATAATGCCCAAAAACTCGATTAATGGAATTGGTTTTCGAAATAAAACTTAGTCGGTAAAATACCGAAAGCCATTACAAAAGAACTCACGCAGCGGATAAAATAAATAAAGTCAAACATGCACAATCCAGCAACGCTACTCCTCATATGAACGAAATATGAGGGTCAAATAACCACATATCAAGAAATAAAAATCCATAAGAGGATTCCATCAATTAACAAATAATCATAAAAATAGCTCGTGTCACACGAGGCACAACACAAAGAAGGGAGACTTACAGTCACAGGTTGCACGAAGATGATGATTGCCCCACGATACTAATCACGACCAACAAACTCAGACGACGCGTCGCGACACGACTCAGTCAGACAAAATCCGACAAGACAAAACTCAATAGACACCACTGACCCGACAGCCTAGGTTTCCACAACCTAAGCTCTGATACCATTTATGTAACACCCCCAATCCACTCAGGGATATTACACGCCGTAGACCCTCTCCTCGAGGATCTGCCAGGCTGGTAACTAAAATCAAACATCTAAACATCGCCTTTAAGGCTAAAATGACTCAGTAGACCGATTTGGTCTTTGAATAATAACATACAACTCAATTCCAAACACATACCCACGCAGGGGTCAAAATACAATAAACTCCCGTACAACGGGGAAAAGATACTGCAGCGGAAAATAAAATAAAAACTAGACCAATACGACATCAACGGATCCTCGTGTGATTAGTATCGTTCATCTTTCATCATCCTTCGTGCCAACCCTGTGCTATGCTCCAAAACCTGAATGCAAAAATAGACATCCACCCCCCGAATACTCGGGGGTTAGCAAAACTCCACTGTTTTGCTAGTGCAAGAACAAAGTGCAAATACGAGCCATACAATTCACATTTCACGAATAACAATAACCAGGAATCCTTAAAAATCCAAACGTGACGAAAAGTACTTCCCGAGGCAAGAGTTTGGTAAAACATTCTAAAACCGAAAGGTCACAAATCAAGGGAAAACAATTTATAAAACAGTTTGAATTGCCATCGAGAGTTTTAATAGGAAACAATTTAGGATTACCGAATCCTTCGCTTTCCAAAAATCAACAGGGTCACAGCCCAAAGGTTTTGTTTTCGCAAATAAAACCAACCATAATACACAAGGTTAAAAACCCACGTCATGCGTCCTCGACGGACATAAAATACACACGCACCCGTGAAGTTTCACTCGTGAATCGTGTCGAAGCCAATGGAATTCCCTCCGTGGCCCCGTCGAACCCTCCCGAGGTGAGCAAACACATTCACAAAACATAAGCAACCGCACTCGTGAATCCAGGTCGAAGCCAATGGAATTCCCTTCGTGATCCCATCGGACCCTCCCTAGGTGAGCGAAAAACAATCACAAAATATACACACGTAGCGGTGAAGTTTCACTCGTGAACCCAGGTCGAAGCCATTGGAATTCCCTCCGTGGTCCCGTCGAACCCTCCCGAGGTGAGCAAACACATTCACAAAACACAGTACTCACATCGCCTAGGAAAGGGTCGAAGCCACAAATCCCACTCCGTGATCCCGTCGGACCTGTAACACCCCCAGAATACGTCCGGAAATGTTACACGCCGTAGGCCCTTCTCACAAGGATCTACCAGGCTAAACTCCACTAGACTACACAATGATCGACCGACCGGGGTCAATCTAAATACAACGCAGACCGACAAGGTCATTAAACAATTCAGAAACTAATAAATTTAATATCTCCATGACAAAGAATAAACTTTCACACAAAAAGGGATGACAACTCCATTTAATAAAGGAAAACCTACACCCGTGCAAGGGTGAGTACTCAACCAAATGGAAAATACCGACCCCGATGGAATAAATGCAAAAGACTCTGACTCTTGTGTGATTAGCATCGCTGCCTTCCATCTCCTTCCAAGCTAATCCCGTGATCGCTCCCGAGCCGCCAAAACCTGAGCGCATAACAGCACCCACCCCGAAAACTCGGGGTTAGCAACCGAATTTTGCTAGTGCAAGTACATAATATACAAGATATACGAACAATAACAACACAAAATTCAACCATCGTGAAGCCTTAACACAAACCATACATTCCAAAAATCAACACAAGATAGCACTCGTATACACAAGGTGAAAAATAATCACATAGTTATATTCTCTATATGGAACATAACGCTAATCAAACTTTGACGAGCCCAAGGAGTCAAAAGATTAAGTTCGAAAATCCATTTTTATAAAAGGAAAAGTATTTTGATAATATAGTTTAAAAATATTATTAATGACTCGGCCGTCTTGGGATTTTGAAATTGAATGGGAATACCTTTAGAAAATAATTTCAAAGCTCTCGGGTCCTCGACCCAATTTATAGAACACTTGTCACAAACGAAATCATTACAACATCTCACTGGGTTCTCAAACCAATCCAAATAACATCATCACGACATCAATCATCTCAACATTTCACAGGTCCTCGACCCAAATCACGTAATAGCACCACAATACAATCGAAGGCACAAGCTCTCATTCGACATATCCTGCTCAAGACCCCGATTAATTAACCCTGAGATTTCACAAACCTCCTTGGTTAATTAACCCCGATACCAACGCTTCAAAAACAAGTTGAAACAAACTTTTCAAAACGCGAATCGCGGTCTATATCAAGACAAACGTTTAAGAGAGAGTTTGAAAGATTTTAGATACGAACATCGTTCGATAACGGGTCTTAGTGATCTCACAAATACCCGTAACCAATAAGCCTGCCAGCGCCCCTTGCGCACTGTACCGGCATTTCCATCATGTTGGCCGCTCATTGAACATGTCACCGCACCGGCGTCACTCCCGCAAGAGCCGCCTTGCGCGCGCATTAGGTGACATCGGCGTTCACCACCCATATGGAGCCGCACATTGCAAGATACACTGTGCCGGAGTGCACGCCCGCCCTCGGAGGTTCCGGATACGACGTTTCTCACAACAAATATCCACATTATCACAAACATCAAGCACATGGACAAACGTCACAACAATTTTCAACTCGGTACATCAAGTTACACAATTTTCTCCGCCAATCCATAACCACACAAATAAACAATAACACGCACGTTATCAATCAAACTCAATCACAATAAGCCTTCAAGCATAACCAACCAACACCGCACATATATCCCTATATTGCGACTCAACTGAATATATATATATATATATATATATATATATATATATATATATGACCTTACTATATTATAAGAGTAAATATAGTTTACCCATCAATACAGGTCGAGTACGTCATCTAGTGTTAGTATTCATCACTCGTCATTCACCAATATAGGCGCTTATATCAATATATGTATATACATACATATATTTAACATATAAATATATATACATATATAAAACTAGACATATATATACATACACACATATATATATACACACATTTATACATCCGTATAAATTCATACACTTCGACAACAATTATTTCACGCAGTTACAATTCGTATATCAAGGTACTTGCCTTGGAAATCTCTCACGAATACTTCAGAAAATGCGGTTGATTGGAGAAATCCGAACTCCAATGAAAACGGCGATCTAAAGGCTCAACACAAGATTTTGTGGGGAAAACGCCCTAGTATCCTATCATCAAATAAACAACAAATCACATGAGGAAAACATCGCAAAACGACCAATTTTCTCTCTCGGCATTTTCCGGACACCTTGAAGGCGTCAAACGAAAGTTCATATAAACGATTTAATCGGAAATGGTAAAACCGTGGAAAGATGATGAAAATGATAGAATACTACTTAATCTACAATTATCCATCGAAATATGAGTTAAAACGATCAAATCGGACAAAATCAACTAAAACCCCCAAAACTAGATTTCTAGAAAATCGGCTGATTCGGTAGATCGGAGGGTGTTATAGGATGGATGATTGATGATATGAACTCCAAAACTTCATGGATTGATTGTCCAACAACATCTCTCCATGATTTACCAAGCTCCACCCGCTAAGAGAAGAAAACAATGAGAAAATGGTCAAGAAAACGCCGCTGTGCCTTAAATAAAGCCGACAGACTCGACCGTGTCCGCCCGACACGGCCGTGGCGCGCACTGACGGCAGGACTCGACCGTGTCCTGCTAGACACGGTCGCGCCGCTGAGGGGCCTACCGATAGTGACCTGTCCGCGGCGCTCGGCATTGACTCGACCGTGTCTTGGAACACGGCCGGCCTCTCGCGCCGCCCAGCCTTATCCTAAGAGTTCGGCTCGGCCGTGCGCTGCACGACACGGTCGGGTCCTGAGGCGAGACTTCCGCTTATCCGGACGAGTACGGCACGGGCCGCGGTCGGATGACACGGCCGAGTTCGGCCGGCAGTGATCGCCAATAACGAGCGGTGAGCTAAAACGACCATAACTCTCTCGTCCGACTCGATTGACTCACCGCTTGAACCATTGGAAAGTTAACTTGATGCTCTATAATGTTGCGAAGATTCAGAATTTTTGGAGTTTCCAAGAATTAATGGTGACGTTACAAAGTCGAACTCCCACGTGAAAAAGTCGATTAAGGACACGGAACTCAACAAAACGACACCGAAACGAACTCGGATGACAAAAAGTGCAGAATTAATCATTCTCGGAATGACGAAACAGTCATGATAGAGTTGTCAAAACGAACTTCCTCCGAAAAAAGAAAATTACCGAAATTCGAAATTGCGGATATTACATTCTACTCTTGTTAAAAGAAGTTTCGTCCCGAAACTTAAAACAAGTAGGGAGAAGCAATATCCCGCCAGGAAAACTCAATGAGATACGCAAGAAACGCGTAACTAATGCCAAACGGCGAAACGTTACATACAACACAACGGAATATACGGTGTGAAAACACGCCCCACGACGACTAACGCAACGCCACCGACCATGTTTCAAACAATAACGAGCAATTAACGATGCATCACATACCACATCACATGCACACATTTAATCGAAGAAACGTACGCTACAACAAGTCGCACCCGACTAAAATGGCTATGCGATAGAAACAAGTACGGGTAACAATTGAATTACCAACAATGAAAGGTCACACAATACTGAAAATATCAAGAAAAGTACGGGTAACACATTCCCACATACTAAAAAGATATTACGACCCCGAAACTTAGAACAACAAGAGTTGGAAACGTAAAGCAATGAAACGAAATACGATCGAAGTCACGATTGGTTGAAATAAAGAACGTTTAAGACATAGTACAAAATCTTCATTCTCCCATGCTAGGATCTTCGAAGGAAACATGTGGTTTCGAGACACTTCCCGATCACTAGCTCGCTCTCTCTCGGGCGGCATTCTTTGCCAATTCGAAACCTGTCTCACGGTGTTTCTCCCGATGACCTTCACACCCACACCAGAACAAGTCAAGAGTGGGGAGGGACAATTTGCACGAACATGTCCCCGATAGCCATTCTGATTGAAACATCTTCTCTTCTTACCGCGAGTCACCGATGCCGGTTTGGGATTTCCAATGCTCACTCCCGACCGCGAAGATGACGCTTTCGAACAACGTGAGGGCTTGGGAGCCTTAGTCTCCTCACCGCCCGTAAATTTTCCCGATACCCTGGTCTCTTTACTTCGCTCGTGGGCTCGACACGAGGAGATTTCATAGGATATCGTTTGATCTCGATACTCCTTCACCGTAGCATGGATAGTTGTCGACGAACCACCTTGTCGTTTCCACTTCCGTCATCACACTTACGTCCGCCAAGGCTCGACATACTAATACGTATAGTACCATTCAAAGATTATCAAATAATCAATGACAAAGATACCACCCTTATCAACACAAGGTTTAGTTAACATCTATAGAATAACGGTAATATCGTAAAGCATAGAGTTTTATGAAGTTAACTCCGGTCCTTCGACTAGGATGATCATTATATATATATGTGCTTAATGAAAACAAATTTTTGAAAAAGAGAGCGAATCACGTTACGCCCAAAGCTTGTAAATACTGTCCTTTATTTCAGAAGAGGAAGTTTATACAACGACTCTAAAATTTATTTTCGAGTGATGTATAAAAGAAAATTGGAAATGAATTGTAACTAATTTGAAGTATTTCAAAAGTGTTGAGTCCCAAATACCACAATTTTGAAAATCTACCCTCTCCTACCAAAACGTTTATTTTGAAAGAATTTACCACCGAGATACGTGACGAATTGACATGACGACATTAAATCATGGCTTTCCACAACGTTAGAAAATTTCAAAGCACCACTTTAAAATATTCATGATACTACAGCCGCGGCCCTGCATCGAACCCACTGTGCTAAAAATCATTTAAGAAAATGTTCAAAATGCCAAAAAGGCCGATGTCGGTAATATTCTCAAATACTCACAAAAGTCATTTATAAAATATCAAATACCATCATAAGAATACAATCAAAACGCAAAATCAAAATATCAAAACTCGGTTTGCAAGACACCAAGAGCCATCTCAAAATATTCACGCAATGGATAAATTTAACATTCATAAATTTATTCTAATAAAGTGCAAGAACAAATAAATATGCTCGACTTCCGAAGCATATTACATAACCATTTTTACTCGGACCGCATACGCATGTTATATCTTAAAACAATAATATCACCGACAAGTTCCAATTCCTAGTTCACATTAAACATATTAGCACAATATAATCAAATACGTATATAAGGGGACTTACGATCGGAGGCTTACCATCACGGATTGCCTAAGATGATGTCGGAACCACGATACTAATCACAACTCGATGCGCGCGACTTACACCGGACATGGACTTGACCCAACGGCCTAGGTTTTTCGCAAACCTAAGCTCGATACCATAAATGTAACACCCTGAATACGTCCGAATGTTACACGCCGTAGCCCTTCTCACAAGGATCTACCAAAGCAACTCCACTAGACTACACAATGATCGACCGACCGGGTCAATCTAAATACAACGCAGACCGACAAGGTCATTAAACAATTCGAAACTAATAAATTTAATATCTCCATGACAAAGAATAAACTTTCACACAAAAAGGGATGACAACTCCATTTAATAAAGGAAAACCTACACCTGCAAGGGTGAGTACTCAACCAAATGGAAAATACCGACCGATGGAATAAATGCAAAGACTCGACTCTTGTGTGATTAGCATCGCTGCCTTCCATCTCCTTCCAAGCTAATCCCGTGATCGCTCCCGAGCCGCCAAAACTCGAGCGCATAACAGCACCCACCCCCGAAAACTCGGGGTTAGCAACCGAATTTTGCTAGTGCAAGTACATAATATACAAGATATACGAACAATAACAACACAAAATTCAACCATCGTGAAGCCTTAACACAAACCATACATTCCAAAAATCAACACAAGATAGCACTCGTATACACAAGGTGAAAAATAATCACATAGTTATATTCTCTATATGGAACATAACGCTAATCAAACTTTGGACGAGCCCAAGGAGTCAAAAGATTAAGTTCGAAAATCCATTTTTATAAAAGGAAAAGTATTTTGATAAGATAGTTTAAAAATATTATTAATGACTCTAGCCGTCTTGGGATTTTGGAAATTGAATGGGAATACCTTTAGAAAATAATTTCAAAAGCTCTCGGTCCTCGACCCAATTTATAGAACACTGTCACAAACGAAATCATTACAACATCTCACGGGTTCTCAAACCAATCCAAATAACATCATCACGACATCAATCATCTCAACATTTCACGGGGTCCTCGACCCAAATCACGAATAGCACCACAATACAATCGAAGGCACAAGCTCTCATTCGACATATCCCGCTCAAGACTTCGACATTAACCCTGAGATTTCACAAACCTCCTTGGTTAATTAACCCCGATACCAACGCTTCAAAAACAAGTTGAAACAAACTTTTCAAAACGCGAATCGCGTCTATATCAAGACAAACGTTTAAGAGAGAGTTTGAAAGATTTTAGATACGAACATCGTTCGCAGAACGGGTCTTAGCGATCTCACAAATACCCGTAACCAATAAGCCTCGCCAGCGCCTCCCTTGCGCACTGTACCGCGTTCACTTCCATCATGTTGGCCGCTCATTGAACATGTCACCGCACCGCGTCACTCCCGCAAGAGCCGCCTGCGCGCGCATTAGGTGACATCGGCGTTCACCACCATATGGAGCCGCACATTGCAAGATACACTGTGCCGAGTGCACGCCCGCCTCGAGGTTCCTGATACGACGTTTCTCACAACAAATATCCACATTATCACAAACATCAAGCACATGGACAAACGTCACAATAATTTTCAACTCGGTACATCAAGTTACACAATTTTCTCCGCCAATCCATAACCACACAAATAAACAATAACACGCACGTTATCAATCAAACTCAATCACAATAAGCCTTCAAGCATAACCAACCAACACCGCACATATATCCCTATATTGCGACTCAACTGAATATATATATATATATATATATATATGACCTTACTATATTATAAGAGTAAATATAGTTTACCCATCAATCCAGGTCGAGTACGTCATCTAGTGTTAGTATTCATCACTCGTCATTCACCAATATAGGCGCTTATATCAATATATGTATATACATACATATATTTAACATATAAATATATATACATATATAAAACTAGACATATATATACATACACATATATATATATATACACACATTTATACATCCGTATAAATTCATACATTTCGACAACAATGATTTCACGCAGTTACAATTCGTATATCAAGGTACTTGCCTTGGAAATCTCTCACGAATACTTCAGAAAATGCGGTTGATTGGAGAAATCCGGAACTCCAATGAAAACGGCGATCGGAAAGGCTCAACACAAGATTTTTGTGGGGAAAACGTCCCTAGTATCCTATCATCAAATAAACAACAAATCACACGAGGAAAACATCGCAAAACGACCAATTTTCTCTCTCGGCATTTTCCTGACACCTTGAAGGCGTCAAACGAAAGTTCATATAAACGATTTAATCGGAAATGGTAAAACCGTGGAAAGATGATGAAAATGATAGAATACTACTTAATCTACAATTATCCATCGTAAATATGAGTTAAAACGATCAAATCGGACAAAATCAACTAAAACCCCAAAACTAGATTTCTAGAAAATCAATTCGATTCGGTAGATCGGAGGGTGTTATAGGATGGATGATTGATGATATGAACTCCAAAACTTCATGGATTGATTGTCCAACAACATCTCTCCATGATTTACCAAGCTCCACCCGCGGAAGAGAAGAAAACAATGAGAAAATGGCTGAAGAAAAACGCCGCTGTGCCTTAAATAAAGCCGACAGACTCGACCGTGTCCGCCGACACGGCCGTGGCGCGCAGCTGGCCGGGCAGGGACTCGACCGTGTCCTGCTAGACACGGTCGCGCCGCCGAGGGGCCTACCGATAGTGACTGTCTCGCGGCGCCAAGATTGACTCGACCGTGTCCTGGAACACGGCCGCCTTCAAGCGCTGCCCGCTTATCCTAAGAGTTCGCTCGCCGTGCTGCATAACACGGCCGGGTCCTGAGGCAGAGACTTCCGGCTTATCCGGACGAGTACGGAACGGGCCGTGTCGGACGACACGGCCGAGTTCGGCCGGCAGTGATCGGCCAATAACGAGCGGTGAGCTAAAACAACCATAACTCTCTCGTCCGAACTCCGATTGACTCACCGTTTGAACCATTGGAAAGTTAACTTGATGCTCTATAATGTTGCGAAGATTCAGAATTTTTGGAGTTTCCAAGAATTAACGGTGACGTTACAAAGTCGAACTCCCACGTGAAAAAGTCGATTAAGGACACGGAACTCAACAAAACGACACCGAAACGAACTCGGATGACAAAAAGTGCAGAATTAATCATTCTCGGAATGACGAAACGGTCATGATAGAGTTGTCAAAACGAACTTCCTCCGAAAAAAGAAAATTACCGAAATTCGAAATTGCGGATATTACAGGACCCACCCGAGCTGGCTAGCGAAATACTCAAGCACCACACGTCGCTTAGGACCGGGACGAAGCCACGAATCCCACTCCGTGATCCCGTTGGACCCACCCGAGCTGGCTAGCGAATCAATCATGCACAAATAACATATCACACCAAGGATATCCAAACAATTCACCCAGAGGCATCAAACACTTAGCAAAACACCACGTCGAACCACAATGCACCGAAATGAAACAATATACATCCACACGCAACACCAAGTGCATCATCAACACCAAACATATCCACATGAGTCACATACTCGTTCATGAAACACACCAATCACAAAACACACGCGGTTTTGAAAGAGGGCATTTAACAAGGCTAACCAAATCTTTTGAAAACTCCATTCATACATACAAACAAACACACCAAGACGATCACAAATCATCATATCCACAAAACAAGAATAGTATGGACAAGGTACTTGCCTCGAATAAGAACAACGCGGAGAATCGACCGAAGTAGGTTGGCCCGAACCGACTACGAACCCGCCGACTCCACCGAACGCCAACTCACGTTCATAAACTACGAAGGACAATAACAACGATGAAATGAATTCCATAACACGACTCAAAGCCGTTGAATTCAAAGAACGAATGGCGAAAGTTCAAGTGTTTTCCCAAAACGGCCAAGAACACAATTCGTCCCCACAAAACACGAAAACGGAATTCCAAGTCGAAATATGGATATACAATCCATAGAATATGTTTAACAACATCATTTAACCACAATCCATCCAACAAAAACGGATGGAAAACGAGATCGAGGACAAATCCCCCAAAAAGTCGATTCGAAGGAAATCAAGAAATATACTTCGATTCGACGAAGAACAATGGATTAAATGATGTTAAACACAAGAATACTACCAAGATTAATCATACCTATCATGAATTAATCAACAACACGGAACGAATCGGACAAAAATGCAAAAAACCCCCAAATTAACGAAATTAGGGTTCTAAGGAAGATTACCTTGATTCGCTGGATCAAAGGATGATAACGGATTATTGATTGATGTTATGAACTCAAGAACTTCATGGATTTGTTGTTAAACAACATGGCTCCATGGTAAGATCACCCTCAGCCGCGGAAGAGAAGGAGAAGAAGGAGAAAAATGGCCAAAAAACCGTCTGCAGGACCTTAAATAAAGCCGCATACAAGGTGCCGCGGCCTAGCGGGAGTGTGCCGCGCACAGTGCCCAAAATGGCTCCCAGTGGTCAGCAGCCGCTGGCCGGCCGCGTGCAGCCGCGGCACCCGTCTGATCAGTTTGGCCGAAAAATGCCACAGAGTGTGCCGCGGCCCTGCCGGCATGTGCCGCACCTCACGCACGGCCTGCTCGGCCGAGCCGCGAGCACTACCGGCCGTAACTCGCCGAGGCTGCCTGGGCCTGCATCGCCCGGCCATGACTCGGCCGGGGCCAACTCCGACGGCCCGAACGACCCCGAAACTCGAACCTGAATACGAATCGATGATACGGTTACGACGTACTCGCAAATACGAATCTAAGAGCTAAGAGAACACACAATTCCGACCACCCAAAGGCTCGGAATTCGACAATGGAAGTAATTACCCAAAACTTTGGGAAATTACGAAAATGGCCCAAAACATCCGAAAATCACGATACGCGATCGAAACACCAAACCAAAGCTCGCAACACGTCTAACAAAGTTAAACGGACTCACGGGAAACTCGAAACAGCAGTTTCGAACGAGATTCGCAAGAATCGAACTCAAGTGCGGAAAAGTCGCTAAAAAGCACGAAACTCAACAAAACGACACCGAAACGAACTCGGATGTCAAAAAGTGTAGAATTAATCATTCCCAGAATGACGAAACGGTCATGAGCGAGTCGTTAAAACAGACTTCCGCCAAAAAAGAAATTACCGGAAATCGAAATTACGGGTATTACAAATATTTTCATCAACCTCATTCGCCATTTCAAATTCATCTTCAAATACACAAGTGTTATCCTCAGAACATTCGGCCTCAACATCTGTTGCTAGATTTTGCAAGCTCTTAATACAATTTAGGGTCCTTGATTCAAACTTCGAGGCGTGAAGGCATAAGTTAACGAACTCTTGATAGACACGAGTAAACCTCATACGTTGTTTGTCCTCTACCGGATACACATTTATAAATCTATCTCTAAGATTATTTCCAATTCGTGTAGTCCATCTACCGAGAATACATGAGGAAGGGATTTCTACTAGCCGCATACACTTGAATGCACAAAATAAATGTCGGCACGGTATCCCATCAGACTCCAGCATTTGACAATTACACATAAATTTCCCGCTGTCCAAATCAATCTCGACAGACCATATTTTTCTTCTGCTTGAACTATAGTGGACAAATGAGTAGTAGAACTGGCGATTCGCTCTATTACATGAACGATCTACCACAAGTCCTTGTTCTTCAAATATTTCTGCTTGGACAACAGGGAATACATCCTTCGTATAAACAGACGACGCATGCTTGTGAAAACTATATAGCGCACCTTGTTTTAATCGTGGTTTGTATCTTTCCGAATCTTCCTGAGCTCTTAGAAATGAAGATCTAGATTTACCAAGGACACGATGATAATGCTTTATAAATTCTGTTATCTTGTAACCGGCCTTTCCATGTTGTTTAAAAAGAGCATTCAATGACTCGGCTCTCTGTGTGGTCCTCATCAATCCCATAAAATGTCCACGAAAAAATGCTTCACCCCAACGTTCTTTCTTGGCATATGTCTCTAAAATCCACGGATGGACTGAAACACCATGATCATCAATCAATTTGACCCACTTTTCCTCAAATTCCTCAATTGATAAATTTTCCGTCAATAACCTACCAAAAGCACCACAAAATCCACGTTCTTTTACATTCTGGGTGCAGTTTCACTGTAAATGCCAACTACATAATCTGTGCTTTGCATTTGGAAACACTTCTTCAATTGCTGCGCACATGACGGCATCTTGGTCGGTCAACAGTGACACCGGAGCTTTATCTCCCATTGCTTCAAGAAAATTTTTTAACAACCATTTATACGACTCAATGGTCTCATTAAACATTAGAGAAACACCAAAAACAATATTTTTTAAATGGTTGTCTACACCCGATAAAATTATCATAGGAAAACGGTAGGTATTGGTCTTATATGTACTGTCGAATACAAGCACATCTCCAAACTGTTTATATGCCTCCCGTGAAAACCCGCTACCCAAAATAAATTAGAGAGTTAGTTATCTTCTACGATTACATATTTGAAAAATATATCTGGATCTAAGATACTCATTCCATCTAGTAGATGCAATGCGGTGTGTGCATCACCATCACGAACACTCTCCTGCCTCTCCCTATATAAAAAATTATAAGCATCCTTCTTTATAAACGACAGATTCCCGCAATTAACACGCTCCAAAAAATCTACACTGACGGTGTTCTAAACCAGATTCATTGAATAAGCTCAAAAGAGTCTTATCAGGTGCTGATATGTACCTAGAAAAACACAACATACCTGTAAAAATACAATACAACATAAAGTGCAAGGTTATACATGTAAAAATAAACATCCACAACGCATACATACCTGTTAATTTTAAGACGATGCGCAGTTTCACGGGTTGCTAATTCATGGTTGTGAAAAGAGTTGAACTTAGTAACATAGTATTGACTGCCACGGAGAGCAACACGAAGCTGGGCTGGACAATTACATTTGGTTTCCTCTTTCAACTTTCTTTTTCCATCATCATTCGGGGGCTTTGGACTTCCCGCCCAAGTACATTCCATCTCCCTATTTTTTGCAATATTATTGTGAATCTTTGTGTGGGTTACTCGAATATCGAATCCCATATATCTGCCATACTCGGCGTAGAATTTACGTGCTGCCTCCACAGATTGAAAAACTATTTGTTTTATGGATTCATCGTCCATAAGTTTAAAACTGAACTCAGGTAGAATATTCTCCGCACTGTTACCACTCAGGTTCTTCTTCGCATCATTAGAACTGGAATTAGAAGTAGCATCCTCCTCCATATATAAACCATGTGCGGTTTATCACTGCAATCCATCTCAACTGACATTATATCGCACATAATACGACTTCATATATGGAACATGATTACGAATCAATATACACGAGTTAAAACTCAAATGAATAACATAAAAATAAGTACCCAAATAGCTAATATATTGTATTCAAGCTGAATAAAGATAGACATAGTACTAGCAAAAAAAAAGGAGCTGCAATTGATGTATTACATCTGTAACACATGAGACTACTGAGTAGATTAAACCTGTTAAATCTGAGAAAATACAAAAAAAGGTAGAACATGTGACTAGGAAGAATTATGTAAAGTGCTCCGAGTTTAATATGTCATCACAAACCTTGTCTTTTAACCACTGCATCACACTATTCTCAATTTCAGGAGTCGGAAATCCCAAATCGAATTAAAAGAAAAAACAGATCACTTTTACTTCTTCAAGAAGAAGAAGAAAAAGAAGGAGAAAAAAAAAACACAAGAATAAGGGAAATGTTAGGAATACTTGTTAGATTTTGATGATGTCATTAATTTAGAATCAAATGTTTATTAATTGGCGAAATGTAAGGAAGAACCAAATGAGTATCTTCCATAGGCCAAAATGTGTTAAGTATAAAATTGGCAAAATGTAAAGAAGAACCAAATGAGTATCTTCTGTAGGCCAAAGTTAGTTAGGCTGAAAATCGGCTTAGTACTAAAGTACAGTCTAGTCTATCAGAGAAGTACAAAGACTCAATCGTAGTAGCCCCAGTCAACTAAAATTTATCGGAGAAGTTTGACCAGATCACAATGAGGAACCTCGTGGAAGTCACCTGATCGACAAGTCTCAAACAAGATACAGTAGAGACGACTTACTGGCAGAGAAGTAAGTCGCACATCGCCTACTCAACTACACCTCTAGTACTCCAAGTCCACGTCGGATGCTTTGAAAAGTCAAATATTACGGAAAGCTCACATGCAACGTGAAGAGACAAATTGGAGTGATTCCCGCAAGAGATATGATTTATTTAAATCATCCCGACCCACCGTGAAGACTTTAATCCTTTTATATTCAAAAGATTCGCGCTCACATGCGTAAGTCATCACAACGGAAGATGAAATTAAATAATGGGAATCCAAATTGCAACGCTCGAAAAGATTAAACAATGAAGTCTCTCTCCAACGGACGGATTTGTTCGATTTGCAACGCTACAAGGAAGAAGCTCGAGATCGTGATCTATATATATCCAGAGATTTGAAACAGAGCAAACTACCGTGCGAACTTATACTCTAAGCGATCAAAGCAAACAAAGCAATCCTAAGCAAACAAATAGCATCGAGAAAAAGAGCAGATCCAAAAGTTCATATTCAAGGAAGCTCTTTAGTTGGAGAAGACAAACACTCTTGTCTTTAAATCTTGAGTAAGGGGTACTTCACTGGTTGAAGTAGCAGGTCAGTAAAGGCATCCGAGGATCGAGGATCAAGAGGTGCAAGGCGATCAAGTTTGTGTACAACGGCACGGAATTCCACCGGTTGGAAGTTGTAGTGTGTAGTGAATCACTGTAATATTTATCACTGGTTGAGAATTATAGTGAATTCATCTCCAACTGGTTTGGAGAAAAGTGGATTAGTAGAGGATTACCCCACCTCTGAGACCACTATAAACTGCCTGTGTTATTTACTATTTTACTGCATCATACTCTAACTGCTGCATCCATTGTTAAGTGTTTCATTAAGTTAATTTATATTCGTCATCAGCTGACTTCCGCACATATCCAAGAACAAACGACTCCTAGTCATTTGTTTGATCATCAGCTGAAGAAACTCACTCTTCGAGAAAAAGAGGTCAAGAGTTTCAACAAGTCTATTCACCCCCCCCTCTAGACTTGTTTCTGGACGACTTGTGACCTACAAGTGGTATCAGAGAGGTTGGTTCATTTTTTTCACGAACCAGATCCATATTAAGATATATATCTTATCTCTCACGTTATAATGGAACACATGCACTCTAGACTACCTGTCTTTTCAGTTGACGAGTATGATCTCTGGAAGATAAGAATGCAGGCACATTTATCTTCAATCCATGACGACATGTGGTGCATCATTGAAGATGGTCCATTCATTTTCGAGAAGGACAACACGCCCGAGGAAATCGCAGCTGGGAGGCCCGAAAAGATTCCTAAGAAGAGAACTGAGCTGACCCCCGAAGAGAGAAAGTCCAATCTTGACAACAGGCCGAGATGTGTCAGTACCAAACTCTTGACAAATCCACAATGGTCAAGATCAAAAATTGTAAGAATGCCAAAGAGATATGGGACACATTAGCTCTAATGTGTGAAGGAACGGAGCGATCAAGGAGAACAAGTTGTCAATAGCTATCCAAAAGTTTGACAACTTTAAAATGAAGAATGGAGAATCAATAGACCAAGTGGACACAAGGTTCACCAAATTATCAATGAAATCAACTCCCCGGGCAAGACTTATGGCAACAGGAAATGGCACTCAAGGTCCTCGATCTCTAAATCCGTAATGGAGCATGAAGGTCAGAGCTATGAGAGAGTCCAAAGACTGAATAAGATAAAGATTCGTGAGTCATTCTCCGATCTAAAGGCTTATGAGTTCGAGCTTCCAAGCTCATCCTCAATCGAGCTCGCAGAGAAGGGAATCGCATTTGGCAAATGAGTCCCCGCTAAGAGCCTGCGATGTGAAACCTCCAAACCGCTAGACTTTGAGGAGGAAATGGCTTTCATCATGCAAAGATTCAAGAATCTCAGAAGAACTACTCCAAGTATAAGAAAAACTACAAGGAGAATCCTTAAGAAACCAGAAAGTCGAAGTCGGAAAGTTGAATGTTACAATCACATAAGATAGGACACATCCAAATGGATTGTCCCGAGCTCAAGAAGGATGAAACCAAAAAGGAGGTGTCCAGAAGGAAGACAAGAAAAGCTCTCATCGGAGAAGACCAGAGCATGTCGAATCAAGCGCGGCTTCTTTTCTCGATGACGACGAGGAATATGATTGCACGATGGCAAACTTGGCTGATGAAGAGGTAACCTCTAAACCTACCGGTTCAAATAATAGCTCACCATGTCGCAAGATATGGATTTACATGAATCGGTAAATCAATTATTCAAAGATTTTGAAACACTTAAATCGCACATCAAGTCAGACGAGAGAAGACTAAGCCGCAAGATGAGAATAGGCAAATTAAAAATGATTTTGAAAAACTCACTAGATTTAAATAAGACCGAGACAAATACAAATGATTTTAAAACTGTGCAAGTGCCAATACAAATTGAGATAGACCGCTAAATATTTTACTTAAAGAAAAGTCACCGCACTTGCTCATGCCAAAGCCGAGTTTACTAAGTCAGGCACAGATAAATAAAACTCAAAGCGCAGGAAATAACCTCCCCGAAAGCGTCGTTAACCCCGGACGAATTGTGTACTAACAAGAGGCCACTATATTCCGTATCGTGCCTGGATATGATCCCCACACTCCCTCTAGTTCTAAAACCACTTTCATCAAGGGAGAAACAATGGTCTCGATCGTTGAGCACATGTATAAACCGATTTTCAAAAACAGCAACAAACAGTCAAACGTCTAGCCGCAACAAAGTTACACTGCATAACCACCTAGACAGCGACTAGGCAAAGGCCTGCAAAAGCAAAGCCCGCACAACATGCCCACTATTACCAACAACTCCCTAAAAATAGATTTCATAATGGGAGGGGCATGGAAACCTCAAGGTTATCCAAATTACCAAAACGAACAAGTGTGGAGACCACAAAGGTTTAACAAATGGTCTCACTTAGATTTAGAAATGGCCCACACTATTTTGAGGAATATCCTAGATACAATCCAACCAGAGATTTAGACCTCGACCACGTGCACCGTATAAGGGTTATAATAATAATAATAATTCCTATAATCCAAGGAGAAATCAATTCTCCAGAAACCCACTAACCCCAAAGGACCCACACAAATTTGGGTACCTAAATCTCGCTTGTTTAATTGCGTAAGAGGTGGAAGGACTACAACCACATCTCCTCAAGCTCAAATTTTGGAGGTGAAGAGTGGTTTGTAGACTGGATGCTCAAGGCACATGACCGGAACAAGAAGATGTCGACCAAATATATCAAGGAAAGAGGTCCCGATGTAACCTTTGGAGATAGCTCTAGAGGACAGACAAAGGCTTGGAGAGCCGCACCGAGGAAACATTGTAATATCCAAAGTTCATTATGTCAAAGGTCTCAAATACAACCTCCCGAGCATAAGCCGTTCTGCGACGAGAAGAATCTAGTAGTCTTCACCATCTTGAAGTGTATGGTGATAGACATCTTATCCGAGAGATAAAGCTACAAGGTTTCCGAAGAAGAGATGTATACATGATTGATTGGAACACAGGAACACCTAACTCCTGTTTTCTATCCAAGACTGTAGCTGAGAATGGATGGCTGTGGCACAAAAGACTATGTCACCTGAACTTCAAAGCCATCAACAAGATTAGCTCTCAGAAGCTGGTCAGAGGACTTCCAAATGAAGTGTTCAAGAAGGAAGCACTCTGTGATGCATGTCAGAAGGGAAAGCAGACCAAGGCGTCGTTCAAGCCAGTGCAGCCTACAACGCTCACAACAAGGATCTTAGATCTACTCCACATGGATCTATTTGGTCCTATCAAGCCAAGGACTTTGAGCGGCATAAAGCATGCTCTTGTGATTGTAGATGATTATTCAAGGTACACTTGGATCATTTTTCTATTCAAGAAAAGTGAAACCTTGACCAAGTTACCTGAGCTGCTGAGAAGGATCCAGAATGAGAAATCCCTCTCCATAATCAAGATCAGATCAGATAGAGGAGGAGTTTCTCAACAAGGCGATAATCGATTTCATGATCGAATGGGATCCAAAGATGAGCTCTGCGGCAGGGCCCCCCAGAATGGTGTTCTTTGAAAGAAGGAACGAACCACGAAGGAAGCGGAAGGTCCATGATTGCGACGGACCTACCCAAGAGGTTCTGGGTCAAGTCAACACGGCTGTCACACCCGAGCAGAGTATGATAGTAGGGAGACATGGCAAAACTCCCTATGAGGTTTGGAATAATAGAACTCCTACTGTTGCTTACTTTCATGTTTTTGGTTGTAAGTGTTTCATCCACAACAACGGTAAAACACAGCTAAATGCCTTTGATGCTAAAACTGATGATGGTCTATTTATGGGATATTCCCAAAGAAGCAAGGCATATAGAGTTTTCAACAAAAGAACCTTAGTTGTGGAAGAAACACCCCATGTTGTTTTTGATGAATCTACTGTTGAGTACAGGAAACAACTTGAGCAAATTGAGAACAAGCTCAAGTCAGCAACCCTTGAAGAAGTCATTGTACATGACACTGGAATGGTGGACTCACCTGCAGATCAGCCTGATGACCCAACTGCAGCTGATGAAGACCCAACTGCAGATCAGACAGGATCATCAAACCTATCTGATCCAGTTGATGCTGAAGAAGACCCAGCCGGAGCTGATAAAGACTCATCTGCAGTTCAGAACCAAGCTGCAGATGACAAGGCGGTAGCTGATCCAGTTGCAGACCAGAATCCAGCAGATGCAGATAACCACCAGAGCAATCCAACAGGGGGAACAAACCCAGAAGAAGACGAGATCCCCAAATGGCTCAAGGATCATCCAATTCAGCAAATTATCGGAAAGTTGACTGATGGAGTCAAGACAAGACAGTCAACTCTACCAGCAGGAATGGCGATGTTCTCATGTTTCATGTCACAAATTGAACCCAAGACAACAGAACAAGCCTTGGAAGATTATTCATGGATTAATGCCATGCAAGAGGAATTGGAGCAGATGGAGAGAAACAAAGTTTGGGAACTAACAGACAGACCTAATCACAAGAAAGTTATTGGCACCAAATGGGTGTATAAAAACAAAAGTGATGAAGACGGAGCTGTTGTTAGGAATAAAGCCAGACTCGTAGCAAAAGGATATGCACAATGTGAGGGAATAGATTTTGATGAAACTTATGCACTGTTGCAAGATTAGAAGCCATCGACTATTCCTCGCATATGCCGCATTCAAGGATTTTGAAGTCTACCAAATGGATGTGAAAAGTGCGTTTGAATGGAATCCTAGAAGAAGAAGTCTATGTAGAGCAACCCCGTGTTTTGTCAAAGGAGACAAAGTCTATAAGTCATTGAAGGCTCAGATGGACTCAAGCAAGCACCGAGAGCATGGTATGAAACACATCTGTGTTTCTTGAGAAAAATGGATTTTGCAAAGGAAAAGTGGACAAGACCCTATTTAGAGTGGAGCACGAAGGCCACATTCTAATAGTTCGATTTATGTGGATGACATCATATTCGGGTCAACCAATCCGAACTTTGTGAGAAATTCTCCAACCTCATGCAAGGAGAATTCGAGATGAGTATGATGGGAAAGCTTAACTTCTTTCTCGGATTACAAGTTAGCGGATGGAAAAAGGAATTTTCATCAACCAGCAAAGTATACCCGAGATCTCATCAAGAGATATGGAATGGAATCACCAAACCCGCAAGAATTCCAATGAGCACAAGCACTCACCGGATGCAGAGGCAGGCAGAATATCAGTGGACTCAACCCACTACAGAGGACTCATCGGATCTCTTCGTACCTAGCGCAAGCGTGCCGGACATATCATATGCGATTGGAGTTTGTGCAAGATTCCAGTCAATGAAGCAATCACACCTAGATGCGGCCAAGAGAATAATCAAGTACCTAAAGTCTACCATTAATGTTGGACTATGGTACCCCAAAGATGACAACTTCGAGCTATCAGATACTCGGATGCGGATTTCACGATGCAAAATCAATAGGAAGAGCACTAGTGGAACGTGTCAATTCCTAGGAACCGGTCGATATCCTGGTTTAGCAAGAAGCGGTGTTTCTAACTCTATCTCCACTACAGAGTCGAATACCTAGTGCAGTAGTCATTGTGCACAAATTCTATGGATCGGACAACACTAAGGGACTACAATATTATTGCCAACGAAGTTCCTATATGGTGTGACAACAATAGTGCTATTGCAATAACCAACAATCCGGTTTTGCACTCAAGGACAAAGCACATTGACGTTAAGCACCATTTTATTCGAGACCACGTGCTTAACAAAAGGGTTAGAGTTGAAAGAGTCAGCACAGACTACCAAATAGCTGACATCTTCACCAAACCCCTGCCAGAAGAGAGATTCCTAGAGCTGAGCAGAGATCTTGGATTACTAGATTGGGAATCTAGTTCTGAAGCAAGTTGAAGGAAGGATGAACCCCCCCCCCCAGAATCAGCCTAAGCTGATGCAGGCGAGAAGACGAAGACCAGTCGGAGCAACTTAGCTGTACAGAGTACCAGGCGAGAAGTCAAACTCACCTGTAGCAGAGCGGTCAACAGTCAACGAATCAGACCAGCTAAGTTCTCTAAACTGATCTCTAATTTTCAATTTTATCTGCCATATTTATAATATTATTTTGGCTTAAGAAATAGCATTTAAAAATACATTTTATAAGCCAAGTGGCAATTTTAAATACACGCGTCACACGCCCATTTAATTAACCTCTACGGTGGCCAATCAGAATCAACCGTCAAATTTTAAATGGGGCCACCGATTCAAATTTGAAATTCAAAAGAATATGAAAAGGCGTACCACCGTTTAAACTTATAATAAACTAATCCAAACGTCACTTCATCTTCTTTATAAGGAAGAAAACCCTTTCACTTTCCTCTTTACGCTTTCAGAAACCCTAAAAATTCACAGAGCAAAATACACACTAAATCCTAAAATCTTTTGCGAAATGGCATCTTTTGTGGAGCAAACTTGAAGGCGATGAAGGACCAAGTTATCTTCTCCATGGTCGCCGATTTGAAGGATTACCGAAGCGAACCTAGAGGACTTTGATATGCTCGACTTAATCCGGCGATGAAGTGACGGAATCTACCCGTTTCTTGAAATCAACCCTCAACACTTGTTCAAAGAAGATGTGGTTGAATTTTACCGCAACGCTTACGATTGACACAGATTCGGAGCACGGTCGGTGGAGTACCTACCACCATAGATACAGAGAAGATTCGTTCTGTATTCGGGATGAAAAATCGCGGTTTGGCGGTCGAAGCACTCAAACAATCACCCGCCGAAACATGGAAGACGATTAAGCTTGAAAATGTCCCTGAGAAGTTGAAATTTACGGCGAAAAGAAATGAGTTGAAAAGAGTTTACCGAGTCGCTCTGGACATCACAAATAAAATAGTCATGGGAATGGCAGAAGCTATGACCAACTATCATCCTCAAAGTTCATGGTGTTGGGTGCGCTAATTCAGCGAGAGGAAGTTAGTGGGCCGATTACATTTTCGTGCAACTTGTTCGTGAAGTGAACAAGGTCGAATGGCTCGAGGAAGAAAAGAAGTTCAAGACTAAGTTGGCGTTTGGAACGCATCTTAGTTGGTTCTTGGAACAGACTGGAGTGGCCAAGGGAAACATTGACCCTTTCCACCCAAACAAGAGGTTAGGTCATATGGACCATGATAAGAAAAAGGTTGGAGTCACTGGGAGGGCAGCTCAGATATTGAAGGACTTACCAGACTCAAGCTATTGCCCAAGGTACGATCTATCGACTCGGACCAACTGCGGCCTGAGTCGGAACTGATGAGTCCGAGCATGAGTCTGATGATACTCCAATCGCCATCCGTTTTAAGAGAAGGGGACCAGCCCCAGAAGGACCTTCCAACCTGCAGTCATCACCTGAACCCTCTCCAAAGAGGCCAAGGAAGCTGCAGTTCAGTGAAGGAGAGCAACCTGAGCGGATACCACCACCATTCGATCTCCAGCTCACCCAGACTTGCCTGCACTGCACACCGAAACAAGAATTGTACTGTCATTACTCCTCCCGTATACATGACCGAAGAAGAGGAAGCAGGTCTTGTTATATCAATCCACTGAAGCATTACTCATTCAATCTCTTGGAAAATAACACTTTTAATCTTTCCATAGAACAACTTCACTTGTCAAGCCACAAGCGTAAAAACATTCCTTTGTCAATATTTTTAAGGAGTGGAAAGCTCTTAAAACCATGTCCTTTACAAATTTTCAAATTTTTATTGAAACTAGTGGTTGGGAATACCCCCAAGCCACGGAGGATGTTCTGACTGATTTTTGCAAGGAGTCAGACTTAACCTTACTCCTCCAGGATAACTGGTTCATGTCACACTTTGAGACTAACATGGACCATTTTATCCATTCTATAATGTTGAGTATTTTTTATGGTACTTTTGGAGAAGAGGAGGAAGAGGAGAAGGTAGAAAAGGAGATTAGGATAGAAGAAGTTGATGAAGAAAATGAAATTATCAATTTGGTTGAGGAGGATGAAGAAGCAAAAGCCGAACAAGAAGAAAACATACCAGTTGAAAAGGAGACAGAGGAAATTGAAAAAACAGAAGAAGTGGAAGATGAGGAAGATGAAGAAGAAGGAGAAGAAGTGGAGCAAGAAAAAGAAGAAGAAAGTAAGGAGGATGATGATGCTGATGAAGGAGAGAAGGAAAAAGATGATGCTAAGGATGATGATGCTGATGAAAGAGAGAAGGAAAAAGATGATGCTAAGGATGATGATGCTGATGAAGGAGAGAAGGAAAAAGATGATGCTAAGGATGATGATGATGATGAAGGAGAGAAGGAAAAAGATGATGCTAAGGATGATGATGATGATGATCATGATGATGGAGGTGAAGGAGGAGCTGGTGTGGCGTCTGGAGAAGAAAAAGAAGAAGATGAGGAAAAAGAAAAAGAGAAATCTGGAGAAGAGAGAGAAAAAGATCAGGAGAAAGAAAAAGGGAAATCTGATGAAGAAGAAGGGAAAGAAGAAGAAAGAGAAAAGGAGCCAGAGAAGGAGCCAGAGCCTACCAACGAAGCTGCAGATAGGATTGTTGTGCCTCCCCGGTACACCAGCCTAGATGCAGAGCTGGCCGAGGACTCAAGGTCGCACCCCAGAGAAGACTCAATCAGCACTGCTGCAGACAGAGCCTGCAATGAGTGGCTCCATTCTTTGAAGGATCGGAGAACACTCCCCATCGGCTCGATTATCTCCTACCATGACCGAGCCGATCAAGCGGATTGTCAGAGACACCATTGGGGAGCTGCTGTCAACACAGGTCACTCCTGATCTTCAGACCATTAATGCCAAGATAGACACCCTGCTGCAGAGACAGATCCCTCAGCCTCCTCCTCCTACAAACAACAGAATGCCTTTTGGCATGTCTGACTGGATGAGCCGCATGGAGCAACAATTAACAACCCTCATTGATGCTGGCAAAAAGGGGGAAGAGAGGATTCAGGGGGAAGGGAGAGAATTCAGAAGTAAGAAAAAGCAGGATGTCCCCCAGCTTGAAGGACCCTCTAGCCTGAAGAGGAAGGAACCTGTAGATTCAGAAGACAAGGCTGACCAGCCTGAAGGGAAGCGCAGAAGGACCAGAGGCGGCTTCGAACCTACTCTTGAGTGGGAAGGTCTGGAGCTATGGTATGTGGAAGATTTCTGCCCACTTGAAGCTATTGAAATGTGGGGAGCTGCTAGGAAGAAGTTCATCAGAGACTTTTATGTCTGGGAACTACTTCAAGATGACAAACTCTCCCCACAGGAGATTTTCATCAACTGGATGGAAGCAGTTCATCCCAAGCTTTGGGCTATCCTAAAGAAGCACGCAAAAGAGCAAAAAGCTTTTCCCATGATCCCTAAATTCAGAGCTGAAGAAGCACCAATCCGCATGGATGGTGAACTTGATGAACTACAACTACAGGAGGAAATCAAGCGAGTCTGCCTTGAAAACAAATTCAGATCGCAGCAGGAGCAGGACTTCGCAGCTCTAGTGGTGAAAAGGAAGTATGGCCTTGCTCCAGTCAAGGTAAGACCCATTGGAGCCAAACCATTCAGACCTGCCAAGCAGCCTGTTCGAAGAGGCAGAGGAAGAGGCAGATGATTTTAATTATTTTCTTACTTGTAATTTATTTTCTGTACTTAAACATTCTTGTATAATTTCTATGATAAGTCAGAAAACTTTTATGAACAGTCTGTTGAATGACAATTTTCCAGTTGTCTCAATATTAGACTGATTTCAGTTTTGTCTTGCACTTAAGTGCAGACTTGGCCATTTGATTTCTTACTTAGTTTTGCCATCATCAAAATAGGGGGAATTTGTTAGGAATACTTGTTAGATTTTGATGATGTCATTAATTTAGAATCAAATGTTTATTAATTGGCGAAATGTAAGGAAGAACCAAATGAGTATCTTCCATAGGCCAAAATGTGTTAAGTATAAAATTGGCAAAATGTAAAGAAGAACCAAATGAGTATCTTCTGTAGGCCAAAGTTAGTTAGGCTGAAAATCGGCTTACTACTAAAGTACAGTCTAGTTTATCAGAGAAGTACAACGACTCCAATCGAGTAGCCCCAGTCAACTAAAATTTATCGAGAAGTTTGACCAGATGCAGTAGGAACCTCGGGGAAGTCACCCGATCGGACAAGTCTCAAACAAGATATCAAATGAGACGACTTACTGCAGAGAAGTAAGCCGCACATCACTACTCAACTACAGCCTAGTACTCCAAGTCCACGTCGGATGCTTTGAAAAGTCAAATATTACGGAAAGCTCACATGCAACGTGAAGAGACAAATCGAGTGATTCCCGCAAGAGATATGATTTATTTAAATCATCGACCCACCGTGAAGACTTTAATCCTTTTATATTCAAAAGATTCGGCGCTCACATGCGAAGTCATCACAACGGTCGGAAGATGAAATTAAATAATGGGAATCCACTTGCAACGCTCGTAAAAGATTAAACAATGAAGTCTCTCTCTCCAACGGACGGATTTGTTCAGATTTGCAACGGCTACAAGGAAGAAGCTCGTAGATCGTGATCTATATATATCCAGAGATTTGAAACTGAGCAAACTACCGGTGCGAACTTATACTCTAAGCGATCAAAGCAAACAAAGCAATCCTAAGCAAACAAATAGCATCGAGAAAAAGAGCAGATCCAAAAGTTCATATTCAAGGAAGCTCTTTAGTTGGAGAAGACAAACACTCTTGTCTTTAAATCTTGAGTAAGGGGTACTTCACTGGTTGAAGTAGCGGTGTAAAGGCATCAGGATCGAGGATCAAGAGGTGCAAGGCGATCAAGTTTGTGTACAACGGCACGGAATTCCACGGTTGGAAGCTGTTGTAGTGTGTAGTGAATCACTGTAATATTTATCACTGGTTGAGAATTATAGTGAATTCATCTCCAACTGGTTTGGAGAAAAGTGGATTAGTAGAGGATTACCCCACCTCTGAGACCACTATAAATTGCCTGTGTTATTTACTATTTTACTGCATCATACTCTAACTGCTGCATCCATTGTTAAGTGTTTCATTAAGTTAATTTATATTCGTCATCAGCTGACTTCCGCACATATCCAAGAACAAACGACTCCTAGTCATTTGTTTGATCATCAGCTGAAGAAACTCACTCTTCGAGAAAAAGAGGTCAAGAGTTTCAACAAGTCTATTCACCCCCCCCTCTAGACTTGTTTCTGGACGACTTGTGACCTACAGGAAACCCAATAGTCACAATCATAAACGAAAATTACATGGCAAACAAAACAAACCTGAATAACAAAATAGTTGATATTGATGGTTAAGTGTTGTTCACGGGTTTCTTCATCTTGTTCTTCTCGTTCTATCAGCTTTGTCCTCGTTTGTCTTCCTCTCGAATCTCTGCCCTTCTTTTCCGACTTCAAAAGAGATGGTGGACTCTTCTTCTCTGTTTGCCTGGTAAATGCTGGTGGTAGAACCTGGCGATTTTTAGATTAGGGCATCAATTCCGACTTCAAAAGAGATTAGGGCACCAATTCCGACTTAGTGATGTGTTCAAGGATGAAGTTTTGATTTTTTTAATGTCAAAAATTAAGTAATTAATGAAAATAAAAGAGGTATGTTTTAATATACAAAATTAATTTTAAAAATAATCTGAATACGTATAATTCATAATAAGGGTAATATAGGAATTATAACCTTATTTAATTATTTTAAAAGAAAAAATAAAAAAAAATGGGTACTACGATATCAATATACTAAAAGTACAACCATCTATTGTAGTTGTTAAAATTCGACACTCATGATTGCTTTGAACATAATTTAACGGTTATGATTGAATTACCTACAAACAGGTAACTACAAAGCTACCTATTCTAAGAAACACCCTTCTTTTTTTCAACTTAATCTTTATTAAATAATTTATAATTACTATATATATAATGCAGCGTCATTAAACGACGCTGCATGTCGTTATATCCATCACTTGTCGCATGAGATTGTTAATTTTTAATTGGTTGAAATATTGGGCTTGTAAGAAAGTCTAAGTTGGGGCCGTGCAAAATGGATCGAGATTTTCAAAAGAATCAGCCCAACCCTCTTTTGTTATTCCTGTTCTTGATATTTTGTTGATTCAGATTAATATTTTGATAATTTATCATAATAAGAATAAAAGTATGGTTTTCTAATTCCATTTTAGTATAGGAGCACCTTATTATTAATGTGATTTAATTGAGTCGCTAATTAAACCGTTCCGTTTTTTTTTTTTTGTGAAGTTGTATTCTGCATCTGCAACTTTGACGGGTCTGTTTAACGTCATTCTAACGTGTATGCATGACGATAATATTTTTTTTGGTATAAGTTGTATAGTTATTGTATTTTAAGTAATGATGGTGTAAGTAATAATGATAAGTATGTGGTGAAATTTAAAAAATAAAAGATACCGATAGTGAATATATAATAAAAATTATAAAATAAGATATAATTATTGATTTGAGTGTGTAAAGGAAACAAATCTAAAATTTCTAAAAATATCCATGTTTAAATAAGATATAAAAGATATCCATGTTTAATTATTACTGTATACCAAACAGTATCCATACTATGGGCTGGTAGATGTCACAAGATACAATATCCCAATTTCAGGCCCATACGATATCAAAACATACACTATCATAAAAAATGATTAGATTATTTAAATAAAAAGAGAAGCCATAAAACTAACCCGACAGGAATTGTATTCTCATTATACGCACATAAAAACGAACGCTCGCCGCCCCGCCGCAACGCGGCGGCCCGGGCCTTTCCTTGTTTTATATCAAAATTAAGCATGTCATTGTATTACTAAGCTTCTCATTATATTCTTGTTTCTGGAAACAAATTTCATATCAGTCATACTTGCTTGTTTGTTTCCAGGTCGTGCCGGATCCATAATTATATGGTCGTGTGCAATTTCATATTCTTGAGATTGCCCAATTCCTTTGTAATTGATCGCTTGATGTCATTGAATTTTTTTTTCCTTTTTAAAATTATTTGTAGGAGTTGGTCTCTGTTTATTTTTTTATTTTGTGTTGGTGTATTTCTGTTGTGTTATAAACTTGAGAGAAAAAGAGAGAAATTGAAAGAGAAAAAGAATAATGTGTGTATTACATGAGAAAACCTTTATTTATAGAGTGCATCTAGGGTTTGGGGTATAAAGGTCATTCATTAATAAATACATTAATTACAACACTCCTCGAATGACCTTTTAATACATGCGCTCATTAAAACCTCATTTTGGGAAAAACCCGATCGAAGGAAAAAGAGTACAGCTACTCCCCCTGAAATCGATTTCATAAGTTCTTTGAGTTGACGCATTCCGATCTTGTATAATAGTCTTCTGAATGTTGATGTCGGCAACGCCTTTGTGAATAAGTTTGCTGACTAATCACTTAAGTGAATATTGATGTATCTACCTTTTGAGATACAAGTGACATCGTCTTCATACAATATTTCCTCTTGAATATTATGATGTTCATGCCTCATCAACTCCTTCGGAAAAACCCTGTGGGAAAAAAAACCGATAGAGAAAAAGAGTACATAGTATAAATTTGCTCATGTGTTGCATTGGTTGCCTCGTTAAAAACCTTAACTAAGAAAACCCGGTGGGAAAAAAACTTAGAAAGGGAAAAAGAGTACAACCTGTTTGGTCTTCGGGACCTTTTGACCTTCAGGGTCGACATAACCTTCAAACTGATTTAAAAGTTATCACTTCTCCCCCTTAAGATAACAATCTTGCACTCCAATACCATGAATATAATTTTCAGACATGGAGAGATTTAGAGAATAAATCTGCTAGATTATCATTATTGCTCTTTTGAAGCTCGTGTGGAAATAAATTTCATCTTACTTGCCCAAACATTATATGCAACACATAAATGGAGAATATTTATCATCATAATATATAGGCAGTATGAGAACAAATATGAGATCATAATCCCTAATAGCCACCAATATCGAATCTCGATCTCTTTCATGTAATAAACCAATATGGTTAACACCATTCCACATTCTCCTTCCTGGAGAAATATTAAATTTTGCTAGCATGTTAACTTCAAATTGTATATCAGGCCTGATAATGTAATGCTTCAATAGCATACAAGTACGGAACTTCTGGTCCTCTTATATCTTTGTTATTTTCTTGAGATCTATATGAGTCGGTATCCACTTCAAGTGGTAAGACAACCTTTAGGTAGCTAAATGGATAAAAACTTTCCATCATATATGCTCGATCTACAAGCCGAGACAATACTAATACTTAGTTTTATCTAAGTTTTTCATTTTGAACTTGTATTTAGACACGAGTTCAAATAATTCACATATATCCTCTTCAGGAGGAATTCACTTAGTCGGTTGATCCACCAGACTATTTCAAAATGTATAAATATTTATAACTCAAAATAGTACATGTTGCGAATTTCACGTTCCTATTACTTTAGAAACCTCAAGTCCGTCAGGGACTTTCATATAGATATTCGCGTCCAATGACCCATAGAAAAATATGGTGATGACATCACTAATTGAATATCTATATTCATAATAATTGTCATGTATATTAAATGATGAAATTTAGTGCCAACGGAAGAATATGTTTTGGGTATGCGCTTAAACCCTTGATATGCTAATCTCGCTTATCTTTCACCACTTTATTTTATTTTGCGAGTTAAGCTTTCTCTCAATTGCTTATATTTTATTTAGTGCTTCAGGCACTCCACTAGAAATTGTTGAGACATAAAGTGTTGTCGACAACTATCATTCTTATAAACAATTCTCCCATATTCACAAACTCAATGACAACTTCAACAAAATCAAATATTCAACATTTCACATAACATTTGATTTGGTCGTTCCATAATCCAATACTGTAATTATTTAGTGCACGTGCAAATTAAGGTATTGAGATTCTCATCTTCGGGACGATCCTCTTCAGGAGGTTTTTGAAGTGATGTTATAGTTTAATCTATTTGTATTCCGCGGATTTTATCTTTAATACCAATAAAGAATACGTCTCTCACGCTTTTGGCGTCGAGGAGTATCAACAAATATATTTCGTTCACATTCGACTTTAATTCTTTATGGTACATATACAACTGGTATATGAGATTTCATCACTCCTTTGGCAATCAATAACTTGTTGAATTTCGAGTTCATAGTGCATAAATTTAAATATCCAACTCAACGAGAATTTTCTGACTTTCTCTTATTTATATTTTATATCTCCCCCTAATGTCGGAGATAGTTGGAATTGGATTATAAAATCAACCATCTTCAGGAGGTGCACTAATAACAGAGGGCGTGACCCAAATATTGTGCCTTTGATATGGATACTTGAATTTGAAATTCATCGCAACATGATCATTGGATAAAATATTATATCGCTTATAATTAATTCGATACTCATTGAATAAAGCTCCTTTTAGACCGACAATAAGAATATTACCATATGAAATTATACCAATCCTTCGCGGATTGTCTTTCCATTCCTCTAGTAGAAATTAAACAAATCAATATGACATAAAGTTATGTATTTTTCATTTGAAATAAATACATGCAACTTCAAATGTAAATTGCTCTCGAGGAGCATGTATTTTTCTTCAAAAATATTAATTATGCTAAACTCAGGAGCATTAATTTAAATAAAAAAACAATCATATATTACCGAAAATATGAAGTACTCATCAAGAGTATGTGATATTTTTCAAAAGTATCAATTATGCTACCTTGGGAGCAACAATTTATAAGCATATAACACCCAAAATATAAATTACTCTAAAGAGTATGTAAATATTAATTAAAAGTATTGATTGTGCTACGTCATGAGCAACAATTTATATCAATGTGGTGATAATAAAAGCAATTCAATAACACAAGGTCATATAGAAAATATTCAAAAGAATGCCTTTTTTGTTTAATATTCTTCAGGAATATTAACTTTAATTGATGTGTTTATCATAAATACTATCATAAAAATATGACTATATATCGTTGTGTTTTATCAAGAACATCAACAATTTCTTTTTAATAATCTTCTGGATTATTAAAATTACAAATTCATGTTTCTTCAGGAAACCATGAAAATATATTAATGTAATGTATTAAAAGAATCATTACAAATAATTTTATACCAATGATACAAGTATCATCATCAATATAATATGTAATAACTATCGTTATTACTCTTCTTCCAGAAGAAAATACAATAATTATTATGCAATTAATCCAACATCTATAAGATGTTGATGAAAATTGGTCAACTCAAAATAATACAATTTTAAGTGTATAAATGTACTTCATGATATTTACTAGTAATTTGTGTTATTTATCATACAATATGTGTGAATTTGTATTAATATATCTTCAGGATATATATCATAAATAAACATATAGTTAAATAATATATAAAAATAATATAAATAGACTTAACACCAAATACGTAAATTTACACATGTAAATATTGAAAGTATTGGAATTAGTAGACTTCTGGTCTAATAAGTGGTGAATTTTATACGTCATTTACATTGATAATTTCTCTAATACATTTGTCTCACTTGTTATCGCGGAATCATATATATATCAAGCGATAGTGTAGAAATCCATAAATTTATCGATACTTAGAAGATAATAGTGCATAATATTCAACCCCACGGGAGGAATTTAATTAGTAGTTCTTCAGGAACTGTCAATAAATTTAGCACTACTTTTTTTTTCACACGGAAAGTATCATTTATTTATAAAGATATGCATATTTGCATTTTGATGAGACAATAAATTATGACCACGATTTAATCCCAAGAACTTAGCATTCGATTCATAAACAGAAGAAATAAGATAAGCCAAGAATTTGAATAATGCAAATATCTTCAGGATATTTGACATTTTTGTCACAAATTATATAGCAATGATCAATTCAAATCATACTTCAGGTATGACATCATATCTCATATTGATAAAAACTCATTATATATCATAAGAGATAATAAAATATTCAACCACACAATATATAAGATTAGATATTGACATATAATCTTAAGATTATCATTTTTGTGTCCTTATCATTAACAATTGATAATATCCAATCAAGGAGATAAAATTTATAAGTAATTATCCTCTACATGGATAAACTCTAAATTTTATCTACTTCGGGAGATAAAATTTGAGCCATGTAATATTGAAATTTTTAATTTAATATTGTTCACTTCCAGGAACAACTTGATAGGAATATTCGACCACTTACTAATCTTGCTATCATTGAAGCACGGTCGGATTATGATTGTGGAGTATATCATATCTTGTACAATCTCGATAGAGGATATTCTCAAATTATATTAACATTTTTTTTATTTGGGATATAAATTGTATTCTCCTTCAGGGATAATATCATGCTACATCAAGAGCATAATGATTTAATTATGCTAACAAATCAATATTCTTCAGGAATATTGTATCATCATATAATCATGTATAAAAAAAAATTATTCATTTAGAATAGTAATATTCTTCAAGAATATTGTAATTAATTGTGCTACTTCGGGAGCAATAATTTTAAGACCCATAATTGAATATACAAAGGGAAAAAAATAGTACGAGAATTAATCAAGGCTCGAAATAACTAAACTAAAATAATTGCTTTTTCAAGAGCACTTACAATATTTTTCAGGAATATTATTTTGTATTTTTCATTAGGAATTGCACAAATTATTAGATCTCATAGTGTTCTTCATGAACACATCTTATTCAACTAGAATATGACGAGATAACATTGTCCTTCTTCAAGAACTACAACAAATCTTTTATCTTAATAATCTTCTGGATTATTAAGTATTGTTGAATCGTGTTTCTTCTGGAAACAAAGATGAATATGATTTGATAATAAATTTTGAGGTCATCATATATTATTTATATATGATGCACAAAAAGATATAAAATTTAATAACTAAATATAATATATTTTTCCTCAAAATCATCATATGCAAGAAAGTTTTTGAAGGAGTAAATAGAATTAATATCGCTTACCAATGTAAGAAAAAGACTATTTTTGCTCGGACTTTTTTTTATATGCAATACATTTTAGAAGCCGGTCTCCACCGTTGAATTTGTAGATCTATTTGTCAGGAAGATACTGTAAAAATTTCATGCTGATCCGACGGTTAACAAAGCGGGAATCGCGATTTTAGCGCGGATCGCAATGCGAAAAAGTCTTCGCGTTTTTTTTTTTTTTTTGGATTTCGAAAATCGGAGAGAAAAATTTTTTTTTTACTCGTAGAGTATCGTGCTGATAACGTGTTATAAACTTGAGAGAAAAAGAGAGAAATTAAAAGAGAAGAAGAATAATGTGTGTGTATTAACATGAAGTGAGCGCTTTATTTATAAGTACACATCTAGGGTTTCGGGGGTATAAAGGTCATTCATTAATAAATACATTAATTACAACATGTTGTAACTTTTTTTGTCTCTTATTTATATTCTTGGCTTGATGTAATTAGTAATTACCTCATATTTATGAATTTACCGCTTCTGTAAATACTACTATCAAATTCTTGGTTGAAATATTGGGCTTGTAAGAAAGTCCAAGTTGGGGCCGTGCAAAATGGACCGAGATTTTCAAAAGAATCAGCCCAACCCTCTTTTGTTATTCATGTTCTTAGATATTTTGGTGATTCAGATTATTAACTTATACTATTTTTGATTAAGATTTTAAGGCGTAAACAAGTGCAAAATGAATCAATCCATTATTTATTCATCAAAATAAACGGTAGATTATTTTTTATCAATCCTCATTATTATGCAAAATAAACGCTACCTAATGGATAGATATTAGTTTCAAATGCATTCTCTACCATACAAAAATATTAAATTAAATATCCTTTTGAGTTTCCAATGTAGGCATAAATGTCATTATAAACTTATACGTACATACATTGTATTATCATACTTCATTATATATATATATACATTATTCATATCATATTATTAAAATAATTAATAACCTAAATCAACTTTTATTAATTTTGAATCCCACTATAATACACTATATTATTATTATTATTATTATTATTATTATTATTATTATTATTATTATTATTTTTTTTTTATATTAAAAACTCATAGGATTACAAAAAATTAGTGGGAAGCCTCGAAACTAACTGAGCCCCCACACCTCTAGCAATAGCAAATCCCATCCTATTAAAAATATGAACTGGCCGCACGCGCACCAACGTCCGAGTCATGAGAATCGTCGAATGCGCTTAAGTAAGGTAATCCCATCTTTCTCAAGTTCTCCAAAAGAAGAAAAGGAGAAGGGGAGAAACCCATATCAAATATCCGCACATTTAGCATCGTACTTGACACGTTCTTACGCGGCAAAGATCACTTATCGCACGCCCGGTATAAAGTCAATCAACCCGGATTGCGTCAAAGGCGACGAACCCGTAAGATCAACACATACGTCACGTCCACCCTCCCAAGAGTAGAGTAATATGTCGGTGGACGTAAGGATCTGTCCCCATCTCCGAAAAGCCCAATATCCACCTCCTTACGAGCGAAATCCTGACCGAGAGCATATGTCAACAAGAACGTCACGCACAAGGTTATGCCGATGTTTAATGCCAACAATACTGCACACAAAAGCAGCGTGGTCCCCGTAGATATCTCCGGGAAAA